>JAMRYA010000061.1:0-556201 GCA_024447215.1 Panagrolaimus sp. LJ2400
ATAAATGTTGAGTTAAACATTCAAAAATACAACTGCAGGGCTTATTTTTTATTGTTTTTTCATGAAATTAAGTCTATTAATTAAAATCTTGTATAGCCGCAGATAGAAAAAAGTAAGGTGGCTGTTTTAGTAGATGTTGTTGATAGAAAACACATTTTTGAAAAACTGATAAATGTTGAGTTAAACATTCAAAAATACAACTGCAGGGCTTATTTTTTATTGTTTTTTCATGAAATTAAGTCTATTAATTAAAATCTTGTATAGCCGCAGATAGAAAAAAGTAAGGTGGCTGTTTTAGTAGATGTTGTTGATAGAAAACACATTTTTGAAAAACTGATAAATGTTGAGTTAAACATTCAAAAATACAACTGCAGGGCTTATTTTTTATTGTTTTTTCATGAAATTAAGTCTATTAATTAAAATCTTGTACAGCCGCAAATAGAAAAAAGTAAGGTGGCTGTTGTAGTAGATGTTGTTGAGAGAAAACACATTTTTGAAAAACTGATAAATGTTGAGTTAAACATTCAAAAATACAACTGCAGGGCTTATTTTTTATTGTTTTTTCATGAAATTAAGTCTATTAATTAAAATCTTGTATAGCCGCAGATAGAAAAAAGTAAGGTGGCTGTTTTAGTAGATGTTGTTGATAGAAAACACATTTTTGAAAAACTGATAAATGTTGAGTTAAACATTCAAAAATACAACTGCAGGGCTTATTTTTTATTGTTTTTTCATGAAATTAAGTCTATTAATTAAAATCTTGTATAGCCGCAGATAGAAAAAAGTAAGGTGGCTGTTTTAGTAGATGTTGTTGATAGAAAACACATTTTTGAAAAACTGATAAATGTTGAGTTAAACATTCAAAAATACAACTGCAGGGCTTATTTTTTATTGTTTTTTCATGAAATTAAGTCTATTAATTAAAATCTTGTATAGCCGCAGATAGAAAAAAGTAAGGTGGCTGTTTTAGTAGATGTTGTTGATAGAAAACACATTTTTGAAAAACTGATAAATGTTGAGTTAAACATTCAAAAATACAACTGCAGGGCTTATTTTTTATTGTTTTTTCATGAAATTAAGTCTATTAATTAAAATCTTGTATAGCCGCAGATAGAAAAAAGTAAGGTGGCTGTTTTAGTAGATGTTGTTGATAGAAAACACATTTTTGAAAAACTGATAAATGTTGAGTTAAACATTCAAAAATACAACTGCAGGGCTTATTTTTTATTGTTTTTTCATGAAATTAAGTCTATTAATTAAAATCTTGTATAGCCGCAGATAGAAAAAAGTAAGGTGGCTGTTTTAGTAGATGTTGTTGATAGAAAACACATTTTTGAAAAACTGATAAATGTTGAGTTAAACATTCAAAAATACAACTGCAGGGCTTATTTTTTATTGTTTTTTCATGAAATTAAGTCTATTAATTAAAATCTTGTATAGCCGCAGATAGAAAAAAGTAAGGTGGCTGTTTTAGTAGATGTTGTTGATAGAAAACACATTTTTGAAAAACTGATAAATGTTGAGTTAAACATTCAAAAATACAACTGCAGGGCTTATTTTTTATTGTTTTTTCATGAAATTAAGTCTATTAATTAAAATCTTGTATAGCCGCAGATAGAAAAAAGTAAGGTGGCTGTTTTAGTAGATGTTGTTGATAGAAAACACATTTTTGAAAAACTGATAAATGTTGAGTTAAACATTCAAAAACACAACTGCAGGGCTTATTTTTTATTGTTTTTTCATGAAATTAAGTCTATTAATTAAAATCTTGTATAGCCGCAGATAGAAAAAAGTAAGGTGGCTGTTTTAGTAGATGTTGTTGATAGAAAACACATTTTTGAAAAACTGATAAATGTTGAGTTAAACATTCAAAAATACAACTGCAGGGCTTATTTTTTATTGTTTTTTCATGAAATTAAGTCTATTAATTAAAATCTTGTATAGCCGCAGATAGAAAAAAGTAAGGTGGCTGTTTTAGTAGATGTTGTTGATAGAAAACACATTTTTGAAAAACTGATAAATGTTGAGTTAAACATTCAAAAACACAACTGCAGGGCTTATTTTTTATTGTTTTTTCATGAAATTAAGTCTATTAATTAAAATCTTGTATAGCCGCAGATAGAAAAAAGTAAGGTGGCTGTTTTAGTAGATGTTGTTGATAGAAAACACATTTTTGAAAAACTGATAAATGTTGAGTTAAACATTCAAAAACACAACTGCAGGGCTTATTTTTTATTGTTTTTTCATGAAATTAAGTCTATTAATTAAAATCTTGTATAGCCGCAGATAGAAAAAAGTAAGGTGGCTGTTTTAGTAGATGTTGTTGATAGAAAACACATTTTTGAAAAACTGATAAATGTTGAGTTAAACATTCAAAAATACAACTGCAGGGCTTATTTTTTATTGTTTTTTCATGAAATTAAGTCTATTAATTAAAATCTTGTATAGCCGCAGATAGAAAAAAGTAAGGTGGCTGTTTTAGTAGATGTTGTTGATAGAAAACACATTTTTGAAAAACTGATAAATGTTGAGTTAAACATTCAAAAACACAACTGCAGGGCTTATTTTTTATTGTTTTTTCATGAAATTAAGTCTATTAATTAAAATCTTGTATAGCCGCAGATAGAAAAAAGTAAGGTGGCTGTTTTAGTAGATGTTGTTGATAGAAAACACATTTTTGAAAAACTGATAAATGTTGAGTTAAACATTCAAAAATACAACTGCAGGGCTTATTTTTTATTGTTTTTTCATGAAATTAAGTCTATTAATTAAAATCTTGTATAGCCGCAGATAGAAAAAAGTAAGGTGGCTGTTTTAGTAGATGTTGTTGATAGAAAACACATTTTTGAAAAACTGATAAATGTTGAGTTAAACATTCAAAAATACAACTGCAGGGCTTATTTTTTATTGTTTTTTCATGAAATTAAGTCTATTAATTAAAATCTTGTATAGCCGCAGATAGAAAAAAGTAAGGTGGCTGTTTTAGTAGATGTTGTTGATAGAAAACACATTTTTGAAAAACTGATAAATGTTGAGTTAAACATTCAAAAATACAACTGCAGGGCTTATTTTTTATTGTTTTTTCATGAAATTAAGTCTATTAATTAAAATCTTGTATAGCCGCAGATAGAAAAAAGTAAGGTGGCTGTTTTAGTAGATGTTGTTGATAGAAAACACATTTTTGAAAAACTGATAAATGTTGAGTTAAACATTCAAAAATACAACTGCAGGGCTTATTTTTTATTGTTTTTTCATGAAATTAAGTCTATTAATTAAAATCTTGTATAGCCGCAGATAGAAAAAAGTAAGGTGGCTGTTTTAGTAGATGTTGTTGATAGAAAACACATTTTTGAAAAACTGATAAATGTTGAGTTAAACATTCAAAAATACAACTGCAGGGCTTATTTTTTATTGTTTTTTCATGAAATTAAGTCTATTAATTAAAATCTTGTATAGCCGCAGATAGAAAAAAGTAAGGTGGCTGTTTTAGTAGATGTTGTTGATAGAAAACACATTTTTGAAAAACTGATAAATGTTGAGTTAAACATTCAAAAATACAACTGCAGGGCTTATTTTTTATTGTTTTTTCATGAAATTAAGTCTATTAATTAAAATCTTGTATAGCCGCAGATAGAAAAAAGTAAGGTGGCTGTTTTAGTAGATGTTGTTGATAGAAAACACATTTTTGAAAAACTGATAAATGTTGAGTTAAACATTCAAAAATACAACTGCAGGGCTTATTTTTTATTGTTTTTTCATGAAATTAAGTCTATTAATTAAAATCTTGTATAGCCGCAGATAGAAAAAAGTAAGGTGGCTGTTTTAGTAGATGTTGTTGATAGAAAACACATTTTTGAAAAACTGATAAATGTTGAGTTAAACATTCAAAAATACAACTGCAGGGCTTATTTTTTATTGTTTTTTCATGAAATTAAGTCTATTAATTAAAATCTTGTATAGCCGCAGATAGAAAAAAGTAAGGTGGCTGTTTTAGTAGATGTTGTTGATAGAAAACACATTTTTGAAAAACTGATAAATGTTGAGTTAAACATTCAAAAACACAACTGCAGGGCTTATTTTTTATTGTTTTTTCATGAAATTAAGTCTATTAATTAAAATCTTGTATAGCCGCAGATAGAAAAAAGTAAGGTGGCTGTTTTAGTAGATGTTGTTGATAGAAAACACATTTTTGAAAAACTGATAAATGTTGAGTTAAACATTCAAAAATACAACTGCAGGGCTTATTTTTTATTGTTTTTTCATGAAATTAAGTCTATTAATTAAAATCTTGTACAGCCGCAAATAGAAAAAAGTAAGGTGGCTGTTGTAGTAGATGTTGTTGAGAGAAAACACATTTTTGAAAAACTGATAAATGTTGAGTTAAACATTCAAAAATACAACTGCAGGGCTTATTTTTTATTGTTTTTTCATGAAATTAAGTCTATTAATTAAAATCTTGTATAGCCGCAGATAGAAAAAAGTAAGGTGGCTGTTTTAGTAGATGTTGTTGATAGAAAACACATTTTTGAAAAACTGATAAATGTTGAGTTAAACATTCAAAAACACAACTGCAGGGCTTATTTTTTATTGTTTTTTCATGAAATTAAGTCTATTAATTAAAATCTTGTATAGCCGCAGATAGAAAAAAGTAAGGTGGCTGTTTTAGTAGATGTTGTTGATAGAAAACACATTTTTGAAAAACTGATAAATGTTGAGTTAAACATTCAAAAATACAACTGCAGGGCTTATTTTTTATTGTTTTTTCATGAAATTAAGTCTATTAATTAAAATCTTGTACAGCCGCAAATAGAAAAAAGTAAGGTGGCTGTTGTAGTAGATGTTGTTGAGAGAAAACACATTTTTGAAAAACTGATAAATGTTGAGTTAAACATTCAAAAATACAACTGCAGGGCTTATTTTTTATTGTTTTTTCATGAAATTAAGTCTATTAATTAAAATCTTGTACAGCCGCAAATAGAAAAAAGTAAGGTGGCTGTTGTAGTAGATGTTGTTGAGAGAAAACACATTTTTGAAAAACTGATAAATGTTGAGTTAAACATTCAAAAATACAACTGCAGGGCTTATTTTTTATTGTTTTTTCATGAAATTAAGTCTATTAATTAAAATCTTGTATAGCCGCAGATAGAAAAAAGTAAGGTGGCTGTTTTAGTAGATGTTGTTGATAGAAAACACATTTTTGAAAAACTGATAAATGTTGAGTTAAACATTCAAAAATACAACTGCAGGGCTTATTTTTTATTGTTTTTTCATGAAATTAAGTCTATTAATTAAAATCTTGTACAGCCGCAAATAGAAAAAAGTAAGGTGGCTGTTGTAGTAGATGTTGTTGAGAGAAAACACATTTTTGAAAAACTGATAAATGTTGAGTTAAACATTCAAAAATACAACTGCAGGGCTTATTTTTTATTGTTTTTTCATGAAATTAAGTCTATTAATTAAAATCTTGTATAGCCGCAGATAGAAAAAAGTAAGGTGGCTGTTTTAGTAGATGTTGTTGATAGAAAACACATTTTTGAAAAACTGATAAATGTTGAGTTAAACATTCAAAAATACAACTGCAGGGCTTATTTTTTATTGTTTTTTCATGAAATTAAGTCTATTAATTAAAATCTTGTATAGCCGCAGATAGAAAAAAGTAAGGTGGCTGTTTTAGTAGATGTTGTTGATAGAAAACACATTTTTGAAAAACTGATAAATGTTGAGTTAAACATTCAAAAATACAACTGCAGGGCTTATTTTTTATTGTTTTTTCATGAAATTAAGTCTATTAATTAAAATCTTGTACAGCCGCAAATAGAAAAAAGTAAGGTGGCTGTTGTAGTAGATGTTGTTGAGAGAAAACACATTTTTGAAAAACTGATAAATGTTGAGTTAAACATTCAAAAATACAACTGCAGGGCTTATTTTTTATTGTTTTTTCATGAAATTAAGTCTATTAATTAAAATCTTGTATAGCCGCAGATAGAAAAAAGTAAGGTGGCTGTTTTAGTAGATGTTGTTGATAGAAAACACATTTTTGAAAAACTGATAAATGTTGAGTTAAACATTCAAAAATACAACTGCAGGGCTTATTTTTTATTGTTTTTTCATGAAATTAAGTCTATTAATTAAAATCTTGTATAGCCGCAGATAGAAAAAAGTAAGGTGGCTGTTTTAGTAGATGTTGTTGATAGAAAACACATTTTTGAAAAACTGATAAATGTTGAGTTAAACATTCAAAAATACAACTGCAGGGCTTATTTTTTATTGTTTTTTCATGAAATTAAGTCTATTAATTAAAATCTTGTATAGCCGCAGATAGAAAAAAGTAAGGTGGCTATTTTAGTAGATGTTGTTGATAGAAAACACATTTTTGAAAAACTGATAAATGTTGAGTTAAACATTCAAAAATACAACTGCAGGGCTTATTTTTTATTGTTTTTTCATGAAATTAAGTCTATTAATTAAAATCTTGTATAGCCGCAGATAGAAAAAAGTAAGGTGGCTGTTTTAGTAGATGTTGTTGATAGAAAACACATTTTTGAAAAACTGATAAATGTTGAGTTAAACATTCAAAAATACAACTGCAGGGCTTATTTTTTATTGTTTTTTCATGAAATTAAGTCTATTAATTAAAATCTTGTATAGCCGCAGATAGAAAAAAGTAAGGTGGCTGTTTTAGTAGATGTTGTTGATAGAAAACACATTTTTGAAAAACTGATAAATGTTGAGTTAAACATTCAAAAACACAACTGCAGGGCTTATTTTTTATTGTTTTTTCATGAAATTAAGTCTATTAATTAAAATCTTGTATAGCCGCAGATAGAAAAAAGTAAGGTGGCTGTTTTAGTAGATGTTGTTGATAGAAAACACATTTTTGAAAAACTGATAAATGTTGAGTTAAACATTCAAAAATACAACTGCAGGGCTTATTTTTTATTGTTTTTTCATGAAATTAAGTCTATTAATTAAAATCTTGTATAGCCGCAGATAGAAAAAAGTAAGGTGGCTGTTTTAGTAGATGTTGTTGATAGAAAACACATTTTTGAAAAACTGATAAATGTTGAGTTAAACATTCAAAAATACAACTGCAGGGCTTATTTTTTATTGTTTTTTCATGAAATTAAGTCTATTAATTAAAATCTTGTATAGCCGCAGATAGAAAAAAGTAAGGTGGCTGTTTTAGTAGATGTTGTTGATAGAAAACACATTTTTGAAAAACTGATAAATGTTGAGTTAAACATTCAAAAATACAACTGCAGGGCTTATTTTTTATTGTTTTTTCATGAAATTAAGTCTATTAATTAAAATCTTGTACAGCCGCAAATAGAAAAAAGTAAGGTGGCTGTTGTAGTAGATGTTGTTGAGAGAAAACACATTTTTGAAAAACTGATAAATGTTGAGTTAAACATTCAAAAATACAACTGCAGGGCTTATTTTTTATTGTTTTTTCATGAAATTAAGTCTATTAATTAAAATCTTGTACAGCCGCAAATAGAAAAAAGTAAGGTGGCTGTTGTAGTAGATGTTGTTGAGAGAAAACACATTTTTGAAAAACTGATAAATGTTGAGTTAAACATTCAAAAATACAACTGCAGGGCTTATTTTTTATTGTTTTTTCATGAAATTAAGTCTATTAATTAAAATCTTGTACAGCCGCAAATAGAAAAAAGTAAGGTGGCTGTTTTAGTAGATGTTGTTGATAGAAAACACATTTTTGAAAAACTGATAAATGTTGAGTTAAACATTCAAAAATACAACTGCAGGGCTTATTTTTTATTGTTTTTTCATGAAATTAAGTCTATTAATTAAAATCTTGTACAGCCGCAAATAGAAAAAAGTAAGGTGGCTGTTGTAGTAGATGTTGTTGAGAGAAAACACATTTTTGAAAAACTGATAAATGTTGAGTTAAACATTCAAAAATACAACTGCAGGGCTTATTTTTTATTGTTTTTTCATGAAATTAAGTCTATTAATTAAAATCTTGTACAGCCGCAAATAGAAAAAAGTAAGGTGGCTGTTGTAGTAGATGTTGTTGAGAGAAAACACATTTTTGAAAAACTGATAAATGTTGAGTTAAACATTCAAAAATACAACTGCAGGGCTTATTTTTTATTGTTTTTTCATGAAATTAAGTCTATTAATTAAAATCTTGTACAGCCGCAAATAGAAAAAAGTAAGGTGGCTGTTTTAGTAGATGTTGTTGATAGAAAACACATTTTTGAAAAACTGATAAATGTTGAGTTAAACATTCAAAAATACAACTGCAGGGCTTATTTTTTATTGTTTTTTGAAATTAAGTCTATTAATTAAAATCTTGTACAGCCGCAAATAGAAAAAAGTAAGGTGGCTGTTGTAGTAGATGTTGTTGAGAGAAAACACATTTTTGAAAAACTGATAAATGTTGAGTTAAACATTCAAAAATACAACTGCAGGGCTTATTTTTTATTGTTTTTTCATGAAATTAAGTCTATTAATTAAAATCTTGTACAGCCGCAAATAGAAAAAAGTAAGGTGGCTGTTGTAGTAGATGTTGTTGAGAGAAAACACATTTTTGAAAAACTGATAAATGTTGAGTTAAACATTCAAAAATACAACTGCAGGGCTTATTTTTTATTGTTTTTTCATGAAATTAAGTCTATTAATTAAAATCTTGTATAGCCGCAGATAGAAAAAAGTAAGGTGGCTGTTTTAGTAGATGTTGTTGATAGAAAACACATTTTTGAAAAACTGATAAATGTTGAGTTAAACATTCAAAAATACAACTGCAGGGCTTATTTTTTATTGTTTTTTCATGAAATTAAGTCTATTAATTAAAATCTTGTACAGCCGCAAATAGAAAAAAGTAAGGTGGCTGTTGTAGTAGATGTTGTTGAGAGAAAACACATTTTTGAAAAACTGATAAATGTTGAGTTAAACATTCAAAAATACAACTGCAGGGCTTATTTTTTATTGTTTTTTCATGAAATTAAGTCTATTAATTAAAATCTTGTATAGCCGCAGATAGAAAAAAGTAAGGTGGCTGTTTTAGTAGATGTTGTTGATAGAAAACACATTTTTGAAAAACTGATAAATGTTGAGTTAAACATTCAAAAATACAACTGCAGGGCTTATTTTTTATTGTTTTTTCATGAAATTAAGTCTATTAATTAAAATCTTGTACAGCCGCAAATAGAAAAAAGTAAGGTGGCTGTTGTAGTAGATGTTGTTGAGAGAAAACACATTTTTGAAAAACTGATAAATGTTGAGTTAAACATTCAAAAATACAACTGCAGGGCTTATTTTTTATTGTTTTTTCATGAAATTAAGTCTATTAATTAAAATCTTGTATAGCCGCAGATAGAAAAAAGTAAGGTGGCTGTTTTAGTAGATGTTGTTGATAGAAAACACATTTTTGAAAAACTGATAAATGTTGAGTTAAACATTCAAAAATACAACTGCAGGGCTTATTTTTTATTGTTTTTTCATGAAATTAAGTCTATTAATTAAAATCTTGTATAGCCGCAAATAGAAAAAAGTAAGGTGGCTGTTTTAGTAGATGTTGTTGAGAGAAAACACATTTTTGAAAAACTGATAAATGTTGAGTTAAACATTCAAAAATACAACTGCAGGGCTTATTTTTTATTGTTTTTTCATGAAATTAAGTCTATTAATTAAAATCTTGTATAGCCGCAGATAGAAAAAAGTAAGGTGGCTGTTTTAGTAGATGTTGTTGATAGAAAACACATTTTTGAAAAACTGATAAATGTTGAGTTAAACATTCAAAAATACAACTGCAGGGCTTATTTTTTATTGTTTTTTCATGAAATTAAGTCTATTAATTAAAATCTTGTATAGCCGCAGATAGAAAAAAGTAAGGTGGCTGTTTTAGTAGATGTTGTTGATAGAAAACACATTTTTGAAAAACTGATAAATGTTGAGTTAAACATTCAAAAATACAACTGCAGGGCTTATTTTTTATTGTTTTTTCATGAAATTAAGTCTATTAATTAAAATCTTGTATAGCCGCAGATAGAAAAAAGTAAGGTGGCTGTTTTAGTAGATGTTGTTGATAGAAAACACATTTTTGAAAAACTGATAAATGTTGAGTTAAACATTCAAAAATACAACTGCAGGGCTTATTTTTTATTGTTTTTTCATGAAATTAAGTCTATTAATTAAAATCTTGTATAGCCGCAGATAGAAAAAAGTAAGGTGGCTGTTTTAGTAGATGTTGTTGATAGAAAACACATTTTTGAAAAACTGATAAATGTTGAGTTAAACATTCAAAAACACAACTGCAGGGCTTATTTTTTATTGTTTTTTCATGAAATTAAGTCTATTAATTAAAATCTTGTATAGCCGCAGATAGAAAAAAGTAAGGTGGCTGTTTTAGTAGATGTTGTTGATAGAAAACACATTTTTGAAAAACTGATAAATGTTGAGTTAAACATTCAAAAATACAACTGCAGGGCTTATTTTTTATTGTTTTTTCATGAAATTAAGTCTATTAATTAAAATCTTGTATAGCCGCAGATAGAAAAAAGTAAGGTGGCTGTTTTAGTAGATGTTGTTGATAGAAAACACATTTTTGAAAAACTGATAAATGTTGAGTTAAACATTCAAAAATACAACTGCAGGGCTTATTTTTTATTGTTTTTTCATGAAATTAAGTCTATTAATTAAAATCTTGTATAGCCGCAGATAGAAAAAAGTAAGGTGGCTGTTTTAGTAGATGTTGTTGATAGAAAACACATTTTTGAAAAACTGATAAATGTTGAGTTAAACATTCAAAAATACAACTGCAGGGCTTATTTTTTATTGTTTTTTCATGAAATTAAGTCTATTAATTAAAATCTTGTATAGCCGCAGATAGAAAAAAGTAAGGTGGCTGTTTTAGTAGATGTTGTTGATAGAAAACACATTTTTGAAAAACTGATAAATGTTGAGTTAAACATTCAAAAATACAACTGCAGGGCTTATTTTTTATTGTTTTTTCATGAAATTAAGTCTATTAATTAAAATCTTGTATAGCCGCAGATAGAAAAAAGTAAGGTGGCTGTTTTAGTAGATGTTGTTGATAGAAAACACATTTTTGAAAAACTGATAAATGTTGAGTTAAACATTCAAAAATACAACTGCAGGGCTTATTTTTTATTGTTTTTTCATGAAATTAAGTCTATTAATTAAAATCTTGTATAGCCGCAGATAGAAAAAAGTAAGGTGGCTGTTTTAGTAGATGTTGTTGATAGAAAACACATTTTTGAAAAACTGATAAATGTTGAGTTAAACATTCAAAAATACAACTGCAGGGCTTATTTTTTATTGTTTTTTCATGAAATTAAGTCTATTAATTAAAATCTTGTATAGCCGCAGATAGAAAAAAGTAAGGTGGCTGTTTTAGTAGATGTTGTTGATAGAAAACACATTTTTGAAAAACTGATAAATGTTGAGTTAAACATTCAAAAATACAACTGCAGGGCTTATTTTTTATTGTTTTTTCATGAAATTAAGTCTATTAATTAAAATCTTGTATAGCCGCAGATAGAAAAAAGTAAGGTGGCTGTTTTAGTAGATGTTGTTGATAGAAAACACATTTTTGAAAAACTGATAAATGTTGAGTTAAACATTCAAAAATACAACTGCAGGGCTTATTTTTTATTGTTTTTTCATGAAATTAAGTCTATTAATTAAAATCTTGTATAGCCGCAGATAGAAAAAAGTAAGGTGGCTGTTTTAGTAGATGTTGTTGATAGAAAACACATTTTTGAAAAACTGATAAATGTTGAGTTAAACATTCAAAAATACAACTGCAGGGCTTATTTTTTATTGTTTTTTCATGAAATTAAGTCTATTAATTAAAATCTTGTATAGCCGCAGATAGAAAAAAGTAAGGTGGCTGTTTTAGTAGATGTTGTTGATAGAAAACACATTTTTGAAAAACTGATAAATGTTGAGTTAAACATTCAAAAATACAACTGCAGGGCTTATTTTTTATTGTTTTTTCATGAAATTAAGTCTATTAATTAAAATCTTGTATAGCCGCAGATAGAAAAAAGTAAGGTGGCTGTTTTAGTAGATGTTGTTGATAGAAAACACATTTTTGAAAAACTGATAAATGTTGAGTTAAACATTCAAAAATACAACTGCAGGGCTTATTTTTTATTGTTTTTTCATGAAATTAAGTCTATTAATTAAAATCTTGTATAGCCGCAGATAGAAAAAAGTAAGGTGGCTGTTTTAGTAGATGTTGTTGATAGAAAACACATTTTTGAAAAACTGATAAATGTTGAGTTAAACATTCAAAAATACAACTGCAGGGCTTATTTTTTATTGTTTTTTCATGAAATTAAGTCTATTAATTAAAATCTTGTATAGCCGCAGATAGAAAAAAGTAAGGTGGCTGTTTTAGTAGATGTTGTTGATAGAAAACACATTTTTGAAAAACTGATAAATGTTGAGTTAAACATTCAAAAATACAACTGCAGGGCTTATTTTTTATTGTTTTTTCATGAAATTAAGTCTATTAATTAAAATCTTGTATAGCCGCAGATAGAAAAAAGTAAGGTGGCTGTTTTAGTAGATGTTGTTGATAGAAAACACATTTTTGAAAAACTGATAAATGTTGAGTTAAACATTCAAAAATACAACTGCAGGGCTTATTTTTTATTGTTTTTTCATGAAATTAAGTCTATTAATTAAAATCTTGTATAGCCGCAGATAGAAAAAAGTAAGGTGGCTGTTTTAGTAGATGTTGTTGATAGAAAACACATTTTTGAAAAACTGATAAATGTTGAGTTAAACATTCAAAAATACAACTGCAGGGCTTATTTTTTATTGTTTTTTCATGAAATTAAGTCTATTAATTAAAATCTTGTATAGCCGCAAATAGAAAAAAGTAAGGTGGCTGTTGTAGTAGATGTTGTTGAGAGAAAACACATTTTTGAAAAACTGATAAATGTTGAGTTAAACATTCAAAAATACAACTGCAGGGCTTATTTTTTATTGTTTTTTCATGAAATTAAGTCTATTAATTAAAATCTTGTATAGCCGCAGATAGAAAAAAGTAAGGTGGCTGTTTTAGTAGATGTTGTTGATAGAAAACACATTTTTGAAAAACTGATAAATGTTGAGTTAAACATTCAAAAATACAACTGCAGGGCTTATTTTTTATTGTTTTTTCATGAAATTAAGTCTATTAATTAAAATCTTGTACAGCCGCAAATAGAAAAAAGTAAGGTGGCTGTTGTAGTAGATGTTGTTGAGAGAAAACACATTTTTGAAAAACTGATAAATGTTGAGTTAAACATTCAAAAATACAACTGCAGGGCTTATTTTTTATTGTTTTTTCATGAAATTAAGTCTATTAATTAAAATCTTGTACAGCCGCAAATAGAAAAAAGTAAGGTGGCTGTTGTAGTAGATGTTGTTGAGAGAAAACACATTTTTGAAAAACTGATAAATGTTGAGTTAAACATTCAAAAATACAACTGCAGGGCTTATTTTTTATTGTTTTTTCATGAAATTAAGTCTATTAATTAAAATCTTGTACAGCCGCAAATAGAAAAAAGTAAGGTGGCTGTTGTAGTAGATGTTGTTGAGAGAAAACACATTTTTGAAAAACTGATAAATGTTGAGTTAAACATTCAAAAATACAACTGCAGGGCTTATTTTTTATTGTTTTTTCATGAAATTAAGTCTATTAATTAAAATCTTGTATAGCCGCAGATAGAAAAAAGTAAGGTGGCTGTTTTAGTAGATGTTGTTGATAGAAAACACATTTTTGAAAAACTGATAAATGTTGAGTTAAACATTCAAAAATACAACTGCAGGGCTTATTTTTTATTGTTTTTTCATGAAATTAAGTCTATTAATTAAAATCTTGTACAGCCGCAAATAGAAAAAAGTAAGGTGGCTGTTGTAGTAGATGTTGTTGAGAGAAAACACATTTTTGAAAAACTGATAAATGTTGAGTTAAACATTCAAAAATACAACTGCAGGGCTTATTTTTTATTGTTTTTTCATGAAATTAAGTCTATTAATTAAAATCTTGTACAGCCGCAAATAGAAAAAAGTAAGGTGGCTGTTGTAGTAGATGTTGTTGAGAGAAAACTTTTTTTTTACTAATGTTTTTTCCTTATTTTCAAGCTGTATGTCTTTTTAAGAAATTAGTTTTTTTAGTCATCCTTTTCAAAATGAATCAATTATTTTATCTAAAACTGTAAAGAGTCTTTTATAACTTCCTCAGTTTCTAACATTGGATTTCTTTTGTTTGCTTAATAATTCTGTTGTATTTGATATTGATGCATTCTTTGCTTATACCGAAGTGAGGTTTTGCTCTTCTTTTTCGGTAATCATCATCATATTTAATAAATAGCATTTTAGAAAAATAAAAAAACCTTATTTGCTATTGACTTTTTGCCATCCATTACAGAAGCATATAAAAATCGTAGTGAAACATTTTTGGATGAAATTATTGAAAGTGATAATCAGGAATATATGCCACCAGTTATTCGATGCCTTGGGCGAATTAGTGAAGTAAAATACGACGAATTAATTAAAATTGTCAGTTTATATGCGGTACGCAATTTATAGTCTCTTTTTATTGTGTGTTTTTGAATCCTTTGTATTTTGTTTGTCATTATTTTTTTATCAATAAAGTTTTTTGCTTTCTGCTAAAGTTTGTTTATAATTTTTTATGTTGAAGTAAAGCGGGACAATTCATTAAAATACAATGAAGTTTTGGAGCTGCAAAACTTTTTGGCTTTGCTTCCAACAATCATAATAATTTGTTAAAGATAATTTCTCACTCGTTGTTATTACAATGTATCTTCATAGTTTTTGAAGATTTTTAACTAAAGCTTTATTAAAACGAATTTTGGTGGTAAAATAAAACCATTTTTTTCCAAAGAAATGTATTGCAGTTGTAGAACATTTAAATACATTTTTAGTATGGCACATTTAGGCATTATTGTCAGCGAAAGTTTTAAAAAAATGCTTCATTCTGCAAAAAAAGTATTTTAAATAAGCTTCAATGATATTGTAATTTGCCCATTTTATAGAATTTTCATTTGGTCAAATGCCATGCACTTTATCAAACGTCTCCATTCCCTTCTCCGTCATCCGATATAATTGGGAGTTTTTTGAACCTGGATATAATGCATCAGATTTTAACAATAACAGTCTTAATCGATGACGTTTGATCAATTTAATGCATTATTTTATTTGTTTAGATGCAACAACATCATAAATACCCCTCCAGTTTTTTCATTTAAACTCTCCAACTAAAGACATAAAAAAGTTCTCAAAGCGAATTTGAGTTTTCCAATATTCAAATTTTAACGTCGCTCAATTTTTTTCTTTGGTTGCTCTATTTCGATTTTGTTTTTTGATCTCCAATTTTTGTACATAAAATGTTATAAAAGTTATTTTGTATAAAATTTATATTTAACCATGACAAAAGAAGATAAACATGATCTTGTAATTCCAGTAATTTTATGGGGATCTGAGCCACCAAAGCATAAAATATCTCAGATTGCTGTTATTCAAAATGGTTC
Organism: Panagrolaimus sp. LJ2400; assembly: GCA_024447215.1. Classification (NCBI taxonomy): domain Eukaryota; kingdom Metazoa; phylum Nematoda; class Chromadorea; order Rhabditida; family Panagrolaimidae; genus Panagrolaimus; species Panagrolaimus sp. LJ2400. Next base: position 15,537 of record JAMRYA010000061.1, read on the forward strand.
TATTATTATTACTGGCTCTGATGAAGGACAACTTATTCAATGGAAAATTGAAAAGGGTAGTATTGAACCAAATATGTTTTTACTTGGACATGATGCTGCTATTACATGCTTAGCTTCAGCTTCAGATTTATCTACTTCAACGTAAATATTTAAATTTAAGATTATTTTTAAGCTAAAAATTTTTAGAAGATATATATCATGTTGCCGAAAAGGACAAATCTGTCTTTGGGATAGTAGTGATGGAAGCTGTGTTGAAACTGTTAAGCATTCATTTGTGCATCGAAAGATTATCCCATATGTAATATTTTTATTTTTGCTTTTTTAAAGCATTTTTGTAGTACATTTTAGACCTCATCAACACAATCAGTTTTACAGCTATACTGTATTGGTGATTATGCAGATATTGTTGTTATTGATGCTAATGATCTTAATATTTTGTTTACGTTATGTTCAAGGGTTGATCCAGATTGGATAAATGCTTTTACAATTGTTAAAAGATTGAATAGTCGAGGTTTGTGGTAGCTTAAATTGAGCATTGTTGAGGCATATTGGAGCCAAACAGCGCATAAGTTAAGTCCCCATATGTTGTCTAAAAAATCGTTTTGTTAAGGGATATTTTGGGGGATAAATATCAGCGACTGAATCTTCCACCCTGAGACTATGAAGACAATATATAAGGCCTTTACTTTGGTATCCCTTTAATACATCCATTGTAAACTGTAACAGTATCTTTTTCATCTAAATTTGCAATCGAATAAATTTTGATTCTCAACTTCTGCATTTAACAATATTGAATATTAGATTATAAATAAAAAAAAACCCTATTTTTCAGATGCAATTTATGGCATTTCAATTTCTGGAATGATAAAAATATGGTCATTATCAGATGCCACAAAAAATGAACATCAAAATATTATTTATGAAGATGAAGCAAAATCCCTACCAATCAAAAACGTTAAATCAATTTCATGTTCCAATATAAATTCAAAAATTATGCTTATTATTTCATCTTCATCATGGCAAATCTTGGATATTAATAGCTTTATTCCATTAATTATCTCTGAATGTTCAATAGAAGCTATTGATGGAGTGACAATTGATGTCGATAAAATTGCTGTTGGATTTATTGATGGAACTATTGCGTTATTTCAGTTACCGAAGCATAGAGTTACTGGAGCTGTAAGTAATTCTGGCAATTCAACTGCTGATCATCCATTTGTGTTTGGATTGCTAAAAAGTTTTGAGCCTTCAATTAATACATATTTTATTAATGCTGGTACATTTCTCTTTGATACTTCAACAACTATTGCTGGAGATAGTAAGCAAATTTTTGCTTATCGTGGTGATGGTCATGGCAATATTGCTGCATTTAAGTGTCCAGATAATATGGATTTGCTAGTTAAAGATGTAATTCAAAATAAAAAACCAGCAATTTTTGGACCATCTTTACAGCAGTCATTAAAGAAAATATGGGAAAACAATAAATCAGCTTTACCAGGAATTTATAATACTGTAAGTTGTTGCACAAAAAGTGAACTATATTTTTTTGCAAACCACTAATCAGTTTTTATATTGCTCTTAGTTACAGTATCGTTTTATGCAAACATTAGTGTATTTTTAAAAATAGTTTTTAAATTAACAGTTTAATATTTATAGGACGCCACCAAAATAACTTCAACCCTTTACATTCCCAATCAAGGAAAACTTCTTCTTGGGTGTGATGATGGAAAAATAATTTTAACAAATGCATGTGAAGCTATTAAATCACAATTTTCATCTCCATCCAATCCAACTCCTCATCGAATATTATCCGGTCATTCATCTGCTGTAACATGTTTTATTTATCCCTTTGAAGAAAGCTCAAGATATGATTCAAATATTTTTATTTCTGGTGGAAAAGATTTTTGTGTTATTAGCTGGAATTTAACAACTGGCTCAAAGCTGCATTGCTTTTGTTCACAAGGTGGTATTATTCAAAGGCTTTTAATCCCACCAGATAACTGTAATGTAAGTGAGAGATTATTGAAGCTTTGAAAGGGATGAAATTTCAATATAGATTAAATTTTGGAGCTTTGTAAAGCAATTTATTAAACTTTGAGTAACAGATGAAAAATTAACTTTTTAATTAAAATTGGTGTGAAAATATTTTTTTCATTTTTCTCCCATTTTTTAATAAAACAATTTCTAGAAGACCAAATTACATAAAACTTTTAGTGATATAAGCCCTGGGAAAAAGATCTACATCACTTGTGGACCCCAATATACCCTTTGACCGTATCTGGAGCCCAAACAACACCCCAAGGTTTAACAAATTCGTGGAAAGCCGTAGAAAACCGTGGAAATTCGTGAAAAATATAACACGTGTTTTCACAATTTTCCAGAAATTTTTTTAAACTTTTTTCCATTTTTTAAAAAATTCTTGGAAACTCGTAAAAAATCGTGTTAAATTTTTCAATTTTACAACTTTTTACAGATTTTTGTCATTTTTTGAGGTCTAGGGTATTGTCGAGGTTCCAGATGAAATCCTAAGATATATTAGAGTCTAAAAATGACATAGATCAATTCCTAAACGTGTTATGTAATTTGGTAGTCTAGAAATGTTTTATTAAAAAAATGAAAAAAATAAGAGAAAAAAAGGGTTCAACATTTTGTTACTCATGGTAATAAAAAATTCAATAAACAAAACCACCTTTTAAGCCTCGAATTTTACACACCATCTGCTCCATTGCTGATGACAATTCTGCTGCTTTGCTAAGCTTAAAAGAAAACAAATGTATTTTACTTGCAAGTCGACAAATTTTTCCTATCATTGATATTCATTGGCGACCATTAGATGATCTCATGATGGTTAGATGTGTTGATGATTCACTTTATGTATGGCAAATGGAAACAGGTAAGACACTTTTCATAATCTGAATTTTCATAAAACAAATAATAAACTTTTTAGCAAATCTTGATCGAATTGTTACTGGATTAATTGCTGAAGATGTTATTGAAGGTTGTAAAGAACAAATTGGAATTTTTGAGTATGATGATGAAGCAGGTGCTAATCAAGCAACACAAATGCTCCGTGCAATAAAAAATAAAAATCTTGCTGCTGTTAAGAAGATTGCAGGAAAGACTGATGCCAATTTGCATATGGCAAAAGAAAGTCAAGCACATCATTCAAAGCCTTTGAAAATTATTCCACTTAAAAAATTTTCAAATCAAGCACATTTGTTGTTATTTAATGTCAATGATATCTTTAAAGAAATGAATACAAGTGATAGTGATTCGAGGTCTTCTTCTTTTCAACTTTCTTTGTCGTCTTTGATCTCTGCAAAAGCTAGAAAGGTTTCTGTAACTCCACGAAATGAAAAATTTGGAGCAAAAACTGTTGTCAGTGAAATTGCAAAATTACTTCTTTCGCTAATCTTTGATTGGAGCGACAACACAAATACAACTGCTGCAATTAAACGTGGATTGTTTAAGCCTTTTATACTACAACATTTTGGTATTGTATCAAGCAATGGCAGTATATCTCTCTATATGCCATCAGATGATAAACTTATTTTTGAAAAAGTGGAATCAAAAGAAAAACATGTTCATTGGGAATCAAGTAATACCTTCTTAACAGCACTTTTAAGCAACACTTTGATTACATCACATTTAATTGCAAATATTGCTTTATCAAATGCCTTGGCAATTACATCAAGCTATGAACAAAGAGATTTGGCTAATGAACTTTTAAATAAAGTAATGCCACCAAGGATACAATTATTAGCAGAGAAATGGCAAGATCCATGTATAGAAATTAGGAGCGCATCACAAATATTGCTCCTGCAAGAATTGCATCGAATTGGCGTGATTGGAAGAAAAAAGCTTATCAATGAATGGTCGCCATTTTTACCGGTGCTATTGGATTCAAGTTTGTCGATATTGGGAAAGGCAATAACTTCGAACAATATTGCAATTGTTGCAGCAGCAGCAGCTTCAAATTTAAGTTCATGTGCTGATGAGAAAGCTCAAACATCAACTATTTCAATGCCACCTTCACGTCCACCACCACCTATTCCACCTCGTCAAACAACTGATACATCCACTACAACCATCAATGACCAACAATTGTCAACTTCCAGTGCCACAAACACTCCATCAACAATCCTCGAATCCAATACTCATCTATCTCCTATCCATGGTGGTATAAATCAAATTCGTCAAAATCAAGCAGTTGCTATCGTCTTGCTCGGTGTTATTGGAAGTGAATATGGAAACGAATTTAATCAAGCCAATAACACTGCTGTTAGAGCAACAGCTCTTTCATTATTTGAACTTCTAATTGCTCCTGAAACACCTTCACTCCCAATCGATTCAACGTTACGTCAATGTGCAGTAGATTTAATTGGTGGTGGATTTCTACAATGGCAACCACATTTTGATTTATCAAAGCTTCTCCTTGCATTACTACATCTAGCATCACTCGAAGAAATAAAAAATATTGAAATAACTTTAATCGCAAAAAACTCTCTATCTTTAATCACCTCAATCTGCCCTAAAGCTGTTATCATAGCTTTAAACACTGAAGTAACACGTTACAATTCTTTGCATCAAACAACTCAGCTCAGTATAGTTTCTCCATTAATTGCCTCAAAATCAGATGTTCTTCGAATTCTTGAAAAACTTATTGAAAGTCATTATAGCGATGTCGTGGAACTGATTTCTCCTGTTTGTGATATTTTAATTCATTGTTTGGATCTTCAACAACTTAAACATCAAAATTTTTATGATTTATTTCCACCTATTGCTAAGCTTTATATGATTGCATATTGTCCAGCAACTAAGAAATTGGCTATTGGAGGAAGTAATGGTGGCATTATCATTCATGAACTTAAAAGTAATATGAAATCACAAGTAAGTTTTTTTAAGCTTAACGAGCACGACTAGGCGATCATCCAGCTATTTCGTCATGAAAGAAAAGGCTTTTTTTGTTCACTCCCTATTTTTTCAGACAATTCAAGCCCATAACAATCTTATTACATCGATTGCATTTTCATCTGATGGAAAATTTTTGGCTGTTTATTCTGCAGGAGATGCTAAAATAACAATATGGCAAACACATCAAACATTTTTGGTAATTTTAAAAATCAAATTTTATTAAAAAAAATAAATGAAATATTTTTAAGGGAATGGGACAAAGTCAAATGCGGCTAATAAAAACAATAGAAGCTCCAGGAAAAAGCAGCTGCCAAGCACGTTTAGCTTGGATTGGTGCAAAAATGTTAAAACTTTTATTTACAAACGGAACAGAAAGTGTTATTCAAATTTAATTTATTATGTGCATATTTACTATTTATTTATTGTTTAGTCTTGCTTGTGCTTTTTAATGCTTTAATTTTGTCGCAAACTGCAAAAAGTGTAAATAAAATATGTTTATCTTCCATTTTTTTTGAAAATTTTAGTGATACTATCAATTTTTAAAAAGGAAAATGGGCGATAACTGGTAGGGGCAGTTTTTAGCTGATAGAAGTAAAAACTACTTTTTACGGTTTTTATAAAATTATTATGGTGAGAGTAAAATTTTTAAAATATTCAAATAAAATACTCATATTTTTCCTTAAACTTTTTAGCAGCACATAACATTCATTTGATGGAAGAATTCAGTGATTATTTGAGGAAGCAAAAGCTTATCACAATCATTTAGCTTTCGATTTTCGGAGGGAGCAAAAAGACAACTCAATCAATAGATAAAAAATCGAAGGCAAAATGAACGAGTTGTTGAAATCACAGAAAGGATTAAAGAAAGGAAAATTACATAAAATCTAAATTATTCAATTGAATGCATTTAATTTAAATTTTTATGTTACTGATGTAATAATGTTAATGTTTTCGATCTCTTTAGTATAGCCAAAAAATAGATCATATGTGAAATCAAAAAAAATTTAGAATAAAAACAGCATTTTTCAATTAGCAAACTTTTTGTATAATAAAAATATGGATTTTTGTGTAGTGAGTAAATTTTTTTAAATATTCAAATATTTCGCTCATTTTTTTTCCTTTAATAGAGTTTTTTGTACAGTAAGGAAGAAAGACATCTTTTAAACATTTAAAGGAAATTTTCACATTGTTTTTATTCATTAATTGTTTTGCGATAAACACAATAATACTTTTATGAGAACAAAAAAACTTATCAAGCGTATTTAATTTTAGATAGATATTTTTGTATCAAAAAAATATGTAACGTCTAAGATGAAGAAGCAGCACGTAAAAAATAGGAAAACGTGATTTCTGAACAGCTCTTTAAATTTCTGGATTGGATTAAATAAATGAAAAAAACTTTTAACATAAATTTGTAAGAGAAGCCACGATGAATAACAATGATCTTCAGTCTTGTAATGTAGTAAAGTTAAAAGAACGAGACATGAAAAGTATTACATCTATCATATGGGACATTAACAGTAATCCATTTCTTAATCTGATGTGCATATGTTGCATCTAAAAGAGTTATAAAAATTTTATGTTAAAGACTAACATTTCTTACTGTCTCATAAACTTTTTGTAAATCATCAGCATTACAATCACTGCCAGTAATTGTGATTTTGAGTTCTTTTAAGTTAGTTTTATTTGGAAAATTTAGTAGTACCTTAGGCCAATCAGTTCCAGTAATGATATCAGAATTGTAGAGAATAAGTTTTTCAATATTAGGAACTTTATCAAGGACCTCTGCAAATTTTACTTTTGGAATCAACGTTGTATTTTGGACATCAAGAACTTCAGTTTGAGGTGAAAGCAATTGAAAAAAATTATGGGCAAAAATAGTTACGCTTTTCAGCGTGACCCATCTAGCTTGACAAATTATATTATTCAAATTAGTTTCAATTGTTGTAGCAGAACTATTATACCGAAGAGATATAGTATTTTTTAAAATACGGTTTTTGCCACTATTAACGTTAATATTGTAATTTTCAAATTCATTACCAATAATTTCAAGTGGTTTTACCAAGGATTTAAACATCAGGGGATCCAAAAATGCCAAAAAATATTTTTCATGAATTTCAAAGAGATCATGATATCTTTTGTACAAATCTTTGTTAATATTGGGAAGAAATAATTTTGGAGCTAAAAAGATGATTATAAGGTTTTTATAACTTTTTTTTCTAAGGGTTACCTGTACAATGAATAATTGGATGATCTTCTAAACAAATATAACATTTTTGATAACATTTGCATGAATCTTTATTATCACAAGCTGCTTTGAGACATAATGCACAACATTTCTTTGATTCAGCTTTTTGAATTCGAGAACATTTTGATTTGTAGATATCACAAAAATGTGATAAATGTTGAGATGAATCACAGAAAAAGCAAGGCATTGGTAACATAAAGTTTATTTAAAACAAAATAATAATGCCGTTTGAGGAACAATGGCCAATGCAAGTGATGTGCATTTTCAGCAAAAATAAAATGCATGTTGTGCGAATAGACACATGGTGCAATGGCATTCATTTGACCTAACTTTTTTTAACGACATTTGCCATGTTTTGCTGGAGTGTTGGCAATCTTTGATCTTATGTCCGATTTTTTTGGTTGATTGATTGAAAAAAACTCCTGTTTAACTCGATCAGTTACCAAGCTCATATTTAGGACAATTATTCTTTGGATCTTTTATCACTGCCTGCAATTCAACGGCTTGATTTTTCCAACATTGATTGTGCCAGCCCGTATAAGCAAAAGCTTTAGGTCGACCACTTGTAAAGTTTTGGATTTACTTCTATCAATCAGAAAGAGAGACCGAATAATTTCAGCCGCCCATGAACATTGTTTAAATAAGTGCAACAACAAAAAAATATAATGTAAAAAACGAAATTGGATGACTTTGATGAATGTAGAGAACTTTGCCCTAAAAGAAAACATATTTGAGGAAAAAACAATGCAAATACAATATTTGGCATGTGAGAGAAAAAGAACCATATACAAACGATGTTAACTTTATGTTCCACCTTCGAAAACATAGTTGTGTTGAATTATTGTTATCTCATTTTTGAGCGCGAAAATTGCGTTTCTTTTGCGTCTCTGAAATTTTTTTGTTAACTTTTTCTTGCATTATTTTTCTGATGGCATTATTATGAAATTCTCCAATATTTTGTTATACTTTACAGTTTTGATTCTGTCAAAAGTATTCACTTCTGCTGAGAAATGCAGCTTAATTTTCAAACAAGCGACTGATATAGACGGATGTGATACCGAAGAATATTATAGTGTATTTGAACCAGATTCTGATAACGAGGAAAACTATATTGGTAAGAGAAAATTGTATCGATTTATATTTTTTTATATAAAATAATATTTTTATAGCATGTTTTTGTTGGTGCAGAGAAAATGTATTAGGCTGTCAAGTAAATGATGCTAACCTTACAGAGCTGTTTTTGCATTATCATGATTGTGATATAAAAGCTATTGATTTGACATCTGCTAAAAAACCTGAATTAAAAGAAGTATGTTTTTATACTGTAATAAAAGATAGGGTCGTTTTAATGAAATCCGATATATAGTGCGCAAAATATGTATTGTAGTTGAAACAAAAGGTCTTCTTTTAAGTGATTGAGTTCGCAAGCTTCGATAATCTCAACAATAATAAGCAAATATCTATCCAACAATAAAAAAGGTATAATAACATGAATTTTTTATTTAGGAACATTTGAATTTACCAAATTATGATAACATTGAAAGATTAGTTCTTCGAGCTGCACGAATACAGAAAATTGAAGATTTTGTTTTTGATAAATTTATTGATTTAACAACACTTAGTCTTGGTAATAATTTATTGGAAAGTATCGATTCAACTATCTTAACGTTGACAGTTGGTTCAAAACTTGAAAGCTTGGATTTGAGTAGCAATAACTTACAAAACCTTTCAACAACAACTTTTCAATATTTGTCTAAACTCGCACGGTTAAGCTTGGAAAGGAATCCAAAAATTAACTTGGAAATGGAAGTTGATGGAAGTTCAGTGTCAATCTTTCCAGCAGCTTTATCAAATCTTCAAGAATTGAATTTAAGTTATTGTAATATTTATGAAATTGGTGATGAGACATTTATAAATCTAAGGTAAAAGTCATATTCGATTTAAAACATAAATTGCAGTGCTTATAAGAATTTTAAAATTTTATGCAATAATTGAACTTTTTTAAATAATCTTTTTATATTTTTCAGAAGCTTAAAAGTTTTGAGTCTTTCCAAAAATCCTTTAACATGTTTTCTAAAGACCATACGATCACTTTTTAATCTTCAAGAACTTCAACTTACCGCAACTTCCATTAAAACTTTAAATAATTGTGAATTGTGTGATCTTCCAAATTTAAAAATCCTGGAAATGTCGGATTCCAAAAGTTTATCATATCTTGATGAAAATGCTTTTGGTTCAGTTAGTAATGGTACAGTACCCGAACTTGATGAATTTTCAATTGCAGATTGCAATATTTCTGTAATCCCTGAAAAATTATTAAATTGGAAAAATGTATCAAAAATTGAAATCATTGGAAATCCTTTAACTTGTGGATGTGATATGGCATGGCTTATCAATGATTTTAGTGCCGAAAAACCACTATATTCAAATAATTTAATTTATCCATGGAGAGGTACAGTAAATTTTGGATATGCTTTGAAATGTCGTGATAGCTCTAACCTTAATGGAATACCATTTGCAAAATTTAATGGCAGCTTATGTGATGGACAAAGCGATAATTTAATTGATGTACTTGTTAGTGAAGTAAAATCAGAATATTATGTTTGTAGTGGTGGTGAAAGAGATACAGGCATATATTGAAAATTATAATTTTTATGTTATTATTTATATTTCAGATACTAATTGTTGGTGTTCTGATGGCTTATTACAGTGTTTCAAATCTTTTTATTTTCATTATCGTCTTAATCACACAAATATAAAGACAGTCAAGAAAAATTTTACTTTAAATAATGTTCAAATTAGTGATGCCAATATTACTGTTTTACAAAAGGTATGAATATTTCATTTTGCATTGCAAGATTTAAAAGAATGAATTTTTCTTAAAATCAATGTGCTCCCCTCTTTTAAACACCCAACACATAGGTTGAATTTTTATCCTGCAGAATTATGGTTCTGTAATAACCGTATTCACATATTTTTTAGAATAACATCCTGCCTGATCATGAAACAACAATAAAAATACTAGAAATCAAAAACAGCAACATTCGTCATATTGAAAAAGAAGCTTTTGATAATTTAAGCGAATTAAGTGTTCTTAGATTAGATGAAAATTTATTGAAAACAATTAATAAAGGTGTTTTCACTGAAGAAATTGGTTTAACGCTTTTGGAATTATCACTTGAAGAAAATCAACTGCAGAATCTGCAATCATATACTTTTGACAATTTAACAAAACTTGAAGCACTTTTTCTTGGTTCAAATCCAAATATACTGTCGACTTCTCAAAACTTCTTCTCTGTGGCATTATCAAATTTAAAAAAATTAAGACTCAAAAACTGCAATATTTCAAGCCTTGATGACGATATGTTTATAAACTTAACGTAAGTGTTTAGTTTTTTGCTCATAAAACTCAGGAAAGATTCAAGCTTTATTTTTTAAAAACCAACCAGAGAACACAAACTGCAGCTTTTTTTTGACCAAACTTAAAAATGTAGGCATTTTTTGACAGCCCAAATTAAGAAAATCGGCTTCAACAAATGCCTATCATCAGTTTTAAATTATACAAAAACAAATAATAGTGTGTCAACTTTTCTTTTAAAGCTTTTAATATTTTAGAAATCTTGCAAGATTAGATATTTCTAACAATCCATTAAATTCTATTCCCATAGCTGTCAAAAAAATTTATAATCTTGAAAAGCTAATTTTTATGTCAACAAATATCAAAGAAATCAAAGATTGCGAATTTTGTGCATTCACAAAACTTAAAAGCTTGGTCCTGGATAACAATTACGATTTATCGTACATTCATGAAAATGCTTTTGGTAATATCAGCAAAAATAAAAGCTTAACTTTAAAAATGTTTGCAATTAAAAGCTGCAATATTTCAACAATATCTGAGAAACTATTAAATTGGGAAAACATGGAAGATATTGATTTTCAATATAATCCATGGATTTGTAATTGTTCAGCAGCATGGTTTATCAATGATATGAAAAAGTAGTTTCAAACACATTCTCTCTATTATGATGAAAGAAAATATGAACATTATGCACAATGCCATGGCCCTGGTGAATTAGCAGGGACACAAATTTCGGATTTGTCTGGTGAATTTTGTATTAATGTTACAAATGAAATTACAATGATTGAAAACAGTGACAATATCAGCAGCGAAAAAGTTTTCCACATTTATGAAAAAAATGAAACAACTGCAGGTAGGATTTTATCGCATCATTTTGTAATATTTGTTTCAATATTTCCAGATCATCTATGCTCTGCCGACTACGACATAATACAATGTACCTCCTTAAATCATACAAATATTAAAATTTTAAGCAAAGATTGCCATGCATATAAAATTCAATTTTCAAATTTCAATATCAAAGTTTTAGATTTGGTAAGTTAATTTTTAAAGAGGATTGTCGGTTTATGAAATGCAGGGTGGCCCAACGCTTGGTAATGCCCAGTGAGCTCTAGATGGTTCCAAGAGTTATAAATAAAGAAGTAATGTCACTGCGAGCAACTTTTCCACACAAAAAGGCATTTGAGTACATTTTGTCAAATGGTGCTTAACTCAAATTTGACCTACGACCAGCTATTAATGTATTTGTAATTAATAGATTGCAAATTGTCAGCGTTTAATGACCCGAAAATTAATCTTTTATTTTTTTTATCTTCAAAAATGACAAAATTGCAAAAAAGTGATTTTAAAACAAATTTTTTGATTTTTCTTCTTTTTAACTTTTTCAAACGGCCGCCTTTTTTTCCGGCCATTGAGCGCTGGCATTTTGTAACCTACAACAATTATATTACTGCTCTAAAGAATTTTGAACTTAAAACAAATGTTCTTCTCGTCGGACCTACTTTATAACAACTGTTAAAAGCTTCCATATCTCATCTGGCATTACCAAACGCATCCTAAAAGAAGCAACGTACCTAATAGTCCACTTTTTGTTGAAACCCTATCTAATTTAGGATACTGCATTTCCTAAACATCGTGTGTCAATATGGTCATTTTGGTTAACAAAAAGTAAAACTGAAAGCATCAAAGCTGGGACATTCGATAGTTTTACAAGATTATTAGATTTAAAATTAACACATAATTTATTAAAAGATATTGATGAAAATGTTTTTACTTTACAAGTTGGATCAAGCCTTCGTGATTTAGATTTAAGTTTTAATCAATTAAAATCTTTCATGCATTCGGTCTTGATAAATCTTAAGCGATTAAAAAGCTTAAATATTGCTAATAATTTTGGATTTAATGTTACATCATTAACAACAGCGCCATTAAAATGTTTGAGATCATTGGATTTATCGGCGTGTAATATTACAAGTTTAGATGAAAATGCATTCGCAAATTTTAAGTAAATTTTTTTCTTTACTTATGCATAAATCAAGTTAAAAATTAAATTTTTTAATATCAAAATAATTACAGAAATCTACGATCTCTTCATCTTTCATTTAATCCATTAACAACAATTCCAAAAGCAATTAATCATCTCTCAAGCCTTGCAAGTCTGTATATCAGCGGTACAAAAATAACTACTTTGACAAGTTATGGCCTTAAAGAAAATGTTCATCTCGTCAAAATTGTTGCAGAATTTTCAAGTCTCGAAAGAATTGAAGATTGTGCATTCTGCAGTTTTTCAAATCTTGCTGAAATTAGGTTTTACTATAGCAAACGCTTATCGTTTATTCATGAAAATGCTTTTGGTGTCATCAGCAGAAATAATACAAAATTGACAATATTTATTGGATCTGATTGTAATCTTTCAATTTTACCACAAAAATTACTTAACTGGATAAAACTTCGAGAATTTGATGTTAAGCATAATCCATTTGAATGTGGATGTGAAAATGAATGGTTTATTAATAAAATAAAAAATAATGGAAAATACGATGGTGCTGGTTATCAGTGTTACAGTCCTGCTAAACTTGATGGAGTTCAGTTTTTTGATGCAACTGGATTACTTTGTACAGATGCACCAAAAATGGAATGGTTGTTATTTGTTTCTGCTTTTGTTGCAACAATTTTAATTACCGTTTGGTATTGCTGCTATTTTCGAAGAAATTCTCAACATGATGATGAAGAAGAAACCATATTAAAAAATAATTTAAATAATCTTGAAGCTTAATTATTTTTAATTTCAATTGGTTTAACTTTTTTTCGTATATTTATTTTTGTTGTTATTTTACCTTTTTTATGAATTATCCTTTTATTAACCAATCTATTTAAATTTTTATAAAATATTTTTAAACTTTGTTCACCCAAATAAAAACTACGAAAGACTATTTAAGACGTACTATTTGAGAAATTTTTTGCTTGTGGTAGAAAAAAATTTTATGTCTCAGATTTGGCTGAAACTTTCCAGATAGCATCAGTAGGACCTAAAAACACGATTTTTATTGTTTTTGGCGCGACTTATGACCTACTTTCAGTTTTATGTGCCATTATATACATGTTAAGTGCCGTAATGCTCAATCGCTGATAAAATCGTTAATTCTTAAGCTTTTTTCATAATTCCCCGGATATATAGGTTTTCGACCACGGGGAATTCAATGGGCGAATCAGTTTTTGTTTAAAGTTTCATCTTCATGGTGAAACGCATATACCGTTTTTTTCTAGCATCAATATGTACCCTTAATTTCAGGCTGCGCGATATTCTAAATACGATAAAATGTGCCCCAGGATCTCAGCTTTCATATGCTACCACTCACTTGTTATATTAGGTGCCGCGAACGCTTTGCCAAGCTATGTTATAAAGCGCGCCAAAAAAATCATTCAAATTTTTTTCTTTAAATTTAACTTTAAACACATGGAATTACTTCTAAAATGTTCCCCAACGCCAAAAAATATCATATTAATAAAAATTGTAAACTTTTTATGTCAAAAAACACTTTTTGTAAGCTATTAAAAATCATTAAATGTAGTGATATTAGTGTTACTGCAATAATTTTTAATGCGAGTTTTTGTCAAACCATTAATTATGTATTATGGACTAGTGCACGATGCTATGCATGGCTTATAAATGAAAAGGTGAGAATTATAGAAGATTGGCTTTATTGATGAGACAACGTTAAACAGAAGAGAAAGAATGAACAACAAACAATAAACGAAGAGAGTATAAACATGAAAGGTGGCAATGACGACAGCTGCAGCTGTATCTCCTTATACAGTTCTCGATCTTTAGATAATTATAACAAAAACTGTAATTAAAAATAAAAAACGGCCTTTAAATTTCTTCCTTTGCTACAAGCAAAGTTTGAACCAAAAAAAGCACATGTACTGTAAAAGGATAGCTAAAAAACAGAACCGATGTCTTTTTGTTGACATTTTTTTGCTTAAAAATTTAAAATTTTTAAGTTTTTTAAGTTAAAAAACACTTTTTTACAAAGTATTTTGTTAAATTGACAGCAAAAAAAACCATCTATTGTTTCATATTCTGTTGCTTTTTAACAACGATATTATTTTCTATTTAGAATTTTTAATTTTGGTGAAGTATTTACCATTCGAGAAATATTTTTTCCTTCAAATGAAACACGAGGTGGATATTATGAATTGTAAGCACATAAACGCAATATTTCTAGTCATAATGCAATTATTTTAGGTTGAATATCCAAACAAAAGTTTGTCTGCAAAAACTGAAAAAAGGGGAAATGTGGAAGGCGAAGAACCATTTGATCAAACTAGCGAATTGAATATTTTTACAGAGTATGATTCTGTAACAATATTCAATTCTGTGATTTTAAAAAAACAAAGCCAACATCAACACGGAGTAATTCTTAATATTAAAGTTGGTTGAATAAAGGCAATGATTTATTGTAGGCACACAAAAGGAATATGCTCTGCCACAGAGATAGCACAATTTATGAATATATTGTTCATAGTAAATAAAATACAGAAACAACGAATTGCACAAAAATTGTGGTTAAAAAGACAAGTGCATAAAGTGAAAGATATAATTTCATTATTTCAAAAACTACCTCTTTCCTTTTACAACAGTGTTCGTCTTAGAGCATTCTCAAGTATTTGTTTTACAGTAAATACACTTCTTGCAATTTTATGTAAACAGCATATAGAAGTATATTACTTTCAATTTATGTGAAAAATAGCAACTTGTCTTTCTCGATACTTTTACGTTTTTAAGTCTGCTAAATTTGATCCCCATTTGTCAGGTATAATAATATCTAGCCAAAAATTGCTCATAAAACTTTAATAATAACATATTTTGCCGTAAAATTTACCTCAACTAGATTGCTAACATGTTTAGCAAGTTATTAGCATTTGTTGAGGTTCGGGATATTGAGAAGATCACGTCTTGTCATCAATTTTTTTATACTTTATGTCATCAAAGGTATAAATATGCATAAAATCTAAATATACAACATATAACTCAATTTAATAAAGGTTTTTCGTTCAATAAGGTATTTACCTTTAATAAATTGATTTAATGATTTTTAATAGCTTACAAAAAGTGTTTTTTGACATAAAAAG
Organism: Panagrolaimus sp. LJ2400; assembly: GCA_024447215.1. Classification (NCBI taxonomy): domain Eukaryota; kingdom Metazoa; phylum Nematoda; class Chromadorea; order Rhabditida; family Panagrolaimidae; genus Panagrolaimus; species Panagrolaimus sp. LJ2400. The sequence continues at coordinate 31,193 of JAMRYA010000061.1, forward strand.
TTTACAATTTTTATTAATATGATATTTTTTGGCGTTGGGGAACATTTTAGAAGTAATTCCATGTGTTTAAAGTTAAATTTAAAGAAAAAAATTTGAATGATTTTTTTGGCGCGCTTTATAACATAGCTTGGCAAAGCGTTCGCGGCACCTAATATAACAAGTGAGTGGTAGCATATGAAAGCTGAGATCCTGGGGCACATTTTATCGTATTTAGAATATCGCGCAGCCTGAAATTAAGGGTACATATTGATGCTAGAAAAAAACGGTATATGCGTTTCACCATGAAGATGAAACTTTAAACAAAAACTGATTCGCCCATTGAATTCCCCGTGGTCGAAAACCTATATATCCGGGGAATTATGAAAAAAGCTTAAGAATTAACGATTTTATCAGCGATTGAGCATTACGGCACTTAACATGTATATAATGGCACATAAAACTGAAAGTAGGTCATAAGTCGCGCCAAAAACAATAAAAATCGTGTTTTTAGGTCCTACTGATGCTATCTGGAAAGTTTCAGCCCCTTTGGACACAAAAAACTTTTTCTACCACCTCCTAGTGCAAAGGAAAAAATTTTCTCAAATAGTACGTCTTAAGTAATTTTTTGCAGACAAATGCTGAAAGTTCGCCGCATTGCCAATTGTTAAATTTCCCTGAAGTTCGAATTGTACCACAATTTTCCACCCCTGGATTATCGGGTTGGCTGTCATCCCAATATGGCAAATCGAAAGGTGTGTCATCTGTCCAGCTCCAATGTGCATTTTTGTCTATTGTATATAAACCAATCCAAACATCATATATTCCCTCGCTATGATTGATAGATAAATCTAAAAACCACTTTTTAAATATTGGAATGTAGCTGTTTTTTGATTTGGTTGAAAAAAGTAACAAAAATTTGAATTTGTAAATGTCGGAATAGTTCCATTTAAACAAACGGCTTTAACATTTGAAACAAGAAATGCAAGGAAAATAAAAAGTGAAAGCATTGTTTGAGAAAAACGACTATTGACACAAAGTGTAGGAAAACTGTTATCTAATTTTCCTAAAAAAGTTTTTATCATTGATTGTTAGAAGAAAAAAACGATTATAGAATAGAATGTATTTTAAGATTATTTGTTTTTTTATAAAATATATCTATCAGAAAAAAAGATAAAACATAATAACAGTTACAATTAGGCAGGTCCACTCTGAGGAATAACAACTTTTTTGTGGGAAAATATTTCAAATTTTAAAAACGACATAATAAACATTCGATATGGTTTAATACAAGCAATAGTAATTATCGTATCATAAATATTGAAAAAATTCATTACAATAAAGCAATAATTGATATATTTAGTTGGGGTACGCACAAACAAGAATAAACTTCCAATAGCTACAACTGGGCAACAAAGAAATATTAATAAACCTGTAAATTGTAAATAGCACATTTTGAGTAACATTAAATTAGATTTCTTCGTTTCTGATGACATAATAAAATTGAGTTTATATGATTTATATGTGTTATATGGGATCAATATTAAAGCAATGACACCTCGAAGAAGTGCGAAAATTCCACCAAATACAACAAATATTGGGAAAGAATTTTGTGCAGTACCTTGGTAAATAAATAAAACCTCTAGGTTTAGAAATTTTTCTAAACCAGTAATATGCAAATTTACAAGGTCAGGAACATTTTCATATGGGACGAAAAAATATACATATAGCGGATGTAATAAAATAACAATATTTGCGACTACTAAACATGCGAGGCATGACAGTGAAAGTATAGTAAACGTAAAAAATGGAATTTTTAATGTAAATGTGACATTTAAATAAGGTATAAAGATTGTTGAAAATTCGCTTTTTAATTTTTCAATATTTCTTAAAACTATCGTGCGCTCTAACAGAATACCATTACAGCAATCCATAAGTGATATGGAAGCTGCTGCACCAAATGCAACAATAATAAGTGTCAATTTTGGATGAAAAATTTTTGCAACACCTGTAGGATAAAAATATACAAATGGATGTACTATAATAGGGGTGTACAGTATCCAAACTAATTCTACTATTAAACTATAAATACAATATGGAATTAAATATATCTTTAAATTTGACATAAATGGTGGAGTTTTTGTTGTAATTATATACGTCAACAATAGGGTAAATGACATGGCAATAGCACAAATAATTTTTGATGTTGTTGAATAAAATGATGCAAATTTTGGATTATAAATTTCTTCTGCTGTGAAAACAGTTTTTTCTAAATTTGAAATTAAGCTAAAACCAGGCATATGAAGATAATAGTTTTTTAAGGAAATTTTTTTTGAACGCAGTTTTAAAATTTGAATTCAAGACAGAAATTATTTCTTTTTATGACATGTATTTGTAGTAGTAAGCTCATTGAAAACAGATGTTTCATTTCATAAAAATGAGACAGGTGATTTTCATTTTAAAATGTTAAAACAAAAAGTTTGTCAGTGTGAAAAAAGAATTTTGTCTGCTAAACACAGAAAATGATTTTTGAAACTTTTATTCATTAGCTTTTTAAAATTCTACAAAACGTATTAGCATTTGTTAAAGACGCAATATTGTCTTTATTTGTAGTTTTTTTTACAATGATTTTAAATATACAGCATTTTTTGTTCTGCATTAACAATGTGGGACTGAAATATAACAAGAAAAAGCAGCACAAAAAGAAACAAAGTTTTTCAGCATAAAAACTATCCAATATTAAAAAGATTTAAGTAACGAAAATTTCACAAACAAAAGGTTTCAACTTAAAACAATCATCAGATATCCAATATCCACCTTGAATTATCATTGCACCACAAAAAGTACCAAAAGAATTTTGTGGTTGATTTTTATCCCAATCATTGAAATCAAAGAGTGTTTGGTCCATCCATGACCAATTTCCTGTTGTTATATGTGTATTTGCACCAACCCAAAAATCATTGCTGTAAGGGAATTGAACCAAGGATTGATCTTAAAGCATATATATTTTATGCAAATTTCTTTGCTCATACAGACCTGCTAAATATACATTATCAAACATGCTATGAACAGAAGTTAAATGTCCTCCAATCTTTTGACATTCTTCTTCAGCGTCGAGATAAACACTTCGATGGGCTTGAAAAGAATAACATAACAAGGGATTAGAGAATGTTGGAACTGTTTCATTTGGACATGCTGCATTTGTGATGGTAATCAATAATGCAAAAAATAGAATATAAAGGAGCATTATCGTTTAACTTGTGAGGATGCTAATAAATTGGTGGAAAAAAGTCTTATCAAATTTATCAATGTTAAACAAAAGGGAGCGCTGTAGCTAATTGTGGTAGTGACCATTGAAAACAATGATCAACAAAAATCTTTTTTTGAGTTAAACTTTCTTTACTTGTTTCTGAAAAAACGTTTTTTTTAAACAATTTTAAAGCAGTTCCAGATGGTTCAGAAATCTCTTTCTGATTTATATGGTAAACTTGAATACCAAAAAGATATGTTTATGTCTTACATAATGTTTTAGTTATGAATATGTCTCAATATCATTTTATTGAAACTTTACAGAAAAAAATTAACATTTTTATTTAAACTATGGTAATCGCTTACAAACAAATTTTGAAACGAGAGCTGAACATGGAAAATTATTGAAAGTTCCAGGAGTCCAACACTGTGAAGCTAAATACATCTGACCACAGTTTTCAATTCCTGCAAGATCAGGTTGTCCTGGTGACCAATTTGAATAATTTAATGGAGTTTTATCAGTCCATTTCCATTCAACATTGTCATCTTCAGTATATAATCCAATCCAAGGTTCTTGTGTGCCATCACAAAGGGGATGAGGATATGTAGATAGCGCTAAAACAGTAATAGTGAAAAATTGTTTGCAAGATTATTTACCCGTAACAAAATTATTTTCATCTATACTATGAATCGAAACTAAATGTGCATCATCAACTTTGCAGCGGTCTTCTGCCTCCAGCCATGTTGTATTATAACTAAAAACTCTATAGCAATATCCTGTGGTGTTATAAAATGTCCAACTGTCTGGGCATGATTTAGGCTTTGAAGTTGATAACATAGTTGTAGGAATAATAGTAGTTGGTACATCCAAAGCTGCAACAACGCAAACATATGGTTTTTGTGTAAAACAATCAGCAGCCTGCCATTTCCCACCTTGCATCAAGACGGCACCACAATCACTACCAGAGATGTTTTGTGGTTGACCTTTATCCCAATTTTCAAAATCAAATGTAGTATTATCAATCCAAGACCATTTTCGTGGAGAATAAAGATCACTCGCTCCAAATTAAAAATCACTTTCAGTGCTATCAGTAAACTTGATCAATGATTGCTCTAAAGACATATATTTTTCTAATGACGGCAATGATCATTGTCAAAAATAGCACGTACGACTTAAATACATATTATCCACTGAAGTATGAACTGAAGTTAAATGTCCCCCCAAGTTCATACATGCTTGTTCAGCATCCAAATAATACGTTTTATTTTGTTGAAAATATAGGCATCGATTTTTGTCAGAGAAAAATGGAGTGCTACCAGGCGGACATGTTGCATTCATTAAATAAGCAAAACAAGAGATTAGAAATAAAGTATAAAGCATTCTCTTTCATTTGAATGTAAAAAAAATATATTAGTTTTATAGAAATATAACTTCTTTCTTTTGATGTTATCAGTTGGGCAGCATCACTCATTAAAAAATCATTAAAAAGAAACAAATCTTTAAACACTTTTATAGCATTTTTTTAGTTCAATCTCTTTATAATTTTAACATACATATAATGACAAAATTTTATTTAATATTTAAAACAATTAAACCAAGAGACAGTAGTTGTAAACGTCGGATGTGGATAATATACAATTGTTCCCCCCCCCCCCCCCCCGTTTCTTTTAGTTAATTAATTTTTTTTCATTTATTGTACAACCTAAAAGCTAAAACGGTAATTTTTTACAAACATATCTTCCAATTGTTCCATCGCATCGTAAATTATTCCATTGTCCTGTTTCATAATTACAGTCTCTAGTTTGAATTGACGACAAAAATATTTCAAGGCAATTTTCACTACCCGGATTATCAGGATTTCCGGATCCCCAATACGTATAATCTACAGGAGTTCCATCATTCCATTTCCACCTTGCGTTGTCATCTTCAGTGAATCCTCCAACCCATGCTTCGCCTAATCCATTACAATTGGTATCATGAGAATAACTAGCTAACCCTTTAAAAAAATGTATTATTCATTAAACAATAATCAAAATCACTATACCTGCAATAAACAAATTTTCTTCATAACTATGAATGGAAGCTAAATGCGCGTTATCTGCTTTACACATTTCTTCAGCATTAAACCAATTTTCATTTTTTAAAACAATATAACAATATCCTGTAACATTTGAATATGTCCAATCAATTTGACATGCTTTTGATTTTGATGCCGTTGTTGTGGTTGTTGTTGTAGCAACTTCGGTCGCTGCTACCATTGGAATAGAACAAACATAAGGCTTATCATTATAACAATCATCAGCTTTCCATTTTCCACCACGCATAATCAGTGCACCACAATCACTTCCATCTGTATCGGCAGGTTGACCTTTATCCCAATTTGTAAAATCTAATGATGAATTATCCAACCATGACCATTTAGATGGAGAATAAACATCAGTTGCACCAAACCAAAAATCACTTTCGCTACTTTCAGTAAACCTTGCACCAGCTAGCTCTGAAATATTTCATTGAAAATTTTAAAGCACTACAATTTACTTACGACTTATAACCATATTATCATCTAATCTATGAATGGATACCAAATGCCCTCCAAGATCACTACAAACTGATTCGGCAACAAAATACTCTGATTTTGTTGCTTGAAAATAGAGGCATTGCGTTTTATGAGGCACACTTCCATTTGGACATGTACCATTTATAAAGACAAATAAGTTTAAGAACAAAATTAAAATATAAAGCATTTTTAATTTTCAAAAAATCAATTTGAATGAGTTAAAGCAAGTTGTTTTACTTTTTTACTCTCATTTTTTGTTGCTGCCTTATCAGCTTTCTATTATTTTTTAGCGTGTCTGAAAAAATAATAGAGACTGGCAATTTTTGATAATATTTTTTGCTTTTAAATTTTCATGAAAGTTAACAACAAATGCTTTATCAAGTTTTACATTTACTACAATACACATTTTCACAAAGGAGAAGCTTTACAAATAAATTTTGCATCAGATTTATCACATTCATAATTATTGTAGTGACCACCCATTACAATTCGATGAAACAAGCATTTGAATACAATTTTCAAAACCAGGAAAATCAGGTTGACCTGTTCCCCAATATTGATAATCAAAAGGTGTACCATCTGTCCAATTCCAATGAACATTTTGATCTTGTGTGTATCCACCAATCCATGCTTCATACATCCCCGGGCATTGATATATTGGAGCTTGATAATATGATAAATCTGAAAAAATGTTAAAAGTACTAACAACCAAAAATTAACATACTTGCTAAAAAGGTTGCTTCTTCCAAGCTATGAACTGATGCTAAATGTCCACCAAACGTTTTACATTTATCTTCAGCATTTTGCCATGTTGCATTATCAAAAACTTTATAACAGAAATTTGTTTGATTAAAATATGTCCATGTTGATTGGCATCTTTTTGGTTTTGGGGTACTTGTGGTTGGCACTTTTGTTGGTGATATTGTTATAGCTGGCAAAATCTGAATCAAACAAATGAATGGTATCTTTTTGTCACATTTTACAGCATGCCATTTTCCATAGCTCATCATTTCAGTGCCACAATTGTTGCCAGATGCATTTTCAGGTTGACCTTTATCCCAATCAGTAAAATCGAAAGTTGTGCTATCTGACCATGTCCATGTTTTTGATGGTTTGTTGAGTCCTACCCAAAACATCCCATCAATATTATCAGTGAATACTGACGATGCTTGATCTGTAATAAAAACAATTAATACGTAAAATGAAAATATAAAAATAGAAATTTAATTAGTCGGATTTGAAGAAAATAAAATTGTTACAAACGAAATTAAAATTCGGTTCTTGGGACATTCAAAATTTTTTGTATAAATAAAACCAAAACAGAATTTCATTTGCAAGTTCAAATTTCGTTTTTTTGAAATCCTAATGTTTTTTGCGAAATTAAAATATCATTTTCACTGGTTTAAAATTATCAAAAAAATACCGGCAAGGAACATATTATCAAAAATGTTATGAATCGATGTCAAATGTCCACCAAGTTTTTGACAAAATTGTTCAGCATCGGAATTCGTTGTTGGAGTTGATTCAAATGAATAACATAGTGTATCATTTGAAGGATTTACAATCATTCCATTTGGACATTTAGCATTTACTTGTACCAATGCAAGAATACTTACTACAACAAAAAAAACTATAAACATGAACTTAGCAAAATAAATTTGTTGATTAAAAGCAAACAAAACAATTGCTTATTTGAACATTTGTGTCGTTGAGTATTTATGCCTTGATGTTGCTTATCTAACAGACAACAAAACAACTTTGAGTTGCTATGCAAAGAAGCACATCTAGAGACTACAGATGTTTGTCAAACACAATCTAATAAAGGCGTACGTGACAATTGTGAATATGTGTACATCCGTTTTTGTGAAAATATCTGTAATTTTTGGTAATTTTGATATACATTTTTTGTCTGTTCGTCAGATGTAAATGAAAATTACATTGCATCATTTAGATAACTGAATAATTACCAGTGAGCAAAAATCAATGAAATTCACAAATAAGCAATTTTTAGGTATAAGTAGCAGACAAAATCATGTACTACTTAATTAAGCTTAAACATTTTTTTAACAACACAAACTATTCTCTGTTAATAACATGTAAAAATTTGCGTAAATGCTAGTCGGAAAATTACATAAATGTTTTTCTGGGTCCATATGGAAATATCGTATTTGATTGTTCTTTTGTTAGTTACACTCTGTAGTTCCTCTTGTCCAAAAGAAAACACCATTATGGACTATCAACCTCATCATCTTTTTTTGACCTCCACGATCAAAGAGGAATCAGTGACTACTACCTCCTTTTAAACGTGAAAAATGAGGAAAGAAATTTTTTGGTTCCATTACAAACTCGTGAAGGTTTTGTTTATTTCTTCTGTTTTTTTGTCGGCTTTTTTTCTTTTCAACTAGTTTCTTCAGAGATTGTATCAGCATCAGTAATCTTGTCGTCGTTTACCAAAGAAAGTGTGATTTCTTACGAAAAATAATTATTTCAAGATACACATTTTTAATGTGTTTGTTTGTGTTGTTAGTTTTTGCTGGAATTCTTTTTTTTATACATAAAAGCCTTCTTTTTGCTTTAGAAGAATAGAGGTGTTTTGTTATTATTATTCTTTTATTTGTAGCAAAATATGAAATAGTTTTCAAAAAGAAAAAATATATTGCGTTTTTCTTTTGGTTTTGTGAATTCGAGGACTTAAGGTCTATATGGTTCTCGTGATTTGAAGTCCACGTGGATCTCGTGATGTCTAAAAAAATGTTTTTGTTGGAATTTTTTAATACATAAAAGCCTTTTGATTTAGAAGAATAGAGGTGTTTTGTTATTATTATTCTTTTATTTGTAGCGAAATAAGAAACAGTTATTGCGTTTTTCTTTCCATCTTCTGAATTGGACATTTTGTGGTCCACGTGAGTTTCGCGACAAAGCTATTTCGAGATACACATTTTTAATGTGTTTATTTGTGTCAAAAAAAAGTTTGGCATTGTTTGAAAAATTTGAGGTCCATATTGGTTGTCTTTCAAATTCACTTATTTCACATGAATTATTTTAGCTGTCAGTTCAAGTAGTATTCAAAATGATATCGGTAATCAATGTGCCAACTGAAGAGCCAAAAGATTTTTATGCTTCCCGTCAACGATATCTTACAGAGCCGCCATGTCACTCTACTGAAACAACTGAAAAAACTGATCGTCCTACTATCGATGATAACAATAACAAAGAAATGACTACAAAAATTCCAAAGATTAAACTGTCAAAACCAACTTCATGGAGTATTTTTTATCGACGAAAAACTGCTCATAATACAAAATTTCTTTCTGATGGCCGAAAAGTTTATGATGGAAAAGTTGTTGTTCCGGCATCTGCTTCAAAGTTATGGAAACAGCTAATTGTTCGAACAGTGATTCACAAAATGGAAGATGAAATTCATGATCCCGTTAAACAAATTTCAAAAATGAATGATTCTCTTCCAAAGTTATCAAAAGGTTAGTGTGGAGTTTTATTTTCTATGAGAAATTAGAATCCTCTGCAATTACTTGTTTCTTTAGTTAAAGCGCCTTTTATTCTAAATTATTTTTGTGCGAATTTGATAAGTAGACAATTAATACTAACTACGAGGCAACAGATAGAATTCTTTTTAATTATTTTTGTCACAGTATTACTGATATTTGATTTTTTTTGCAGATAAATCTGTTTCAACATATTCCCTTGTATCACAAAATCGTCTTAAAAGTGAATGTGATAAATGTTCACCCAATAAATTAGAAACACAATGGCGAGAAATTGCAAAATCTTCTACAAATCTTTGTGAAAATTCAATTCCATTCTCCTCCTCCACATCCTCTACATCAGAGAAAATAATAAAGAAACAAACTTTTTTAACTCCAGATGACGCAACAAAAAAAATTTAAATCATTTTTTTTTCATTTTTAAAAAATTTTATGCAAATAAGGTTGTATCTATCACAGTTTCCGGAATCTCTCTCTACATTTAACGTTAACTTTTTAAATAATAAATAAACTTTATCACTAATTGATTTTGAAAAATTACTTTGTTTTATTTATGATCCTGTTTTTTTATAATTGTCCAATGATCCGTATAAAGTGGCTTTACTACGTTTGTAGTTTAATCATGTCAGATTAATATTATCTAAACATTTTCATATGAAAGTTGAATAAAGAATAATATTACTTTTAAAATTTAATGTTGTTTGTAGCGATTTTTTTATGATTACTATCGCATTTACTTGTTTGTGCATAAAGTTTTGTAGAACTTCATTGTAGCAATTTACTTTAAAAATATTTTTTGTAAAAATTCAAAAAAAAGGAAACGAAATTAGCAAAAGAAAAAGACAGCACTAAAAGAACGTCTGACTGAAATAAAAGTTTACGAAACATCTTTTTTGAACATAAACAAAATAATGATGCCCATTGCTTCTGCGTTTAAAAGGTGCGATGTGACTGAAAACATTGAAAAATATTTTTTTTGAAAGATCGTTAGAAAGATAGGAAAGGCGGCACTTTTTTTGTTTTTTTATAGAAAAACGTATATATGTTTCATCATCACATAAAAGTAATTTTGCTGTCTTGTTGCATGATCGTGGTGTATCATTTAGTCAAAGAAAAAAGAAGCGAAATAAAACATTTTGTCATTGAAAATATTTTGAATTTTTGATTACTTTTAACAGTTGTAGTTCCACCCAATATGTATTACATTTTTAAAAAATGTATGAACTTAAAATGGAAAAAATATGAATATTCCACCAATATAAATTTATTAGGAAAAACTAGGACAACATTTTTTTCTAGTTTATGAGTTTATTTACAATCAAAAAATAAATAAAGGTTCAAAAAACAATAAAAATAAAATCGAATAATTATGCAAAGCTTTCTTTTAGTTTGTACAATAATATATTTACATAATGTTAAAGAGTGTTGATAATAATACTGCAAAGAGCTAATGGCAATAAAATTGCAGAATATGAATATTCTGAAGCACTAGATGGCCGAGGTGTACTTGCATATATTCCAGTAGAATTAAGAACAACACCACCAAGGTATTTCTGAAAAGAAAATTGTCTAATTTAAAATTAGTTAAAACTTACTTCTTTAATTTCATTTGGTGTCATGCCTGTAAGTTTTTCAACTCCCCATTCCATGGCATCTCCAACAGAATTTATTTCTTTATGTTCTTCTTTATATTTTTGTTCGAAGGCTCGAAGACGTTGTTGATATTCTTCACCATTAAATGACATATTAAATTTATTTAGCAAACTTTCAAAATCTTTAACAATTTGTGGATCTGGAGTTGGAAGGGCTGATTCTGCGGCATAAACAATAATAGAAATACAAAAAATTACAGTAGTATAAGTAATTTTTGACATATTTGTTTGAAAATATTATTTGAAGGAAAAAACTTTTTAGTGACAAAAAAGCTGTAGCAGAGAAATGAATTTTTGTATCAATCGGGTGTCACTTAAATATGTAAAAAAGAATGTTTAGCAATGGTTTTGAGGGTTTAGAAATCAAAAATTATTTTTGTTGTTTGATGCAAAAAAAACTTTAATCGCTTATAAAATGAGGAAGAAAAAAATGTGATTTTTGTATATTGCTTTTTTGTACATGATTTGTCAGTTTTTTTTTTCGGGGCTTAGTAACTATTTTAAAAAAATAAAAAGAATTAAACAACAAAAAAAACTAGCAAATGTTTAGTGGATTATATTTTAATATCAGTTTTTTGGCGACAAAATTGTAAACAATAAACACTAATAATTGAACAATTTATTTTTTTATTTAAGTTAGGCTATCAAAACATATATGACTGGGAGCATGTGTCTTATTTGTTAAAAAACTTCAATATTTTAAAAAAATCATCTATTCTTCTTTTTAAAAAATTTAATTAATCAAGATCATTTTACTTTTTTTTGTTAATATTTCTTGAAAGATGGATGTTTTGTTTTATCCATTTTTTATTAATGTTAAAATTTTCACAAAGCCTGTGTTAATTTAATGTTGTAAAAACTTAAATATTATTTTTTTAAACAATGGTTGTCGAAAGAAGTAAAATATTCAAAAAAACTCCTCCTGATGGAATGTCACCTTTCATTGCTTTTGAAAAAAAATATCTTCAGTCGATCAACCGATTACAACAAAAAAATTTTTGCTTTTCACTATTTCTAGCACAACAATGGTGTTGAAAAGGGGAAAAGCAAACAGCAGATAGGGAAAAGATGTAGATGACACCATTTTTTCTTTGTTTACATTATTTCTCAGAACAACAATTTGAAAGAAAGATGTTTCGTAATTTTTTACAGTCAACTAAAATGTAAGTGCAGTCTTTTTATTTTACTATTTTTCGTTTTTTTTTTTTTAATATTTAATTCCTTAAAAATGAATAATTATAAAATGCTTTATGCATAGAAATGATTTTTAAGATAAAATAAATCATTTAAAGCTATTTTTCGTGCGTTCACCTTCAATATAAAATATGAATACATTAATCAAAATAAATGTAATTACAACCATGGACAATGAATGATAATAAAAAAAACAATTTATTTCAACGTTTTTCAAAACAAAAATTATACTAGTTTCATTAAAATAAAATAAAATAAATCAGAGTTGTGGAGAGACAGTAATAAATAAGAATATTTATGTATCAATATTTCGCCATAAAAACGGCATCGTCAGGATAAAACAAAGTGCAATAAAAAGGTGATCGGATTCTGTACCGCGACGATTTAGGTACCATGAAAATTCCGTAATTTCGAGCCACCTTGATATGACCTTATTCAAAAATCAATAATTTCACTTTTTCAAAAAAAATGTTTGATCGAGGTCGGTTTTTTTAAAATTTTTAATTAGTGGTTAATTGAAAGATGTGCTTTTTTTTCAATGACACCATTAGTTTCTCCCGGATCAAATGAAGTAAACATAAATTATTTTCAATGTTCAATTATGTTTGTTAAAAAGTAATAAAATATTTACAAAAAGCTTCCCCTGATTAACTGTTACATTTCTATAGTTTTAAAAAAAAATTTCTTCAATTGATAGACCATTAACAACAATATTTTTTTTGCTTTTCAACATTTTTAGCACAATGATGATGACGAAAAGACATAGATGGCGCCAATTTTTCTTTGTCTAAATTTTATTTTGTCTAAAAAACCATTTCAATAAAAGATGTTTTCAGTCTGCAAAAATGTTTGCTCTGCTCTTTCGGTTTGTTATTTCTTATTTTCTTTTTTTAAATATTTTTTTTCTTTTAAAATTGGCAAATTACTTTATGCAGAAAACAAGAGTTAAAGAAATGATTTTTTAAAAATAACCAGGTTTTTTTTTTCAAAAGCGATGCTATTTATATTATGATACTGATGCGCTACTTATTATTACAATAAGTATTACAAACAGTAAAAAATTACAATAACAATGATTTTTGCAGTAAAACTTTAGGAGCTAGCCAAACATTGTTTCATCCCTATGAAACAAAATTTAAAAAAATTTATTCATCTTGTTTTTAGAGCAATGCGAACGTCAAAAACAACTATTGACGAACGCAAACTGAGAAAAAAAAACATAGTTTAACATTACAAAACGTTTATGAGCACTATTTTTTTGGAAGGTGTTTCTTCTTTATGTTAAAGAAAGACAACACTTTTGACGGTAGCAGAAAATCAACAACTTTAGTTTGTTCATTTTTGAATATTTTATTAATAGCAATGCATAAGGATGATATAAACAAACATTATATAATAAAGTTTAAAGATATAAAACACAGATAAAAGCGTCACAAAAACGAATACGAAAATGAGTCAATAAAAAATATTTAAAAAAGTGTACTGAAGAACGACAATAAATTTCAACAAAAAAACAAGGTTGTACTAACACCTAATTACTAAGATAATAATTATTTTGTATCTTCTACCATAAAATCATGCGACTCATCATCGTCTTTTCTTCCAAAAAAATCAAATTCAACTTTAAATTTTTGAGATGTTGAAGAGCTTCTTCTTTGAGTAATACAAATTTGATGAAGTCCATTTGAGTGAAGAGGGAAAATGTATGGTGTAGATGACTTTCCAGGAGTTGTTGAAAAACGTCTTGAAAACCTTTTGTTAATAACATTGTCAACAGAATACTGTACTACCAAATTGCTTTTAATCTCATTATTTCCTTCTAATGGAGTCACTTTAATTTCACATTTCTTTCTGCTTTCAAATGGTGGATCAATAAAAATACAAAATGAATTTTCATCAGATAGGATAATTTCTTTTTGAAAACGAAGATTTTGAGATTCTGACACTTTCAATGGAACAATTACAGTAATTGGAATGTTATAAATTTGTTCTGGATTTGATGGATGAAAAGCTTGAATTTCAGTATGATGTAAGTTTCCTGGTTCGAGTTTTGTTGTATCGATAATGACAGAGATTGAATCATTTCTCGTTGATTGTAAAAGTTGAACAAATTTTTCTGCTTCTGATGGAAGTTTAAAACTCCATTTTGTATCAACGTTTTTTGCGTCAGTTTCATAATCTACAGTATCATCAGCACAAGATAAATCCATTATATTTTTTAAATTTTCATTTCCATCTACTTCAACATCTACAGTATGATTGATAGAAGGCAATTGAATTGAAAATTGTTGAACAGCTTGATTGTCATCTTTATGAATATAAAAAATATTAAGCTTTTTTGCTTCATTAGATTTGTAACTTTCATTCATTATATTCTTACAGTAATCAAAAGCAGTATCGATTTGAATAATTCCATGTCCAAATTCAAGTTTGCTTCCATTTTCTGGCAATATTGCTGTTTTTGATAACACTCTTTTAATCATTGCTGGTGAATATTGAATAGAATTCGCTTTCAATGCTGACAACAAGCATGCAACAGTTCCAGCAGCATTTGGTGCAGCAAAACTTGTTCCTTGCGACATCAAATATTTAATAGAATTAAACTTTGGTTGTTCAGAAATAGCAGCACCAGGTGCAACAAAATCAATTCCTTGATAACCATTTGCTGCAGGTCCACGAGATGAGAACTTTGAAATTAATGATGAATGACTTTCTTCAGTTCCCTTGATATTGTAAATTATCTTTTTCATTTTTGGTGTAAGTAATGCTCCAATTGTAAAAATTAATTCTTGAACTGATAAATCTTTGATATTCAACGATGAATAAAAAGGACCAAAATTTCCAGCACTTTTAAAAATTAAAATATTATGTTTTTCAACCATTTCTTTAATTAATTTCTCTGTTTCTTCATCACTAAAAAAATGTTGCATAAACCTTTGAACAATTTAAAAAAGAAAGTTACCGCACTAATCCAAAAACTGAATAATTAACGATATCCACTTTCATTTCAATACACTTCAAAAACTAAAATGCAAAACTGTAAAAGTACTGTAGCACAAAGATAAAATTAACTGCTCGAAAAATCACGCAGTGAACTTTCCCTTCTGAAATAACAACTTACAGCATTTTTAAGCTCTGTTCCCTTCAAATTTGAATCCAAAATATTCATTGAAATAATTTGTGCACCTGGAGCAAGACCATTTCTTGCAGTTTCATTTGGAAAATTTGCTGCTGCAACTTGTGCTACAGCACTTCCATGATAAAAAGTTGGTGCAAAAATTTGAAGTAAATTCCCATCATCGTGTACAGTAATACAGTAAGCAATATTTTGTTGATGAAAAGTAAGAATGCCATATTGATGTTCATCTCGAAAATTTGTTAGCACTTTTGCATTCTCTAAATCATCATTCCAAGTATCAATACATGCAAGCCATCTTTCACCATCGAGCCAAACAATGCAATCCATTTCGGGTAATGTTTTGATTTGCTTACTTTTTGGAGTTGGTTCTTGAGTTTCTTCATCATCGCTTATTGTTCGTCTAGGATACCTCTAAAAAAATGTAATTTTAGAAATATATATATAAAAAAATAAAGACGGATGGAACTAACATTGACCCTTTCAGGGGCTTCGCATGAAGCCTGGCTTTTTGTTTGAGTTAAATAAGAAATTGTGATATCATCTGATGGCAAATATTAAGGACTATATTCTGTCTTAAAGCACTACTTATTTAAAAATAAAAAAGATGATTTACAATATCAAAGAAACTGAAGCGAACCATCATTCCTCATTCATTTCACATTTCTCATCTCGTGGACCTGCAGCCACCGTCCATCCTAATTTAAGTAATAGCTAAAATACATACTCTTGTCTGTCTTGGCATAATCAACGGTTTCTGTAAAGCTTTAATACCAAGATGCCATTTTCCAGATGGATTCTTCCATTTTTCAGGTATCTAAATATTCACTATTAATCACAAAGTTTTCGCATACACATACCTTCAGCTTACGACCACTTAATCCAATCAAAATTCTTTCAGAATCCATTTCTCTCACAACGGAAGTGTCGACATCTCCAGCACCAGTAAAATCAAAACAATCAATAATTTTTGGTAAACCATCAGAAGTTTTTTGTAGTCCATCAAGGCTTACATCAACACCTGAATCAATAATAGCGATTTTAATTCCTCTTCCATCAAAGCTAGGATATTTTGATAGAAATAATTCCTGAAATTTATGTTTACAATAGAATAAAAAAATATATAAAATTAATATTAAAATATTACCTGTTGTGAAGCATCTTTTGGAATATAATCCTTCAATGGTTTTATCTTTGGAGATTTGTAGTTTATATTGTCCAGTAAATAAAGCTAAAATATATTTATTAGAAATTGCTATATAAAACAATAAATTACTTGTTGATCGGCTGTAGCATCTTCAAGAACAAATCTTTTCAAAATTGTTGGTGTTGGAATATTATTATTTCTATCATAATTATTTTTCTTCAAAATATATAGTTGTCCTTCAACTAAAACAGAACAAGCAGCAATACCAAGAATTTTATATATTTTCTTGTTCAACATGATTAATATAATGCTGTAACAATAAATTAGTGATTCAAGTTGGAATTTTATTAAATGCAAAAATCATTGAAGCTAATTTTTTTCGGTTCTCTCTCTTCTCGTTTATCTTTGCTTGCTTTAGAAAATTTTCTCGCGTTTCATAAAAATGAGAATGCCATCGTTTTTTCGAAAATATTCGTTTTTTTGTTTTAGGAAAAAACTAAGATGGAAAAGATTTTTTGGCCACAACCAGAGATCACGTCAATAATAAAATTTTTAGGTTGATAAATTTTATTTTATAAACAAATAATTTTTGTTGTGGATATTTTTGATGAAGAGTTCATTAACTTTTTAGGTTTTGATTACTGTAACTATTTTGGATATAATGTAATGCTTATGACATTTTTATGTAAACTCATATCCAATTTTGGGATACTGTACCTTTTATAATTACGTTTTATCATTTTTTGGGCTACTGTATTTTTACATTACTGCTTATTATTTTTGAAACTACTGTATTTGTAATAACGCTTGTACATTTTTTTGAACCAAATGCATCACAGATTTTTATGATACCGTAAGACCTGAAAATGCTTGTGATATTGTTACTTTGGCATTTGAAAATAATTCTGAATCACTCAAAGATAAATGCCTTCAAATTATTGCAAAATAAAAATCAAAAATTAACAAATCACTTCCACCTACAATTCTTGTTGCTTGCTTAATTTTATCTTAATTCATTTCTGTTATATTTATTTGTTGCATTTAATTTCTTGTTTATTGTTCGCTTGTGCAAATATTAAAGAGTCTGTTAAAAACAAATTTTTTATTGATTGAAAATTTCGTATTCAAAAATACTTGACGATGAGATAATAGAGAAAGAGAGATCAACAATAATCAGAACGTAACAATTAAAGCTTAATAAAAAGGATTAAAAGTGAGTTGTTGTTGTTAAATAGTTGTTGCAGGAGTTGTTGCTGGGGTTGATGCAAGTGTTGCTGTTTGAGTTTCATCAACTGGAGCTTCATCATAAACACAAAAAACAATTTGAACAACTTTTGTAAGAAGATCTAAAATTAAGGTGTTTACAAGAAAAATCAATAATAATGAAAGCTTACCAGCAGCACTATCCAATGGCTTGCATCTGAATCGAACAAATATTAAATAAACTGGAATACCAGTTGCCATAATACCAACACCAATTACTAAAGTTTTTAATATCATATTATATATAGTACAGCAAGAAAAGTAACTTACAAGCTTCATCCCATTTAGAATAGAAGGGAAAGACAACAAGAAATAGACAACCAGCAATAAAAATAATTGGAATTAAAAGTGGTACTCGAAATGGATATTCTTCTTTTGGAACTTTGAAGCGATAATAAAATAATGCAGCAGTTGCAACACCAATTGCAAGCCAATAACTAACAGCGATATAATTGATAATTTGAATAGCATGATTACCAGCTGCCAAAAAACAAATTGAAAGAAATCCCTGAAAAAATTGAAGGTTACGGTAGTGGACGAACGAGAGCTATTTTGGAATGAATACAAATTTTGCACAGCGTTCAGCGACGAAACTGCCTTATGGAGATTGGGGATATCTTCACCCTCTTTGTATTAAATATGGTATAGAAAAATTGATTCATACTAGATAGAATGAGATTTTTTAGATTTTTATAAGAAATCTCCATCCCCTTTCCACGGCAAGTCCAAAAAACTCTTAGCACGAAAAAAGTTAAAATCCGTGAGAGACATTAGCTGTTTTTTGTAAAAAATGTTAAACATTAACTGCTTGTGTTAAACACGTAAAATTAAAAAATCTTTTTTCTATTAAATTTTTTTATTTTAAACATAATCACAACATATATGGGAGTTGATTGCTTTTCATAGTTATGAAAAAAGTTCATTCTGAAGAGAATAGCATCGATTTGAATTTTCAAATCCCTAAGGCTTTTCGAAAACATATTTTTCCGGTAAAAGCTCTTAAAAATATTTTAAATATGTATCTTAAGTAAAAACTTTTTAAAAAAAATTAAAATTCCATCGAAGCATTTAAAAGCCTTAGGGATTTGAAAATTCAAATCGATGCCATTCTCTTCAGAATGAACTTTTTTCATAACTATGAAAAGCAATCAACTCCCATATTTGTTGTGATAATGTTTAAAATAAAAAAAATTAAGTAGAAAAGAGATTGTTTAATTTTACGTGTTAAACATAAGCAGTTAATGTTTAACATTTCTTACAAAAAACAGCTAATGTCTCTTACGGATTTTAACTTTTTTCGTGCTAAGAGTTTTTTGGACTTGCCGTGCCTTTCCAAAATCTCCACTCCCTTACTTCTGAGCAATTTTCGGCCCTGACAGCCTTAAAGAAACTTACAGTAAGAAGTACAGCAGGAATAGGTGATCTGAATGTTGGATTTGTCATAAGAAGACATTTTGGCATTTGATCATTTCTAGCACCAACAAAGAAAATTCTAAAAAACATAATTAATATCCGCATTAAAAATCATAAATCATTACCGTGAAGAAGTAAAAATTACACCATTTCCAGAACCAAAGCATGAAATTGCAACCAACAAAGACACAATATATCCAGAATTATCCCAACCGGTAACAATTCTAATAAAATCAATTGTTGCTGCATTTGATTCTGATAATTTCTCAGGACTTAATCCAGTATAAAAAGCAGCATTAACAAGAAGATAAATAAGAATAATTGCAAATGATGAAATAAGAACTGCCCGAGGAAGAGTTTTAACAGGATTTTTAATTTCTTCAACAATAAAATTTAAATAATTCCATCCTTGATATGCAAAGAGTGCAGAATAAAATGCTCGAGCAATATTTCCTGGATCAGTTGTTGAAGTTTTGAACGAATCTTTGTAGGAGTCTGTTGCCTCATCTCTTGCAATTAAAGAATAAACACCAAGTCCAATAATACCAAACATTGCAACAACCTTGGCTACAGTACAACAATTATTGATGACAAGTGTTCCTTTGATTGTAAGACAATTGAATGCTGTTTGAATTACTATAAAAATAAACGTTATTGCTTTAAGCGTATATATGCGGACAAAAGTTTTTATTAGAGCTGCATTGAATATTTAAAACATCTTGGTACTTTGATAATAAAATGCTAATTGCATTTAAGCAATTTCTGGTTTTCCTTATTCTGTGGCAGAACTATATGGATTAAAACGAGAATTTTGGTATACTGTATTTTCAAAGATTATGTTTGACAGAACGATAGCCTTTATTTCATACAGTTTATCGACCGAATTTCCGAATTTTTTTCTCAACTTTCCTGAAAGTTTATGTGTTCTGTGAGTTTTGTTTCAGGCCATTTATAAAAACATTAATTTGTTCAATCTGAAAGAAGGTTTGATGAAAAACGAAAGGTGGTTAAATAAGTTCTACAAACAAATAAAATCATTTTGCTGAACATAAGTTTCGCAACCACAGTATACCGAGATTCCGATTTCAAACCATATTCGTCAGCAAAATAATCAAAAGATAGAATAACGTAAAGCGTTGAAACGCGACACTTAACAAACTATTTTAGCTATCAGAATATCAAAAGCATTTTCGAAAAAACTACAAATAACAAAAATTCAATGCAACCGGAAACTTTTGTCCGCTACCGTAGATATAAACATACAAATCATTGCAGCAGCAACACCAATAACAGGTAAAGGATAATCATCAGTCGGATCTATGTCCATAAATGGTGTAATAACATACGTTGCAAATGTTAAAGCTACAACCGCTTCTGTTCCTGGCCTAAAATTTTATCGTAAAAATAGTCAGAAAATGTTAGAAACAATAGTACCGACAAACAACTGCTTCAATCCATAACCGAAGAAAAGACGCAAATCCACCAAATGCCTGAAAGTTTATGTGTTCTTTGAGTTTAGTCAGTTTCACACCATTTATAAAAACTTGCATAATGAATATATGAATAATCACCCCCAGATTCACGAAGTAAAAGTCCTAATTCAATATAACAAAATGAACCAAAGATAACAAATACACCTGCACAACCCCATATAAGTAGTGATAATCCAAGTGATCCAGCTTCTATAAAAAAACAGGAGTAAGTGTACGGTAAAAAAATACAGAGTAATCTAAGTAGATTGCCGAGCAGTTTTACATGTAAAATTGTTCGTTTTTGTTTCAGTTAAATTTTTTTAATGACTGCCATTTCGTCATTTTTCAAGCTAAATAGCTGAACTATTGTGTTCAAAAAAGCCTAGATTTCCATTACCTATGTCAGCTTTAAGCCGGACTGAGGTCATATTTGAATTTTGCGCCGTTTGGCAAAGTGTTTCCGAATGCCAAAATTTTAGGTGCAAAAGTTGCTCCTGTTAGCGATAACCATTCCTAGAAAATATAAGCGCATGGAAGATAAAGAGAGCGATCAGATGGCAAAAACCAACTCGGCAATCTACTGTGATCATTGTAAATATATAAATTATACAGACCTTTTTGAACACCAGATGGAGAAATAAAGATCCCTAAAAATGATCACCAATCAAATCATGCTTTTCATTACCACTGCTTCACTAACCTGAACCAATAATACAACCAATAATAATTCCAACACCAGATACTAGCCCAACAGTTCGATGTAAGCCACCAGATTTTTCATCATTTGCAACATATTTTTTACCAATTTTTTCACATGTTTCTGGTGATAACTTTTTTTCATATCTTGTAAATTCTACTTCGGGATATTTAATTAGCCGTTCACTTGCTTGTAGTTGTTTAGCAGTTTTGCAATTTCCATCTTCTAAATTTGATGATAGAGCTGCTGTTGTTCCTACTTCATCGGTTGTTGATGGAGCAGCTGAAGATTGTGGCGTTGGAATATCATCACCTGCACCAGATGATGGTGCTGCCATATTTTTTCTTATTGTTGCTGTTGATGGAAGCTGAAAAAAAGAGCAGCAAATATAAAAGTTAGAAAAAAAGACGAATAAAAAAACAGGTTACGAAGAACGCGGATATTTGCATGAAACACGTAAAAGATATATAAGGTAAAAGAAGCGGATTTGTTGCTAGAACTGATATAAATGTTTAAAACACTAACCCCATAGTTGCTATGCTTCAATCGAAAAATTGTTCGCTTTCGGCGTTCCAGAACGCTACATTCTTCTTTTTTTTTAACTCCTCACCCCTTTACTGTTGCTTCCTCGTCTTAATGAAAGAAGGCGCATGGGTATGATCCAACATGTTGCATGTATGGGACAGGTTCAAATCCGCGAGGTACCTACAAACTTATTTGTTCAAATTTTGATAAAAATTAATTAACTAAAATCAAAAATTAATAATAAAAAATTTTAAAAAAACATAAATATTGCATTTTTTTGCAATTAAAACTTTTGATATTCAATAAAAAGCAGCAGTAAATGACTGGACTATCAGAAAATAAAAAATTGGAGCTAAATTCACGTTATCTAGCACTTAAAACACAAGCAAAATTTTAAACCTTTTTGAAGGATATTGTTGCAAAAAAGCGGGAAAAAAAGAAGAAGAAAGATTTTTCATAGCTGTCTTACAAACTCTTTTCGATGATCGACATTGTGTATGATAAAGACAACAACAACAGCAAAAAAAGATGAGGACAACTTTTTGAGCGGCAAAAAATTAGACAGTGATGATGTAACTTTTCTTTACCGCAAAAATTTATATTTAAAAAACAGGAAGTAAAAAAAGCAATAAATATCAGAGCAAACTTGAACATAAAAAAGGGTTGCAAAAAAAAGCAGAACGAAAAAAAAATCTCAACGAAGGAAAAAGAACAACAAAGAAGGAAGGATACTGTAAAAATGCTGATGATGGTTGTTGTTCAAAAAACATTGGTGTTACAAATAAATAAACAAATTTAATTGTAGGCAGCAACGTTTTTAAACTTAAAAGAAGAAATACAAATATTTTTGATGTTGTTTTGATCAAAAAATGGTTTTGCAAAAGTTTATATCAATAAAGGATTATTTTCTCTACGATTCCACTACACTACGGTAAACCTCCGTTCCGTTTCATCTCCGAGAAAAATTATATTTTCTCTACACTTTGAAAAATTTCATAAAATTTTTTCTATGGTTGGGTCCGGTTTATTGGAAGGCTAATAACATACATATACAAGTAACAAATACAAAAACAATGTACAAAAAACATTTTACAACAAAGAAAGATAACTATTAGAATTACGTAAACATTTTTTATATTTTCTTTAGCCAGCGAGTATGGAGCATTTGTCGTCGAGATTATACACACCAGAGTAATAACTAGAAACATCCATCGACCATTTCATTCATATCAGCTCCAGTATCTCCAGCAAATAAGTTTTTGATTCTGCTAATCGTAGCACCTTCTTCTTTCATCAAAATTTCGTGGAATATACACAATCAAAATTTCTTCGCCGTCCATAGTTTTAACATCAATACTGTCCTTTCTTGAATTTAGCTTTAATTTCCATTTTTCAATATACCCGATATCTTTTCTTCTTCAAAAAGTTAAGCATTTTCTTCCATTTCAAAAATACAGTAAGACAAAAATATTCCCATAAAAGATGGTACATAAATAAAAATTCTTCTCATAAATCATTATCGCTGTTCGTATATCGTAAAAATATATATACCAAATTCTTTCACGTCGATCCACGACTAACAGCAAATATCATCCAGCCGGGGCAAGTCAAGTTCGATCTTCTTCACATAAAAACATTAATCCATAGCCAGCACAAAGCCAAATCAATGCAGATAATAACCTTTCTTGCTTTCAGGCTTTAACATCCATTACAACATATCAATTTCATTATTAAAAAACGTCCAAGTCGATCCACGACTTAAGGCACCGTTTTGTTTACGTAAAACGGGGGCAAAACATGGGGCATACAAAAGGATCAAATAAAGCAACCGAGGAAACGTTCTGTAACATGGTTTACAAAATTCAAAGAAAAGGGGTATAAGCTTTAGCAATCGTCGTTACGCCATCAAAAATTGGGAACAAATATGGTACTTTTCACCATCTTAGCTTCCCAATGGCAATAAACATATTAATAACAATGTTTTCTTTCAATGGTCACTTTCTCATTTTCTTTCACTCGAAAAAATTCCTGAAAGTCAACATCCTTTTTCTTTAATATCCAGGGGCAGCCTCCAAAAAGAATTATATCCATCGCCAAAATCAAAACTTTGGTAGTGTTGGTCTTTTCGCACCTCATTAAATCAATGCACAAACAAGTAATACGTCCAAGTCATTCCCCGACTAAAGGCACCGTATAATTCAACATTAAACAAGGGAAGAATAATAAAGGGGATGTAAGAATTTATAAGGCAAAAAGTAAACTTTTGGGGAACAAAGATATATTCATAAAAAACCGAGGAAATAATACAGACAGGGCAAAGTTCGTAAGGCCATCATTAAGTTTAAACATTTCGTGAAATAAATACCGCCGTAATTGAGAATCTATATCCTTCACGTGGGGTACTGTACATGCCTCGATCAAATTTCTTTTCTTTATCAACAATAACCTTTCATTTTCGGATTTCTTATAATTATCTACATATTTCCTTGGAAATTTCTTCGGGATTTTTCTTCCAGTTCAACACAATGATAACCAAGGAATCCAATCATCACCATAAAGAAAGAATTCATAAAAGCTATTCTTGCTATTTTACTTTTATCATAATAAAACCAAAAAGTCACTCCATGACATCTTATACGTCCATGTCGATCCACGACTAAAGGCAGCGTATATATTCTAACACATAGGGTAACAGAATCCAGGACTGGGGGCAACAAGGATTAATTTAGACCATCCAAAATTTTTAAAACATAGGGAGTATAATAATTCGATACCGGGGCCTGTTTCTTCATGGTACATACAAAAGTCATTCCATGACATTCATTTAATACATCCAAGTCGATTCACGACTTAAAGCAGTGTAAAACAAAAAATAAAGACATTCTTCACCAAAAATGGGCCGATAGGATTTGAGTCTTTTGCACATTATTTTAACCAAAAAACATGTTGTTTTGACAGCACTTTTTTCTGACACTGTTTTTCGATAAAACATGGATTAATCACTCAAAGAATTTTCATACGTCCACGTCGATCCACGACTAAAGGCACCGTATAACCACAAGGAAAGGAAGGAAATAAATAAGGAGTCAACTTCTTTAAAAACCAGAAAATCTAAAGCCGTAAGACATGGATATCTCTAAGCACTATAAGTAATTCGACAACTTCTAAGTCGATCCACGACTAAAGGCATCGTATAACAACAAGGAAGGGAAGGAAGTAAATAAGGAGTCAACATTCTTTAAAAAACCAGAAAATCAAAGACAGTTTGAGACATTAATTTCTAACAGGAATATAAATAATTCGAATACGTCCAAGTCGATCCACGACTAAAGGAATCGAAATATAAACGGGAGTGGCAAAAAGGCGTAATCAACTGTTTAACAATGGGGCAGTACATGGTTATCACAAATTATACAAGAAAAAGACAGGGGGTAGGTATCGAAAATCATATTGCAACATATAAGGTTAACGTCCTTTATTATCCTTAATACGTCGATTCATTATTTCCTTTTTAAAGCTTGGAAAAGGAAAAACAGAAAAACGTGGGACCAAAAAGCTGGACATATTTACAACAATTTTTTCTTTTGAACAAGGCAAAAATACAAGTTTTTGTAAAGACGTGAAATTAGATAAAATTCAAAAAACACTGGGGCTTAAAGGGTACGAAAGGTTTAGCAGCAGTTAATACCTGATTTTCTTTTAATCTTCGAAAGTCGACGGGTACCGAAAAAACGGTGTCATTCTTCAGGGACAATAACATAGGGATTTCGAATAAGATTCAATAAATATATCCGAAAAATTGTTAAACTCTTTATCACTAACGGGTTTTCCGGGATGCAAAAAGTTGGAAAAACGATGGCAAACTACCAAAAATCGGTCAGTCCATACCAACAGAATTTTCGCTATTTAAAAATTAGTGAAAATCAAACAGGGAAAATCCAAAGACAGTATAACTAGGTAAATTTCATATAAACAAAGGAAAGACACAGTGTTGGGTGGGCCGGGCGGGGACTAAAAACCACTTCACTCTAAGCCTTCCAATTCGCCAGATGACTTCTTTTTGTTAAACACAAAAAAGATCACAATTTTTTGGCGGGCTTTTTTGTTCCAGAACAAAAAAGAAAGCTTCGAGAAGAAGAAAAACTTTTATTCAATTTTTCGTTTCGAGAAAACTACAATTTTCTCTACGATTCCACTACACTACGGTAAACCTCCGTTCCGTTTCATCTCCGAGAAAAATTATATTTTCTCTACACTTTGAAAAATTTCATAAAATTTTTTCTATGGTTGGGTCCGGTTTATTGGAAGGCTAATAACAGATAAAATTTAGAAGGTTCGAAGAACGACCAAAAAACCAAAAACTTTTTTACTTAACCAAAATCCAGGGTGATAAGCCTATTTGGCATCCAAAAATTCTTTGCAATATCTTTTTGTTAGGGTATTAAGGGTGAAAAAGAAATAAAGTACAGAGAGAATCTCGGTCCATAATCGCTCATACATTTCGAAATCGAATATTCGTCTTTATTTTAATCATTTATTGGCACCGAAAACAGAAAAAGTTGTGAAAACAGGGAAAAACGAAAAATTTTTTGGAAAACTTTTTTGAGCAGAGGGTCACAATTAAAGGAACAAGGAAATAAAGGCTACAACAATGTTTCATAAAATTTCTTAACATTTTCTTTTTACAATAGGGCTCTTCAGACAAGGAACATCGAAAAATTATCATTGGTGTGGTTCAAGGAAAATGTGTATAGTTTTTTCTGACGAAATCGTATCGTTTCAAAAAGGGTTCAAAAAGCAATTCTGATTCGGGGATTAAGGAAACAATGCAAGCAACTTTTTGGGGCATAAGAAGGGGGAACATCAACAGGGATACTGGAGGGGATTTAAACGACTGGGGCTTAATTGAATTTACAAAAATACAAACTAACCAGCACATTTTGGCATCTTTTACTTCTTCCTTTCATTATATGGAGTATTACATTTATGAAACCAATCATCGCCAAGTAAATCTTGTGTAATAGATAAATATCCAAAGGGTGCATCATACCATACATAAACAACTTTATCTTCAAATTCTTTTAGCGGCACAGGAGTTCTCCATTTAAGATCACATTGATACTGCTTTTTGTAATATATACAATTCCACAACCTGTTTCATTTTCATAATTTTTCTTTGTTGTATTTAGTTCTCCACTTTCAATAAATGGAATCCATTTTGATGGAATACGTGATTTTGTACCGTCAGCAGAATTTACTTGATAGTAACAACCTTTTGCATTAACTTGATAATAACACGGTTGAAATACTGTAGCATTGATAATTCGATTCATTGCTTCAACATATGAAGAATATAGTTGTGAAGATTTTGTTTTAAAACAGATCTGAAAAAGACATTATTCAAAAAATATTAAGTACAATATGTTGAAAGCTCCCATCTTAGCAAGATTACGGTAAGATCAGTACATGGATTAACCATCAATGAAATTATCTAACATCAACAGCTTTTAAAATGATGCATTTTGGATTACGCTAATAACATTATTTTCATAAAAAGCTATCGTAATCCAGGGCTCAAGCTTATAAAGAGGTGAGGTGAGTAGTTGAGTCGTTTTAGAGTAAGCTCAGTCGTTAAGAGGGTTATAGAGCTATGTGATATCAGATATTGTTTATCAGATCCAGGGCTATCTATAGGTAATAAAATTTTCGATTTCGATATACAAATTTCGTGCTGGGACCAAAAAATATCAAACCGTGTGAACTTTTTTAAAACGGGTGAACTTTTTTAATTAAAAGCTCAGTCGTTTAGAAACTTATATCAATAATTTTTATCAATTATTGTTCGTCATTGTATGGGCTATCATTTCATATTAAAATATATTATATTAATTATCAACTTTCGTGTTGGGACCACATTTTTCCCAATTTTTTTTTGTTTTTTGTAAAAAGTTGAGTCGTTTTAGAAAAAGCTCAGTCGTTTAAAACCTTACAAACTTTTTTGATTTCAATTATTGTTTATTATTGAATGGGCTATCATTTGATAACAAGATATACTATATTAACGACCAACTTTCGTTGTGAGAGCATTTCTTTCGCAATTTTTCATAAAAAGTTGAGTCGTTTTAGAAGAAGCTCAATCGTTTAAAAAGTTATAAACTTTTTTGATTTCAATTATTGTTTATTTAGATGTGGGCTATCAATTAACAAAAAAAATTTGCATGTTAATGATCAAATTTCGTTGTGAGACTTCAAAATTTTCAAAAATTTTCATTTTTTTTGTTTCTTTTTTTGAAATATTTTTTAACAATCATTTTTCCATGTTATTTCCAAAACTATTTTAATTATTACAATAAAATTTTTTATGATAAATCAAAACACAAGCTTCAACAATTATATCAAGAAATAAAATAATGCAAGCAAGTAAATATTGTGGAAAGTTCCAGAGAAGCTCAACATTTTCAAATCAATACAATAATACATTAACTTCATAAATAACAAATTCAGAAAACGTTCATCAGAAGCTCAATTGATATTAAAGTTCAAGAAATTTACATAAAAGAATGATTCAACTTTTTTAAGTTTCAACAACACTTTTGAAGATCTAGCTCATGCAATTACAACTCAATAAAAAAAACTATAGCTTCATGAAAAACAAAAGATCAACTATAGCTCATATGAATTTAAATAAAAGAATACAACAACGTTACAAATAACAAAAATATCAGAGAATGCTCATAAGAATTTTAAAATAGCTAAAGCTCTGCAATTTTTGGCTAATAACTTTACGATAAACAACAAAGAATTTACAAAAACAATAAAATTTTGTGGCATCATTCTAATTCAAAAACAAAGTGATTAAAAAAGTTTTTTGTTACAATTTCAATAGAAGCTCAAAACATTACAAAGAGAAAACTAACCCTTTACTTTAACAAACTTTCAATTTAAATGTATCATCAGTTATCTTCATTAAACATTTCAATTAAATCTTCTGCTGGTGTAAGATTTGGATCTAAATCTCTAAAATAAAAATGTTCGTCACCATCATCAATTAAATCTCTTTCATGCATTAAAAAATTATGCAAGTAACAACAGGTTTTGATGACATCGCTGCAACTTCTTCTTGTCATAAAATTCATTGGTCCTGTTCTTTTTGACAAAATTCCAAATTTTCCTTTGAGTTCTCCATAAACTCTTTCAACAATACTCCTCGCTTCTTTATGCGCTCTGTAAAAAAAGCACTTTTTAACGAATTATCTTTTTAAGCACTTACTCATAAAATGCACGTTCATGTGGTTGAATTTGATATTCTCTTGGATATGGTACAATAAATCGATCAGCTCCAATATAAGCAGAATCACCAAGGATTACAGCGCCTGGAAAAGGCTCCCAACCTTGGCGAACCATTTCTGCAAGTCCAGTATTTCGATAGACGTTAACATCATGCATTGATCCAGGCCATTTGCAGCTGAAGAAGCGAATTCTTTTGGTTGGATCAACAAACATTGTTAAATTAATTGCTGGATAACCTTTGCGGCAAAACCAATTATTTTCATCCCCAATATTTCGAATTTGAATATATGAGCCATCAATAGCTCCTACAACATTTGAGATGCCATATTTTTCAAAATTTTCTGTAGCAAGATGCATCCACTGTTGTGGTGTTCCTTCAAGGGTAACCAAATCAGCAAGCTCAAATAAAACTGCATCAATGAATTGCCAAAAACAAGCATTTGCTGATTGCCTTGAACCACCTGAATTTTAGAATATGGATTATTGTTGATATATAAAAAAGCGTACCAAGAAAATATCCAGCATCCCAGAAATTATTTCCAACCCGTAAATGTCTCAATGACATCATTAAAATCTCAGGTGTATAAAATGCCCAATTTCGTCTGGTTGGACGATGAAAATGTTGACCAATTCTTAACAAAAGATTTTCAGCTTCAGTTGGAGTAAAACCGAATGCATAATAAAACATTTCATTATAAAATTCTCGCCTTGGACGAAAAATTCTCATAGCGCGAGTGCGCATCAATTCATCCAAAAATAAAATAAATTGTAATGTAATAATACCATGTTGAAGCAATTGTTGAAGACTTTCCAGTGCTTCTAATCTATTTTGATTTACATTATGAAATAAATTAAAAATGTTTGGAAGACCCAAATCTGCAAGAAATGTAGCAACATCTTCAAAGGGGCGATGTCCTAAAACATTTTTTATACTACCAAAAACATTTAAAAAAACTAGTCATTAAAATTACTAACCAAAATTTGGTAATCCAATATCAGCAAAACCATTTGGATTCAGCATCACTTGAACAGCACGAAATTGCATGATAGCAGGGGCTTGGATGACATTGTCTTGTAACCTTGGAATTTCAACTGAATTCTGTAAATGAAATAGAAATATTATATTTACACAAAATTCTGAATTGATGTTTCTTACTCTTTCATTTAATGAAGAAGAAATAGACATCTTTTGTTTAAATTCTTTATTCAAATTGC
The DNA here is from genome assembly GCA_024447215.1 of Panagrolaimus sp. LJ2400. NCBI lineage: Eukaryota > Metazoa > Nematoda > Chromadorea > Rhabditida > Panagrolaimidae > Panagrolaimus > Panagrolaimus sp. LJ2400. Next base: position 61,483 of record JAMRYA010000061.1, read on the forward strand.
ATTTTATTTTTTCTTCTTTTTTTTTTCCATTTGTATTTTCATAAGCGGGAATGAAAAGGGGCTTATAAATTTTGCTGCAATCCGGAGAATATGATGTTGTTGAAAATTTATTGTTTTCTTTATCAAGATTTAAATAACCAGATGGGGAATTATTAAAATTTTTATTTGAAAATGAGAAATTTCTTTGTACAAGTTCATTTTTTTCTAAAGAATCTAAAATATTTTAAAGTGGTAATTGTTTTTGAAATTGGAAGAGTTTTTCTCACCATTTTGCTGCTGTCTTTCAGAATTATTTGTAAAATTTTTCGAATGGGTTTCATTAGATACAGAATATGTTCGAAAATTATTCAAATTGAGATTAGAATATTCATTACTTGAAGTAGAATCACCATAAAACTTATCATCCTTTTTTGAAGAAAACAAATAATTATCTTTTGTCGCCATTTTAAAAGTGGCGTTTTGAAATATCAAAAATATAATAAAACAATTTAATAACACATGTTTTATAATAGGCCTAAAATATTTTTTCCTCGCTACGTTTTCTTTCGAAAAATATATTGCATCATTCTTATGTTTGCGCTTTTAAGCCAGAATATACTTATTCTTTTATTATGTAATGAGCTGATCTACTCTGGTCACAATCCAGTGATTTTTCGCTTTTTTAAAATTAAATTTTTTTCTTTTGGCGTTTTTTCGACTCTAGTGTTAAAATTTTTAACTTAAAGAATCTGACTCTAGAGTGACAGGTCATACATCACCCAAAAATTTTACGACTTTTATTTTCTTGTATTCATATGTTTTTTAATCTTTTATTTTTTTCATAAAAGCAAATGCGTTTTGTGACTTTTATAAATTACAGAACCCAAACTTAAAAGATTTTTTGCTTTGTTTGTGCCGCTTTTTCACATCAGTTTTTCTGACTTGCGAAAAAACTGATGTAAAAAGAAAATAATAATAAAAAAGAATGTTTGAAAAAGAATTTTCGCGAACTTCTTTGTTCGATTTATTCTTTCTTTTTGCTACCATCACTCACTTTTGACCTTTTTTCTTAAAAAGAGGCTGCATTTTTGACTTGCACGTATTACGAAATTGTTTTCTTTTGAAAGATTCAGTGAATTTTTCAAAAAATAAAAATGCTGTCACATTGACTTTTTTGTTTGTTTGATGAGCAAGAACACGTAAAGCTCGACAACCTCTCACTTACACTCCTCCTCTTCCAAAAAAAAAGAAGCAGCAAACCGTTGAAACTCCACTAAATCTTGATCCATTGCATGGCATGGATTGGTCTCCTCCAGCAGCAGATGAAGTTTCTATTAATGAAAGTTTACAATCTTCATCATCAAGAATTACTCGTTTTTCTTCTCGTAGATCACAAAATCAGAATGAAATTTCATCTATCACATCATCAAATCGTATTAATCTTTCTCTTGAATCTGGAGAAGAAGGTGATGAAGAAGAAGAAGAATATGATGATGATTCTGCAGATTCCATCAATGATGATGCTCCTCCAAATTCAGTACCTTCGAGCAGCAGTAAGCAATCACAGCCAAAAAAAAAGAAAGCTGATGCCTCTAAAAATGATGTTAAAAAGGTAATTAATATTTTCTCTTATTAACTGTGCAACATAATTACATTTTATAGAGTATTGACAAACCTGTTACAAAAGGTCCAGTTCCAGCATCAAGGAATAGTCTTCTTATTCAAAGCGGCCTTACTCAGCTTGCTGAAATGATGGAAAAATCGACAACAGTTGTTAACAATGAAACAAATTCAAGAATGGTAATTCAAAATGATCTTGCTGAAAAGACAAAAGAATTAATGGAAATTGCAAAAGAAAAACTTAAATATGAAACTGATGCAGCAAAGTTTTGAAAAGAAAAAGATGAAAATGATGCTATGGAATCGAACTTAAGAAAAGCCAAAGCTGAAGTTGATCTTAAAAAAGCATTATTAGAGCTTCGAAATGCTGAAGCCCAATCAAAACAAAATTAAATTGAAAGTTTGTTAAAGTAAAGGGTTAGTTTTCTCTTTGTAATGTTTTGAGCTTCTATTGAAATTGTAACAAAAAACTTTTTTAATCACTTTGTTTTTGAATTAGAATGATGCCACAAAATTTTATTGTTTTTGTAAATTCTTTGTTGTTTATCGTAAAGTTATTAGCCAAAAATTGCAGAGCTTTAGCTATTTTAAAATTCTTATGAGCATTCTCTGATATTTTTGTTATTTGTAACGTTGTTGTATTCTTTTATTTAAATTCATATGAGCTATAGTTGATCTTTTGTTTTTCATGAAGCTATAGTTTTTTTTATTGAGTTGTAATTGCATGAGCTAGATCTTCAAAAGTTTTGTTGAAACTTAAAAAAGTTGAATCATTCTTTTATGTAAATTTCTTGAACTTTAATATCAATTGAGCTTCTGATGAACGTTTTCTGAATTTGTTATTTATGAAGTTAATGTATTATTGTATTGATTTGAAAATGTTGAGCTTCTCTGGAACTTTCCACAATATTTACTTGCTTGCATTATTTTATTTCTTGATATAATTGTTGAAGCTTGTGTTTTGATTTATCATAAAAAATTTTATTGTAATAATTAAAATAGTTTTGGAAATAACATGGAAAAATGATTGTTAAAAAATATTTCAAAAAAAGAAACAAAAAAAATGAAAATTTTTGAAAATTTTGAAGTCTCACAACGAAATTTGATCATTAACATGCAAATTTTTTTTGTTAATTGATAGCCTACATCTAAATAAACAATAATTGAAATCAAAAAAGTTTATAACTTTTTAAACGATTGAGCTTCTTCTAAAACGACTCAACTTTTTATGAAAAATTGCGAAAGAAATGCTCTCACAACGAAAGTTGGTCGTTAATATAGTATATCTTGTTATCAAATGATAGCCCATTCAATAATAAACAATAATTGAAATCAAAAAAGTTTGTAAGGTTTTAAACGACTGAGCTTTTTCTAAAACGACTCAACTTTTTACAAAAAACAAAAAAAAATTGGGAAAAATGTGGTCCCAACACGAAAGTTGATAATTAATATAATATATTTTAATATGAAATGATAGCCCATACAATGACGAACAATAATTGATAAAAATTATTGATATAAGTTTCTAAACGACTGAGCTTTTAATTAAAAAAGTTCACCCGTTTTAAAAAAGTTCACACGGTTTGATATTTTTTGGTCCCAGCACGAAATTTGTATATCGAAATCGAAAATTTTATTACCTATAGATAGCCCTGGATCTGATAAACAATATCTGATATCACATAGCTCTATAACCCTCTTAACGACTGAGCTTACTCTAAAACGACTCAACTACTCACCTCACCTCTTTATAAGCTTGAGCCCAGCTACAGATTACATTTAACAGATGACAAAACTTACAGTATATGATATATCATTTTCCCATGGACAAAAGTTTTCTTTTGATTTATTAATTGCAATCTCATATTCTGCAAGATCTTTACCAGTTTCAACAATAGTTTCTTTTTGAAGACACAAATTTTCTTTTGAACCAAGAATATTAATTTCAAGAGTAATGTTCAAATCACCATTTAAATTTTTTGTTGGAGTAAATGCAGTTGAAATATAGCAATTCTAAAAAAATTTATAATTATAACAAAGAATTTTTTTTAACACTAGAGACAAACACTTCAATTTCTACAGTATCGAAAATTAGAAACTTACTTCAGAAAATTCAAATTTTTCTTTATTAATTTCAAACATGTGGTAAACTGGTATTTCTTCAGCTGCACGAAGTAATTCGACTTTACCTTGAATGAATGACACACTAGCTAGATTTTTATTCTTTGGACAAAAATAAGAATTAGGTTTAGCAGGATCAGGATGAAACATTGTAGAATTTTCTGGTTCATAGATGCAATGAACAAATGCTTCCATTTTATAATGAAGAGTCATACAATCGATTTTAACAACGCCCTAAAACAGAGTTTTACATCTGTGACATTAACATCTAGGTATAAGTATTTAAAATGACATGCACGGTCTTTGGAATTGAAAAAGCGTCTCCTTCAGGTTTTTTCTGGAGCCAAATACACAGAAAGAGCCGTTGGTTTGCAACAAAAACTTACACCATTTTTTTCTGGTAAGAGTCGATTTAAAGTTGTTATATTCTGCCGAATTTCATGTGTATATGGATATTGTGAAATTCGTTCAACCAAATCTCTCTTTTCAATAGGCATAAAGAATTCTGTTATTCGTTCACCATCTTTTACAAATTCATGTTGAAACATAACACATTTTCCCCCAAGTCCTTCAGGAGGAGAATATTTACGTCCATATCGATCTTTACAAAGCTTGCTGTCATCCAAATCTGCTTTAGCACGATGCTTTCCTTCATTATGAAAAATATAATGTTGTAAATCAATTCGTGATGAAAATGGGCAACTTGATGTCATACGTGTTTCCTCTATATAACCTTCACATGGTTGTCGTGTTGTATTTTTTGTTTTAATTCTTTCCCAAACAGTATCAAGATTTACTTCTGATTCAAGATCATGGCATATACTTTCGTTTCCACAAAATGATGAAATATCATGAAGTGTTTCCTAAAAAGCAAAAAAATAAAGGAATTAGTCTGGTTAAAAAAGTGTTCCAGAATTTTAAAGTTTGTGTGTACAACAGCTTCATCATTGTTGTACACGGTAGTTGCATAGCACTTGTTTTACCTTAATTTTAACATTCTAGGGAGGGGGGGGGATGTAAAATCGACAGAGCTCACAGAAGATAAAAGGAGCAACTTAAAATCAAAAAAGCTATTGCACTTTTGGACTACCACCATTTATTGTTACTTTCTTTTTCATTTTTAATATTTTAATGTTAAATTACTGTAAAGTTATATATACAGAAAACATTTTTGCAAGCTGCTTTGCATAAATATCAATTCTTTTAATATTGTTTAAACCAACAACCTGTCAAATAATTTGTAGCAATGCTTACACTTTCAAAATATGAATCAAAAACATAATGATAATTTAGCTCTTCCATCATTACTTCATTGCATGTAGTAACTGTTTCCTACAAAATAATGTGATATTTAATTATTTTAATAATTATAAAAAGTCTTACTATAATTCCTGTATTATTACCACGAAAAGGATTATCAATTTTATCACAATTATTTTTTGGAGACTGTAGTGGAATCCATGTCCATGAACCACATAATGATGGAGCTTTGTTTTCGTACAAGATAAACTAAAATTACAAATTATAGAAAAAATGCTTGAAACAAAGAAACATACTTCTGTAGAAACAAATGGATATCGAGCATAAACATAATTGAAGAAACATGAAAGCAAGAAAAGTTTTAAGATTATCAAATTCTGTAAAAGCATAATTGAAAGAGATCACTCTATTGAACAGCAGCAACAAAAATATGCAAAGTGATGATTTGTAATGATTGATTTGAGACACAACAAAAACTCTTCATGGTGATGATGACGATATAGATGATATTGAAATTTGCATGATTTGTCGTTGTCAACAAACAAAATGTCCAAAAAAAACTTTTTCAAGTTGTAAACGCAGCTGCGCAATGTTGCAACATTTTTTTGAAGCAAAATCAATTGTCTCTTTTTGCCAAGAAAGAAGCTTTTTTCAAACATTAAAAAATTACTGTAATAAAATGAAATATAATAATTTACTATAGCTATTATTAATTACACCGGGACAGTTTAAAAATGAAAAAAGCTTGTGATGCTTTGATACTCAAAAAATTATTTGATCTTTCACAGATGCTAGATCAAGAGCGCAAGAGTGTGCCTTGTTCAAAGCTGTTAGTGTTGCTTTAAAAAAATTTTCATCAATAATATTTCTGTAAAATCTATGCCAAAGTATTTTATTATCCAGTATTGTTATTTTGTGTTAACACAGATGATTTAATTTTCTTCATTGCAATTAAACAATAGTAAATAATTTTATCAAAAAAGTAAACGAAGTTTTCTTCGCATCCTTGTGTAGTGAATGCAGTTGCTAAGCTGAAAGTTTCAACAATGCCGTCCATTTAAAATAATATCGAAAGAATTAGCACTGCTGCTTTAATATCTTTTCTTGTTTACTTTCATATAAAGTATTGCGTTTGCTCTCTATTTCTTTCCATCTTATTTATCCATGTTAAACATCTTAATAAAAAACTGTCCCTAGTTCATTGATAACACCCGTGAAACACATTCGAACAGGCTACATTATAGTAATTCTCTTAACCAGGACACTTGTACGTTCTTTAATGTCTGTTATTTCGGTAGAAAAATAAAAATGTTTACAACACAATTAGGCAAAATATAATTTTTCAAATTCTAAATTCACTTTTTGTTAAAGTTTTTTCATATTTTATTTCAGTTTTGAATTTATTTTAAAAGAAATTATGCTATTTTAATTAAATACAAATTCATTAGTGCAGGAACCCACACGTTATTTTTTTTCTCTTTTTCATTTTACTTATGCAATGCAATGATTAAGAGAGAAATCCCGTCATCGCCTGCGGGAATACGTAATCCTGAATCGAGAGGAGAAATATTTCTTCCATGTTCTTGCGAGAGATTTTCCCTTTTAAACAATAAACAATTAACAGTTAATGATGCGTATTTTTTTCTAAATCTAGATAAAAATTAGGTCATCACTTTTTAATCTCGTTTTCCCTTTTTTTCGAAAGTTTTTTTTAAAAAAGAAAATTTTAAATTTTAGTTTTAATTTTTTTTCCAGTGCGTAAAATGGAAAGGATAAATATTCTATTTTTGATAAACTTTCACTTTTTTCGTGTGCATTTTCATTTAAGATTTAAAAATATTTTTTAAAATTTTGTTGTAAAAAGTTTGTTAGAAATAATTTGTTTTTCGTAATGAAACGTAAATGGTTACTGTAATAGCTTTTTGCGTTTAAATAAAATTTAAACAAGATAGCTTTATTTTCTAAACAATATTTCTTTCAGGCATTCACCATCATTTGAAAACATGAGAACTTTAAGTTTAATAACTTTTTGTTCCTTGACAACATTTGCTTTTGCCTCATACTGTGGACAATCAGCAATTCCATTCAGTTTTGAAGCACTATCAAATGGACAACCAATTTTAGGTAAAATTCATTTTGGCAAAGTTTTATATTCACCTTTTAAATTTCATATAGGTTGTGCAAGACCATCATGTTTTGGTTGGAATGCTGATGGAAAGAGATCAGCAGATGCAGCACAATTTTATAAAATTGGTAAACAATCTGATGGATTTTTGCGTACTACTGATACTGTAGGACCAGTTGTAAATGCAACAACATATTTTAGGCCACGATTTTCGGTAAGTTATTGACAAATTAAAAAATGAAAAACATTGTTTGCTTTAAATTTCCTTGGAGGGAAAATAAAAAGAGAGCAATTGATTGCGCGTTTGATTTACAATCAAACATGGTAGCCAACAGAGCGAAGTTTGAATTCCTTCCAAAGCATGAAAAAATTATATATTTTTTAAAATTGACAAGAATCAGTCATAATAAGGTTTAAACATTATCTACATCTTTTGGTATTAAAGAATTTCTAATGGAAGATTTTCAAATACTAGAAGATATTGTTTTAATTTATTTATTATTGATTTTATGTACTCTTAATTATAAATTAGTAATACATAAGACATTAATTTTTTAGTATATTTTAAATATAATAACGATTAATTTCTGCTATTTTATAAGAAGTTAATTATTTTCATGTTTTGGAACAAACTCGAACCTTGCTATTGACTTCTAAAATGGATTGCAAGTTTAACGCGCAACCAACTGCTCTCTCTCTCTCTCTCTCTCTGCATTTGCCCTCACAAAAAATTTGAAGCACACTTTTTTTTATTTACCCACAGTTACTTGATTGTTAAAATTTCTAATGGCACAGTACTTAAAAAACTTGTACATTTAGGTTTGTGATAGATCATACATGTCAGAACAATGTGGAGCAGGTCAATGGGTTGGTGGAATTTCACCACTACCAAAAATTACACCAACTTCAGTGTAAGTTATCTTGAAGTCAATTGCCATTTTCACATTTATGTAATTTCAGTTTCCGAGTAATGTGTTGCTCATACACAAAACTGATGGAATCAGCGGATCAAGGTGTTGCTGAAATAAAAAGTGGTGAAACAGTTGTTGGTGGAGAAATTCATGGTGAAGATGGTCGACAACATTCTTTTGAATATATTAGCAATATTCAACGTGGCTTTAATCAAAAGGGAGAGTAAGTGATAAAGCATTTTTCGGAGCACTGAAACATTAAATAAGAATTTTAGAGTTGTCTACAGCGTTACAATGAAGAGATTCCCATGTTTACCTGAGCCAGAAATTACTGAAACTGCTGGTGAGTTTTTATAAAATTAATTAACATAAAAAAGCAATTTTAGTTGAATCCGGTACTGCTGAAATTTTAATTAAAAATGTTGAAAAAGTACAAAAGCCTGATATTCAGTTTGCTGCTCCAACTCTTCAAATTCAACAATTACCCCAACAACAAACTGCTCCAACTTTTAATACTATGAGATTTGATATCCCAAGTAATGTTCCAGCAGAAGATACATATCGACAACAGCAACAACAGTATTATCAACAACAACCAGCAGCAGCAGCTCAGCAACAACAACAATTAACTCAACAACAGCAACAACAATTGAATCCCCTTCAACTAGCAACTGCTGAACCAACAACTGAAGCCCCAACTACTCCAGCATCAAGTGGATGCCGAAAACTTGCAAATGGACAATCTGCTCCATGTGCGAAAATCTATGAAGACGAAGCCCAACAGCAACAACAACAACCAATTGCAATTCCACAAACTACTGGTCCCCAACAAGCTTCAAGCTATCAACAACAAGCTACAGTACCCCAAACACAAGCTCAACAACAACAGCCACAATATTACCAAACCAATCCATTTGATCCATTTGGTCTTTTCCGACAAGCTTATGATACTCAAACTGCTGCAACTTATGCCCCTGCAGTTCAACAACAACCTCAACAACTCTTCGCCCAACAGCAACATCAATCCGCTGTACAGGCTATTCCCCAACCAAATCATTCATATAATCCATATTGGCCTTTCCAAGGTTATTATGATTATAGCCAAAATCCTTCTGCAGCTTATGGTGTTCAAACTGCACAAGGCCCACATGGTACACAATCATATCCCCTTGTTGCACAAGGAACAAAAACTGCTGTCCCTCGACCACAGCCTCTACCAGTTCCAACAATTGAAGAAGTTGAAAAAGCTGTCAGTTTTTTTTATTACAAAATTTTGCAAATTTAAATTTAAATCTTTTGTTACAGATTCCACCAGCTGGTCGTCGAATGATCTATAATGTTGCCAGAACTCTTCTTAATTTATATTAGAAAAATAATATATTTAAAATAATATTATTAAAAAAATGTCTATAATTTGTAAATAATAAAATGAATTTTATTGTTCCGAACACTTTTTTGAAATTATAATACCTTAACTTTATTTACTTATTTTAAAAATACATTATTTTTTTACAGTTAATTATCATTAGGTATTTCATTTTCAGAATTGAGTGAAACAACATTGCCTTTAGAATCATTTTCATTATTTTGAATTACGCTCACTTTCGGTAGTGAGTTAATAAATGAAATCAAATCTTCTACTAATTTCTTCATTTGACGATCATGCAAAATTTTCATATCATTTAATCGATCTTCAACATGTAACACATAATTTCTTACCCCTTCTGTTAAGGTACTTTTATGAGCTTCAAACTTATTTTCCAAAGTCTTTATTATGGTTGAAAAATTTGAAAGCTGAGAATTGATGTCTGAAAATTAACAACATCTGAATTTTTTAGGGTGTAGTATTAAAATTTAAAGTTTTGTAGAAAAATATACAGTATATACGCAAGCTTAGATAGTGTACTTATTGATAACAATCATTAAAATATTTCATTAAATTTTCTTACCTTTTAAAAGCAGACCATTAGCCGAAAATGAATCATTATGATATTTGATGTCAATCTTTTGAGTACTTTCATAATTTGTTGTAATTATTCTTTTAAAAAATATTTCATTTGAAAGTTTTAAAGAATTTGTATTTAATCGATACAGCTCCAAATTTTTGGGTGTAAACTTCTTCCCAGTCCATCGAGTATTAGCTTTAATTTTATTCAATCCTTTAACGAGGTTATCTTCTTTCAAAATTTCTGTATCATTTCTGAAAAACAATTTTATTGTTACAAAATACTTTTTTTATACACAAACTTTTCTTCAATATTATTAGGGCCAAGATGCCAGGAAGCATTAAATCTACCTCCTACGAAAGCATTGAAAGCAAGTTTAAGAAGATCAAGTCCCACATGAGCGTTAATATCACCATTATAATGAGTATTAGTGTAATTGTTAAATTTTTTTCTAAAATCAGTATCTTTTTCTTTATCAAATTTAAATTGCTTTTTTGTTGCATCATATTTAAAAACATTATTTGCATAATCAGTTTGAATATCAGGACGTGAAAAAATATCTTTCCAAAATACGCTGTTCCATTCTTCTTCAGATAAATTTTCAGAATAAATTTTATCAGTTTTAAGAACATCAAAAAGATTATTGATAATTTGATTTTCTTGTTCAGATGTAATATAATCAGATGAAATTTCTTCATTAAAAGTATAATGCTTGTAGATATCACGAGCTAAATCTTTGACATCTTTTGATTGAAGATATACAATGCCTAAAAAGTAAAAGAAAAAGTTAAATTTTTTTTTAAAAACCTTTTTGTAAATTTCGGTTCTGTGCATGCCATTAATTCTTTCGCTATTAATCTGACTAGATAGGATTACGCAAAAATAGAAAAAACTGGCTGCTTCTCAGTTTGGCAGTTCTTGAAGTTTTTCATGGCTTACCATTTGAATCAGCATAATTATTTGATAATTTGGCGAACATGAAAGATTTATGAATTGTATTTCCAGTAATATTTATACTTCGTGACGATTTTTGTGCAACTATCATTGTAAATTCAAGAAACATTTTTGTTCCTCGAAAAAAATGTTCAGGGTGAATCTTGACGTCATTAACCTAAAAACACGTAACTTTTAGCATTTTATCATTTCACACTCCACAGTTAGAGTAGAAACGAAGTCGACGACTCCATCGACGCAAAGTCTAAAAAAACAGTGTTTTTTCTTTGATTTCTTGGTTGACACCGACTCCAGAGATACATCCAAAAATAAATTTACCATCTTATCACAAAAAGTTTTATGTTTTGTATAAATTTCAAATGGCATAATATTTGGTTGATCATGATTTGTTCGCCAATCAGGATCAACTTCTGGAATTAAATTCTTTCCTAATAACCCAATTCGAACAGACTGCATTGGAAGGGGTAGAATATCAGAAACTGTAGTAAAAATGTTTTTTTGTTGCAGTCCAATCCTAATTGCTTCAGCAGCATTTAAATCCCACATTTTTATAAAAAAATTAAATGAATATCGTTGTTCACGAGAATATTCATCTTTTGTACATGTTATACTTTTTGTATCTATTATGCACAATGGTGTAACGTAAAATCTAAATAATGATACTAAAACTTGAGAGAAATTTATTATTTGATTACCTGCTATAACCATGACTATCTTGTTGCCAAACATTCAAATGTCTACCATGATATTCAACAGAAAGAATAACATGCTCCTTTTTGATTACATGATTCCATAAATTTGTTGCAAAATTTTGAATAACAAATATGAAAATAAAAATAATAATATAAAATGTTGCAAAATACATTTTTTTAAAAGAAGTTGTTATTTTAACACTGTAAATTTAATGGTCCCAAACACTTTACTGTATAAAACAAACAAAAAGAATAAATGAATTTTTTGAGATTTTTTATCAAATTTTTTTTGTACAGATAGAATGAAATGAATGTCTTTCATACGATCCTTGTGTTTTTTTTGCTTATGTTGTTTAACCAGATATCCTAAGCAAGCAGTTTTTTACAATGTGATTTTTTCTCAGAACAAAAAGACGCTAAACATATTTTTTTTCATTTTATCAGTAAAAATTTCTGTTCCTTTTTTTTTGCGGTAGCATGTTTGTTTAAAAGTTGTAAAAGCAATTAATTTGGTTTTCACATAAAATAGTATCGCAAATTTTAACAGATTGATGATGACAAAAATATTTTTTGAAAGTGCATAAAAATCATTTCATACATTACGTTTGCACAAATTACTGTCTTTACTATCACCAGGAATAGCTGTTTTTAAATTTAAGAGACACTCTACGACATTTCTTCAATTTTTGAGAATCAAGCGGCACATTGAAATTTTTTTTCGGGATTTTTGTTATCCATTTGATAGATCTAGGTGAGAAAACACTATTTTGAAGGTTTTAGGTTGATCTGACTCATATATCCGATTTGGCGTCAATTCAAAGTTAAAATTTCAAAAATTCGTAAAAATTTTTTGGTGTAAGCTAGCAAAATGATATTGCCCATAATTGTACACATACATAAGGGCTATCAAATGGCTATTACAAAAATTTTTTAGGTGATCGGTAATGTCAATTTTTTGTTAAATGTAACTTTCTACCATAGTAAAAAATCCTTATTTTCAGTTGGCTGAGGCTAAATAATACATCATCAGATAGCCCATTCAATGAGGATTTCGAAAATATACAATTTGTGCGAAAAAAATTAAAGGGTAGTGATTTTGAGCTATAATAGTGCGCGCAACCAATGTCTCCGACATCATCTCGGAGGCAGAACTCGGGTAATATGCAAGATATTGACATATGGTGAAAAGCAATATGTAATACTATGATACTAGAGGGTACTGGGTGATTTTGGGCATTTTTGGATATCATTTGGTAATATGGCGTCCATATGAAATATTAAAAATCAGCAACATAGATGTTTTTGGCAAAATGGCTGTAAATGATATTTTTTGCTAAAGAATGACTGAGAAATGGCTCTAATAATATAAAATACATGCAATACTATTATATTGAAGTATTTAAGATCATATATAGAGGTTTATATGGTCCTGGGGACGTGCTAATTTTTTGCAATTTTTAGGGTATTTTCAGAGTGTTACCAAATGATGATAAATGAAAGATATCAACCTTTTGAGACATCTGAAATGAAATTCAGCATGTCAATGATGATTAGGAGCAATTTCAAATCATTTGAAAAAGCCATATTAGCTGGGTGACCACTGGAATATGTGCTGATTTTACCAATGTAAAACTCTTAAAATTTTAATGATTTTGCTACAAATTGAAGCTAAAACGCTTAATTTGATCTTTTTTCACCTAGTTTTATCTTACTAAAACATCTGCGTTTAATTATGATGGATTAGATATCTTCAAAAAACTCTCTTTGATTTTACTTTGTTGTATTATGATATTACTGATATACCGGTCAAAAACATCGGTTTTTAGATCAAAAATGATATAATATTACCTTTTTGTCAATAAAAAAAGCGTTTTAGCTTCAATTTGTAGCAAAATCATCAACATTCCAGGAGTTACGTATTCGTGAAGTATACTAATATTCAAGTGGTTACCAAGTAAATGTGGCTTTTTCAAATGATTTGAAATTGCTCCTAATCATCATAGACATGCTATATTTCATCCCAAATATCACAAAATGTTGATATCTTCCATTATTCATCATTTGGTAATACTCTAAAAATACCCTGAAAACTGCCGAAAATTGACATATCCCCAGTACCCTATAATCCTCTATATATGATCTTAAATGCTTTAATATAGTAGTTTTATATGTATTTTATATTATTAGAGCCATTTCACTGTCATTCTTTAACAAAAAATATCATTTACAGACGATTTGCCAAGAACATCCATGTTGCTAATTTTTGATATTTTATATGTAAGCCATATTTCTAAATGATATCCAAAAATGTCCAAAATCACCCAGAATGCTCTAATATCATGGTATTTCATATTGCTTTTCACCATATGTCAATATCTTGCATATTACCCGAGTTCTGCCTCCGAGATGATGTCGGAGATATTGGTTGCGCGCACTATTATAGCTCAAAACCGCTACCCTTTAATTTTTTTCGCACAAACTGTATATTTTCGGAATCCTCATTGAATGGGCTACCCAATGATGTATGATTTAGCCTCAGCCAACTGAAAATAAAAGTTTTTTCCTATGGTCGAAAGTTACATTTGACAAAAAATTGGCATTACCGGTCACTTAAAAATTTTTTGTAATAGCCATTTGATAGCCCTTATGTATGTGTACAATTATGGGCAATATCATTTTGCTAGCTTACACCAAAAAAGTTGTACGAATTTTTGAAATTTTAACTTTGAATTGTCGCCAAATCCGATATATGAGTCAGATCGACTTAAAACCTTCAAAATAGTGTTTTCTCACCTAGTTCTATCAAATGGATAACAAAAATCCCCAAAAAAAATTTCAATGTGCCGCTTGGTTTTAATATACTCGTAGAGCGTCTCTTAAACAACAATCTTCAGAAATGTTCACTCAGAAAAAATACAATTTACAAAAATTATTTGAAAAACTGCTTGCAAAATAATTTCCTTGTTTTGATAATAAACATTTATTACATAAAAAAACAACAAAATAAAATTTACAAACAATCGAAAGAATCAAAAACTTCTGAACATAACACTTGAATCCAATGATTTTTTCGACGAAGAACTTCATGATTGTGAAGAGCTTTTGGACCATTGGCATGAAAAGAACGAGAGAGAACGCTTTCAATCTAAAAAGAAAAGATTTTTATGTAAACATTACATAATCTTCAAATTCGTGGTATACGGTAATAGGCTTTTAAGTGAACATGTTTTGTGTGTTCTAGACTCTCCGGGCTATCCGATAATAATAAAAAATTTCAGAAAATTCGACCCCAAAATCGAAAGGTATACGGTAACTCAAAAAAGTGACGTCCCAACACAAAACTGATAATCCCTTTAACGTCCTTATATAAGTAAATAAATATTGCAACTTACCAGTCGTTGATGAAGTTTAACAAAACCTTGACGAATATATGCTGCAGACATTGCTTCAAAAACAGCAAGATCACCAATAAGATGAAAATATTGTGATGTAGCATCTTCACATTCAACCGAAAATAGAATTGCATGAATATGAGGAAGAATTTCGAACATATTGATAATAAGTTGACAAGTAATTGCTGCTTCAGTTGGTCTTTTTAATTCCATTAAGCATGTAATAACTTTCTTCCAAAATAGATCATCAATAAGTGAAATATTATTATATGTAAGTGGATGAGCAAGATAGTTTGTTAATACCAATACACAATTGAGATAAAATCGGAGAGACGCTTCATAATTGTTGATTACTAAAAGTACATATATAAGTAATGCAAAAATCGTAGTACAGCGAACATACCAAAAGTATAATCTCCTGTAGCTCTTAAAACAAATGCATCATTTGAACATATACGATTTGAGACTTTTAAGCATGCATCAAGAATTTGATAAATAATATCTCGCTTTGGTCCCCAATGATTATCAAATCTATAAAAATTATTGTTACAAGTAAATAACAACAAAAAAGCATACCTCGTATCTGTTGGATCCAGTTTATAACTATCAGGAAGAATAAAGCAATGTTTCATTTCAGGAACAGGAAGAAGAATATGTACACCATCAGCTTTTAAAAACCATCGATTAAAGATTTGAAGAGTATAATTCAAAAGCTGTTTAATTGCGGTTGGTTCCTATAAATTTACGATTTTATTTTAAAGAACAAAAAAAACAATAAAGAAACTTACACAAATATTATAAATCATATCCAAGAAATCTTTTGAAGAGAACGGTAACTTTCGTGAACTAAAATATATGAGTATTAAAATTATGTAACGATTGTAGTTGCAGTAATACAATGATTAATATAATTAAAGTAATACAATAAATAATGTAGTTCCATTGATACAATGACAGCTGTAGTCCTTAAAAAAATTAATAAAACTTACGATCCTTCATTGGTAAAAAGTTTTAAAATAATAATATATTGTTCACAGAAATCTTTCTTAGCATTCATGGAATGAGTATCATTTAGATGAGACAAAAGATTAATAAATGATGCATAAAACTTGAAGCAAACTTCATCTTTTCTAAAAATAAAACCCGTATATTAACTTTATACAAATGATTATATACACGCAATAGTCATTCCAAAAACAAAACTTACACATAACTAATGCTTTTAACAATACTATCAAAATGTCCAACATTTAATAGAGCAGGTAAATAATAACGAAGAAATTTAATCATTGTTCTTGGATTTTGTTGTATCAATCTTTCAAATTTAGGAGTAAGCTGTTCAATAAGCGAAATATTTCGAAAGAATATTGTTGTATATGCTGGAAACAGTTTAACATTTAAAGCTTCATTTACTAACATAGATGCAATTTCTTTATATTGCAGAGTAGTAGAATTTAAATGCTTTGCAGCTGTCTTCAAAAAATGATCTATAGCATTTTCCCAACTTTTACATAACTGAAAAAACAAAGGTGTACTTTCTGTAAAATAAATGTCAAAGAAACTTACAGAAACATTTTGAAGTTGTTTCGCTTTTCCCATCAATAAAAAGAATAATGGTTGAATTTCTCTGGGACATGCACGAGTAATAAAATCTGCTACTTCTTCAGAATATTCATACTGAAACATTGTGTATGTTATCTTGAAAATTATAAGAAAATAAAGTGTTTACTCTTTCCGGAAACTTCGGTGGATATTTAACTTTATTTTGTTCATAATAATGTTCAAATACATCTGGTTTAATTGTCGAATATTGTGCAAATAGAGAAGGACCACTAACAACAAATTCTGAAAAATGAAAAAGCTTACATGGTTTAAAAAACTTTCTTAGAGACATTATAGCGCTAAACTATAAAAAGAAACTGTAATCGTTGGGTATGCATTGGTCAATACTATGTCGAATTCCACAGAATACGAAAGATCGAAGATAATGACAGTGAAAGATTAAATATTAAAGTTTAGCACAAATCAAATTTCTAGGGAAAAATAATCAAATACAGGCAGTTACTAGCGCCACTTATTCAACTGGTAACAATATTATGTTTTTTAAAAAATGTGCATTAACATGTCTAACTGACAGTTTGAATTCTACAATAACTTACTATTAAAATGTTCTTCAGCAGGAACTGGAATTGTTTCTGGAACACGTTTAACTAAAGCAGAAGATGTCTCTTTTATACAAAATACTGCAGTTTCTATCCGTAATCTTTCAATCGGATCATTTACTTTTTCTTTCAAAGTTTCCAGTGCCATAACGGATTTGTCTTTTGCTTCTTTATTAATAATCATTTCTCTACTAATAACAGCACCAGATGCAATTTCTTTTGCTTGAATTTCTATAGTACTTGTTTCAGCAGATGCCAAAGTAATTTTAGATTCTGTAATCTTCGCTGGCTCGGAATCTTTCATACCAAGACAGGCAGCAAAATGTTGAAGATTATCATAATCAAAGTAAATATAATCATGTAATACAGAAGGCAAAGAAGAGAAATCAGGTTTGGCATCCAAAAGCTAAAAAGGATGGAAGTGTATACGGTATCTAAGCAACAAAATCTTTACCAATTTTAATAACATTTTCGATGTCCGAAATTGTGCAGCAGCGTAATTTGCTTGAAAAAGATCGTATCGTGTTTTGGAAATAATCCATTCCATTGGAATAAAAACATCAGATTGTTGAAAGTTTGGTTCAATATTTTCTTCCCAAACATTCAGATTTTCCTAAAATCAAGACATTTTATTACAGCAACATAGTTGTGGCAAAGTTCATACCTTCATGTAATTCTTAAACAAAAAGCATTCAACAGTTGGAACTCGAATTCTATCAACAGGTAAACTTTCAAGTTGTTGCAAGAATTTAGCAGCAATTGGTGTTAGCGGTCGAGTTGTTTGTACACATAGTCCATGTTGTTCTGCAGTTAAAAGAACTTGATCGGGTTGAATTGCACTAAAAAGTAATAATTAAAAATGAACACTTAAAAATTATAAGTACATACGGATTCGCAACAGTTTGTTTGACAGTAATAGGCGGAAAACGTGAAATTCGATCAAGATGTAAAATCCAACGAGCATAAAACCATGCAACAAAAATATTGTCTTCTGTAAATTCATGTGATGGAATAGCAGCAACAGCTTTAAAAATTTCAGCTTCTGATAGCTGAATTAGATCACGTCGTTCTGGGAATGCATATAAAATGAGTTGTTTGAGAAGAGATCGAATTCTCATTGATGGAACACTAAAAAATTACCAGGTTATTAAGGGTATAAGAATAAGATATAATATTTTTCAGAAAGATTTGACAACTCCGTAAGAACTTGAGTTTCTTAAACTACTAGAAATATACTAAACGAGTTTGCTGTTATATACTCCGGAGATAAGAACTTCCGGTAATATCAAGGTCATGGCGGTTACTGTAGCCATATCGTTGAACGTTTTTAAAAAACAAAAATTTTATTGAAAAATGAACTTTTAAACCGCAGCAAACTCTAATTGACAAAAAGAATTTAATAACTACAACTTACTAATATCACTGTTTCATATCACTATTCTAATTGGATATTGTTATATATGATATTACTAGCTCTAAAATGTCAATCATTCATTGACTTTGATTATTCAAAACTTTTGCAGTTGTTTAAAATTTGAATTTTCAAAAAACCCTTTGTTTTGAAGAATTTTCTACCGTACCTACGTATCAACCATAACTCTTTATATCACAACATCATTTAAAGCACCTATCTCTGAGAAATACATAGCAGCTCACCAAAAGCTCAATTTCTCAGACGCTGTCAAGACTTTCTAAACAAACATATAAAAGATAGTTTACATACCCTTTAGCAATACGAAAGATATCCCATTTCAAGCTTGCAAATCCAGCAAAGCAACATAAATAAAGATCAGATTTTTTGATAGTAACAATAATTTTGCCATCTGAAATTAAAAGAACATTATACATCTTACCATAAGTGTCTTAAAGTTAATAATTACAGTTACTAAACATTAATCTCCTCGGCAATGCCGATTTATCAAAAATGCAGTTTATCACCTACGGGATCTAAGATACTTTGAAGCAAAAAGCTAATGTAAAATATATAGACAAAATATGGAGCTTTAATTCCGCATTGAGATCTCTGTGGTCAACAACTCATAAACTTGCTTACCTTCAATCTCTTCCATTGCTAGCAGCTCTTTTTCCATGAATTGTATTCGTCGAGCATATTGCTTGATTAAACCACAACAAAATTCATCTATAAATATACACATTAACTAAACACACATATTTAACTCATAAAGGTTATTACCATCTCTTTTAGCAAGTTCTTTCTTGAATTCTTCTTTTTCAACAAAATAATCAAAATTTTGTAAGTCTATTGATACAGGTAACAGTGGTAATTGATCAATAAAATCACTCATTGTTACGTAAGTAATTACTTTTGCATTTATGTAATTTAACAAGATGTTAAAAATGTAATAGTAATTTAGCAAGGATTTAAGATTTTTGTTTAAAAAAATTTCAACCCAATTTATGTTGTCACTGGCATGCAGTATGCCAACAAGTCGGCCAACACAAAATTTGCGAAAGCAAATTCTTTTTTATAAAATGTAAAAATTGTTTTTTTACTTTATATAAAGCTTTTAAGAAAAATACATATAAAAAATTCTATTGTTAATACTGTTAACAATGCACCAGACAATATCATACCACACAAATAAATGAAGAATTGTAAATGGCAATCTTTACTAGCACCGTTTTACTCTTTTCCATCGTTTTTAAACTACTGTAGTTCTGTGTTTTATAAAGAAAACATTAAAATCGAAATAAAAGATGAAATTAAAACATAAAAACAACTGGATTAACCGTTTGTATAAACATTTTCAATTGTGATGCTTTTTAAAATATTTTTCTTTCTATTTTTCTTTAATTCTTTAATAAAATACTTTAATAATGCTTTGTTATTAGCCATAATTAATGGGAGGCACCTTGAGCTCGTGTCCCCACTGAAATTAAAAAACTTCTGTATTTTTGCCGACACTGTTTTCACAAAAAATCCAACCAACATTGTGTAAGTAATTAGTATATTAGTCACAAGCCAAAAGGGGATAAACAATTAGTAGTTTTTTAAACCTATTCGCTTTTTTCTAATACAGTTCTTCAAAAGCGGAATAATTTATGTCTCATTTTCTTCTCTAATGAAGTCACTATGGTACCGTTAGCGTTTTTTTTTCAGACTTAATTTAAAATTAATGGTTCATCATCCCATTTGCTTTAGTACATTAATGTGCTGCTTAAAAATAAAATACAACATAGAGTATATCTATATTTTGTCATCATATTAGTTGGAACCAGCTCTATTGTTAAAAAAAATATTAAAGCTTTCCTAAAAAATGCCTTACATAACATACGTTAATCTAGCCCATCAAATTGCATCATTTATATTATCGTTACTTACCGTATATTACTGTGTAAATATTTTATTTCGAAAAAGCATCTTAAAGAAGTCGGTAAAACTATCACCTGCAATTATCGTATATTTTGGATTAGCGTTTATTAGCAGTCTCAGTGGAACTCCTTATTTTGCTTACATGATAATCTTCTGGAGACCTGAAGGTGGAGATTACAATGCATATGTAATTTTCAGTGCAATCGTTACACCAGGGTTATTAGTTGGAACTAGCTCTATTGTTGAAGCTTTTCTTTGCATCGAACGTTGTTTGACGTTACTTTTTCCGTTGAAGTACTCTAAAAATTTAAGAATTTGTTTTGCCGTTCTAACTTTTTTCGGTTTTCTTGGTGCAATTGCAACGCTGACAATAATGAACAGATATTTTGATATGTTTCCAAGCAGTTCAAATACCACTTGTCAATATTATACTTGTATTGTAAGTGCTTCAAATAAATATTTATTTTTTGGAAGAATTGGCCTAAATATTATTAATATCATCTTTGCTTCAATATTAGCTTATTTAATAAAGAAAATAATTGTTAACAGCAACAGTGCTGCACAGATGAATAGAACGGTATTTATTATAATTTTATCAACAACTTTGATTGAATTTGTGCCGTTTGTTATTGGACAAGCTTATGCTATTGTAAGTCATATTTGATATAATTTTTGTATGAACAGACAAACAAAAACGTTTAAATATATTTGGAAAGTGATAGAAAAAATTAAGTTTTGTTCATAGTTTGTGATTTTTAATTATAGTATAATTTTTTACCACAACTTGTTCTTATCGTTTCGTTATTGAGACATTTTTGTGACCAACCCTTTAAATTTTTTTAGATTACTGGTGAACAGCTATTTCAATACATTGGCCCATATAGCTCAACTGCTGTTATCTTTAATGTTACATTTTCCATCAAGCTATATTATAAAGCTTTTCGACAACTAGCATATCAAAATAGTAATCATAAAATTGTAAATGTTGGAACTGTTAATACAAATACTAATAAATAAACTGTACATTTTTAAGATACACGCTTCTGTGTAGTATTCTACATAAGGTTTGCAAGTACAATTTAGATCAAAATACATCAAAAAATGTGATATATTGAATTATCCACATTAATAAGGGGAAAATTCCTTGGATCAGAAAAAAATTAGGGAAAGATTAATATACAAAATATTTTCTTAAATATTTAAAAAAAAACGTTTATTAAACACAAAAATAAACAATAAACAAAGAAATTTTAACAATGAAAAATAAAATAAAAAAGAATATAATCCAAAAAAGGACGCCATTCGGGGTTGCTCGAAAAACATCAAAAAAGCTGCCATTTAATGTTGCATTTTCACTGATTCTAAGAAATAATAAAAATCTGGTTATTATACATTTTATCAACACTGTAATCAGAAAAAAAGTAGGGCATTTTTAGTTTAAAGGAAGACCCTTTGTTATTTTGCTGCTGTCAACAAAACATCAATGGATTTCGTCCATTTAGGAAGGAGCATAGGAACCAAAATGTAAATCTCTCTATAGCCCTCCATTTTACAAAAATACACAACTTACTGATAATTATTTGTAATTTCAAAACATGGCAAATTTTGTTCTTGAATATTTTGATAATCATCAATGACATTATTCATTTGGGTTGGGGCTTCTGATTTTATTTTTACAGTATCAAAAACGCTTTTCCCGAAAAGGATATTATAATTTTCAGGCATACGACGATCATCTTTTAAATTAATTTGTGGTACCAGGTAGCTTTTACAATTTCCATAATTAATAAACAAAACAAGAAAAAACATCAAAATCATTTTTAAAGATCTTTTTTTTGAACGATAAAAGTAGTTTAGCAGCCGTTTAAAATGAGAAGAGATATCAAAAATGTGTAGTATGTTTCATTCATTTGTTGACATTTTAATAATTCAAGGATTTATTATTACTTTTTTTAGCAAATTTACAGCATAATTCTTCCATATTTGGTGGTCCTTGAAAAGTTTAAACTAAAAACACTTTTTAAGTTTATTATTGCAAACCGCATTTTTTAAATTGCAAAAAAAGTATTGCGTTTCAAACATTTCCTCTTTTTAAAGCTTTCTTCTTTTATCAACCAAAGTAAACAAGGAAGTCAGTAAGAGGAGGGGATTGTTTTTTCTGTTAAACTTAATCATGCTTTTTTTGACAAAGATAACTATCACTTCGGAAGTAATTATTTATTTTTTAATTACAAATGCACTAAATTTGTAGCATAAAGTAAACCAAAAATATTTTTATATTTCAAGTTGTATATTTGTAGTCATAAAGTCATTTGAATTTTAACATTTTCTCACAAACCGAATAGTTCAGCAGCGTTTACAATTCCATATTTTAAAATTAAACATGAAACTGTTTTTGTGCTCATGGAACAGTGCTTGTCGTCGCCAGGAAAGAAGTGTTAATAAGATATATATCTCAAATTAGCGTAAAAAATTAATTTTTTTATAAAGTACAAATAATTATTAAATAATACATTTAATTAAAATTCTTATGAATTATTATTTTTCTTTTTTTTGTTAAATTAAAGATCTTCAACACTGTTAGAATACAAAGCTTGCTCATTTTTATAATATTTTCATTCAGTAGCCCTACTCGGATACATATTAAAAGATGGACTATATTTTATACGTAAATCTTGCACATCAAATTGTATCCTTTATTTTATCATCATTTACTATCTATTATTCCATCAATGTTTTATTTCAAAAAAGTGTTTTAAAGAAATCTGTAAAGCTTTCACCTTCAATTACCGTATATTTTGGCTTTGCATTTATTTGTGGCATTATTGCTACCATATATTTTGCTTATCTCATAATTTTTTGGAGACCCGGTGGCGGGGATTACAATGCATACATCTTGTACACAGCTGCTTTTGCACCTGGTTTAATGTTTGCCACGAGCGCAATCGCAGAAACTTTTCTTTGCATTGAACGTTGTTTAACACTGCTTTTTCCATTCAAATATTCTCGCAAGTTAAAAATTTATTTTGCTGTTTTAAAATTTTTTGGAATTCTTTTTTCGATGGGAGCTTTTTCGCGGATAAATGACTACTATGGCATGGTTCCAAAAAATTCAAGCACTCCGTGTCAATATCTTACAAATCCTGTTAAACGCTTCAAACCCTGTTAGTTGTATTATTTCTTCAAATAAATATTTATATTTTGGTAAAATTGGTGTTGATGTTATAAATATTATTTTTGCTTTAATATTTGCATATTTAATTAAAAAAACAATTATCAATAGTAAAAGTGCAGCGCAGATGAATAAAACCGTTTTTACATTGGTTATTTCAACAGCTGTAATTGAACTAATTCCGTCTATTTGTGCGCAAGCTTATGCTATTGTAAGTTTTTTGATGGTTATTAGTGTGTGTTTGAGAAATTCTGAAAAAAATTTTTCATAATGGTCTCAAACTTTGGGGGTGTTGTTGGAGTTGCATTGGGAATCACAGAGTACTTAGGGGTTCAAAAGTATTACAGATCTCTTCCCTAGATTCATGTGTGTTATTTCTGAAAATTTCTTGAATTTCGGATGTCAACAAATCGTTCAATAAAAAAAGTGGAAAAAGGTGGCAAAAAAGGGGGAAAAATGGAAAAAATAAGTAAAAAAAGTGATGAAGTTTTTCAAACCCATTGTATTCTCAAAAAAACTGTAAACATATTTTTTAGGCCACTGCCGAACAATTATTTCAATATATTGGCCCGTTTGGTACAACTGCAATTGTTTTTAATATTTTTCTCTCCGTAAAGCTCTATTATGAAGCCTTCAAAAAATTTGCCTATCATAATAGCGGTAATAAAGCTGCTGCTAATAATGCTATAACGCCTCAAAAATAAATTTATAAAGTATCTTTGTATTCTGCAAAAACAGACATCTTCTTCTTGATTTTCATAAAAGATTACTTATTACATTAACGACATCCGAAATAAATTAAATTTTACTGCTTGAATAATTGTAGTCAACATTTTACAAGGAAAAGATTTTTCTTATTATGTATTGTTTAAAAAAGGGCATAATCTTTTAAGCACAGCGCGTACGAATGATTAATTGAAAGAGTAATCATTTTTAATTTTCAAAAGTACAATATATATTATTCACTACTGCTATAGCAATGAATTATTATTTACACATTTTATTACACCCTTCTATTTTTGTCACTTGCTTCATTTACTATAATTCTAATTTTTACTGAAATGTATCTTATTTTTCATTTTCTCTATTGTAATAGAAATCTGAAAAAAAAAACCAACCGAAAATAAAATCAACATTGTGATTACTGTATCTGTGTTTGGAAAAAATGAACAATTTTTTTACTGTTTGAGCTTTTTTTAAAGATATGTGTATCAATTGAAGCGTTTCATTTTTTGTTACTAGCTGCAAGAAAAATATTGAAAAAAAGATTTGCTAATAACAACGTAAACAAGGCAATAATACTTACAACGTTAAAACGTCAAGTATTATATTTTGCAAAATCTTATCAATTTTATGTCCTATTTTTTTGTCTCACTTTAAATGTTCACCTTCTTTTTCAATAAACAAGATCGGAAGAGTGTGACCGTGACCGATCTTCCAAGAAAAAAGGAAGCAATAAAAAGAAACAGGTAATTGCTTCCATTTTTCACTTATGTTATTGTTTTCTTTTTTATTAAACGGAATATGAACAAAAACCTGTTTCAAGTGTGCAATGCATTGTTTTTTGTAATAAGGCCATAAATAAGAATCACTATTTTTTTATTCTTAAAATTGTACTACATTTTTGGTTTTGGATAAACAAAAACCAGATAATAAAAACAATATTACAAAAAATGGCAGTGAAAGATTTGACACTGAGAATGTCGAAATCATATCGATAGATTTGTAGTTTATCGTCGTCTGGTTCCATCTTCGAAGAAGACACCACCATCGATGGCACAATATTTGGGGCAGATACCTTTTTCTCCAGCACCACCAGGTGGGCCAGCTTGTCCAGGTTGACCGGGTTGTCCATCAGATCCAGGATTACCAGCAGGGCCAGGAGGTCCTTTGGGTCCAGGTTGACCTAAAGAAAGGGACAAGATAAAATAAGTTAATGGGATTGTTGAATCTTACCTGGTGCTCCATCATTTCCGGGTCCGCCGGGTGGTCCGGGAGGTCCAGGTGGTCCAGCATCACCAGCAGGTCCTGGTGGGCCAGGTGCGATTGGTTCAGATTGAGCAGGTGCTCCAGGTTGTCCTAAAATTGCAATTGAGATAAGTGTCAATTAATAATAATAGTCGAGTTATGTTTGATGACAAAAATCTTACCAGGTTGTCCAGGTGCGCCGGGTTGTCCGGGTGGACCAGGTGGACCTTTAGGTCCAGGTTGTCCGGGTGCAGCATCTTGTCCAGGGGAGCCAGGTTGTCCAGGTGCTCCAGCATCTCCAGCTGCTCCAGGAGGTCCAGGTGGGCCAGGTGGTCCAGGAGGGCATGGCTTGCATGGTGGTGGAGTTACAGGTTCACAAGGTTGTACTGGTGGTTTACCTATAATTTTAATTAATATTAATATATGAAAGTGTTTTCAAAGTATTTACCTGGGTTGCCAGGAAGACCAGGAGCACCAGGTTTACCAGGTCGACCGGGTTTACCGGGGGTACCAGCAGAACCAGGTGGACCAGGAAGACAACATCCTGAGCATCCACCGCCACCACCTCCTGCAGAGGCTGAGCCACCACTAACTCCAGCATCACCATAACCAGCTTGACGAGCTGTACGATTTCCACCAGATACAGGGATATTCTTTAGGGTAACAACTTCAGACCAGATATCTTTTGCTGAGCCTTTGCAGAAGGCAATTTCACTATGAACTTGTCGACGAACTTGATGTACATAATTGTATACCATTGGCAAGGTAACACATACTGACAAGACAGCAACAACTGAGAAGGTGACTGCAGAATATGCAACAAAGCGATAAGCTTTAACACGATTTTCTAAATCCATTTTTGTTTTTTTTGGTGGTCGGAAGGTTGAATACCCTTAAAACCCGAACACTGATTTTTTCATTGATACCTTGGCAGCTTTTATAGCAATACCTTTTTTGGTTTCGGTTTCGCTTTTTTTCTTCTTCCTTTTAATGAATGCTCCTCCTTTTTCCTTAGACATTTATGGTTTTGTTTTTGTTGGATGCAAAAAAAGGCATAAAAGCCTGTTATTTTTTTGAACCTTCAGTTTTCTCTCTTATGTCATAACTTTTTTGAGCAATAAAAAAAAAGAGAAAGAAAGAATCACAAAAGGAAAACTAAAAATGTTACATTTTGCGGAAAATTGTGTGTGAAAGTTAAACCAGTTTAACGCAGACGACTACTAAATGACACACGTTGGCGTACACCACCTTTTCTCTTTTTTTGGATACACTTTTTTTGGAATCATGTTTTTTTCTTTTATTGCGGAAATTATTAGATAACTTTAAAGTTCATTCAAGTTTATCTCATATATACTTGTTTTTGGTTTTTGTTTTACAGTCAAGTTTTAATTACATTCATCAACTGGTTAATAACAAATTTAGCAAAATAAAAAATTTCAAAGTTACAAGGTAATCCAAGTAAAATTAAAATCATTGACTTTTTCATCATATATCGTTTATTTTTGGCTTTCAATGAGCTCATATTTTTTCAACAAAGGATTATCGCTGATGGTAAGATTATTACAGCTAAAATTTTTGCATTTGGGTTCAGAAAAGTTTGGATTTCATAATTGATGTAAATTGTTACAACGATAATCTTTAACGTAAATTCTAAAAAATTAAAGAGAGCGATTTAACTCTCACATTTACTTGAATCACTCTATACAACTAATAATTATTAATTCTTAAAAGTGTTCTAATTCATGTTCTTTAGGGACTTCAACGGCATTAGCATCAGAGACTTTGCTCTTATTATGACGGAAAAGATTAACAATTCGTTGTCGATATGGTGCTATAATAATTATAGCTGCAATTGGATTCACGATAGGAACCCATGCAAATACTGCTACACATAGAATACTGGCATAACCATTTTCAGTAGCAAGAAATATCATGATCAATAAGATAAGGAGTGGCCCTGTGCCAACAATTAATGGACCACCAGCCTTAAAAAACAGAAATTTAAAAGCAAAATTAATTAAATGCTTACTTGAAAAATTAAAGTTCGATTAACTTGTGTATTCATTTCTTTAGTTTTTTCAGACATGATATCTTTCATGTTTTGAAGTCCACGAAAAATCCTTATACAATAAAATACAACAAATGAATAAGAGATTGTGATTGACGTTGTAATAATGGTGTATGTAATGATCAAGGGCCATGCATTCTAAAATTACTTTTTTTTTCGTTTCTAAAAATGCCACTTACAATAGTGGTGCAAGTAAATAACGGAATTTCATGATATTCTTCTCGCCAGAAATCTGTGTCTAGAATTTGTGAATATTTTGTAATGCAATCTGGAATGGGAGGATAACACCATATTGCGCCTGCCCAAATTACAAAGACAGCAACAAGCACAGGCACATATGCTTTTAGAAGTTTTTGTGAGAAAGCTGTGCTAAGTGACATCTTCCTGAAAATAACTGTTGTTAAAGCCGTGCCATAGAAATTCAGTTCAAGGGACAAGTATACAAGTTTAGCTTTGGCTTCAAATGACGATACTTTTTTAGCTAAACAGTAGCTGGTAGCAAAAATGTTTTCTTTTTAGATCCAGAACAAAAAAATTTTTCATTCTTTTTCAAGTCAAATCTATTATTATTACCTGCAAATTACAAGATGCCGCAAATAGAATGGTATTGGCATAGCACAAAGATTTAAAACGAGAAATGCCATATATGCCGTTAGGATAATCGTAGCATAAACAGGATCTTTATTATTAATGTAGCCCCCAATAACAACATAAAAAATATTATCTTTAACAATGCATTGCTAAAAAAATAGCTATGAGCTTTATAATAATGAATTCGAAATCTCACTGGTTGACAAAGTATTGTAATGATGCTTAGAGCAGTATCCAAAACACAATTTTGAATTAACAAACGAGAAAGTGACTGAAGTTCTTTTTTCTTTGTTGTAAAAATTAAATACAGCAGCAACAAATTACCAATGATTCCACTTGTGGTAGCCGCATAATCATTTATTTTTATGTATCTAAGAAATCCAGGCATTGTAGAAGTAAAAGAGCTCTGTTTTGCGGAAGTATTGTCTTATGCAAATATCTTTTTGCTGTTTGTCTAAATCCTTTTTATAGCAAAACTATAGGCTACATTGCTATGATTCATAATGTATCTATTATACATGGTTGTCTGCATTTAATCACTTTTTGTGTCTTTTTTATAATAAGATTTATTTAAGATCTTTGTAATAAAATAATTAAAAAATTTTTTATTGTCATTAACAAATATTTATTCTTGAAGAATTACATGTAAATAAAAGAATTCATATGTTCATCAAATTTCAAACGCTCTTCCTTTGGATTATCTTACATCATCAAAAGTATTCAAATAAACGCTCAAAGAATTTATTTCGTTATTTTTTTTCTTTGTTTTGTTTGCTATCAATGTCTAATCCGTTTGTCTCTTTTTGAGGCAAAATTATGTTATAATAATGAACTAAAGCTAAACAAAAGAGATTTTAGGAAATAATGATTCATGTATTTGCCCTTTTTGATTTCCTTTTTATAAGAAAATTAAAAGTTTTCATCGTTGTGATTCATAATGCTAACAGTATTCTTACATGATTACATTTAATTAATGATTTCATTTGTCCTCCTATTTTTAAAATTAAATGAAATCCCGTTTTTCGCTTAAATTATTTTGTTGTAGCTAACATAAACAAAACACAATGAAACTTTTTTTGAGCGTAATAGTCCTCGACAGATTAAGTACGATGATATTACTTTTCTGTTTGGATAGGAACACGGATGAGCCTTTGATCACTGCCGTCGTAAACAAAACGTCATAGATTAATGCCAATTTCAGAGATGGCAATAACCTTTAATGCCATTCTCTAAATACTACAGTAAATAATTGTGCTATAAACAAAAATGTAAAGCTAAAAAACCACTTTTAATTTAAAAACATAAAATTTGTTTAATGAAAATTTTTTTATTGTTTGCTGCCTGTGGTTAAACAATCGCTTATACGTTTGTGCAAAAACATTTGGTCTTTTTGGTTTTTGTTTATTAAGCACTTAACATTTTAAAATTCTAACAAGACAACTTTTCTTTTATTTATGATGAGTTGTGGTAGCTCCAGTAGCAACAAAAAATTTTACACTGCTATTAACATTAGTTAATTTTTTAAATGTTTTGTAGTAAAGTGCAACAGAGAGGGTAATGTTGAAGACAATTGCCGTTGTACTAAATGGACCAATATATTGAAATAATTGTTCACCAGTGACCTAAAAAGAAGGTAATGAACAAAATTAAAATTTAGTAATTTAAATATCATTAAAATGACAAAGATGTTTTTGTTTAGTCTAGTTCCTCTTTACGTCATGTTTCCAATTATGACTTCAAAAGAATTATAGAGTGATCAAAGTGCATCTGCAGTCGCTCGCAAATTATTGGATTTTAAGGGTCAAATAGCTATAGAAGACATGCATGTAAAAAAACACTTTGACAAAATGCGCCAAATTTGAATTGTTTTATTGTAATTATTAACTAGGTTTTTTTAAGAAAAATAAATTGAAAGTTAAAAGTTGCAAAACAATTCAAATTTGACGTACTTTGACGAAGTGTTCCTAATATCAAGATCATATGGTAAGCAATTACGTTATGCGCTCAGGTGTCTTTCCTGACCATATAAACGAACCCTCAAACCCCAAAAACAGTTGAGCGATTTTTTTATAATTGACGCATGTTCGATAATTTAACTCATTAAAAAATATTTCAATTTCAAGCTCTTTTGCTCAAAATCAAATATTCGAAAATGCGTCAAATAATCATTATTCTTCGAAATCTTAGTTGGAAACATGACGCATAAAGTTAGAAGACTAAATAAAAATAACAACTTTATTGTCATAAATTGATGCTTGAAAGATTAATTAATAAAATCTCGTGCTTTCTTTCGAGTCACCTTATTTAACTTTTATTTTCTGCTAAATTTGTATAATCAAAATTGTACTTTTAATTAATATAAAATTAACAAAGTAACAACTCAACTGGAAGCAACTACAACAATTTTCACTTACCATAACATAAACCTGCGCACTAACAAATGGCACAAGTTCAATAAAAGTCGTTGTCATAATTAAAGTAAATACAGTTTTATTCATTTGTGCTGCACTTTTACTATTAATTATCGTTTTCTTTATTAAATATGCCAATAAAAGTGCAAAAATAATATTTATAATATTAAAGGCAATTCTTGCAGCAAATAAATATTTATTTGCGGCTCCTGCAACACAACTAAAAAATTGACATGGAGTTTTTGGACTTGTTGGAATAATTTCAAAGTATTTGTTAATAATCGAAGCAGCACCCATTGTAGCAATAATACCCCAAAATGTTACAATAGCAAAGCAAACTTTCATTGCTTGAGTGTATTTTAAAGGGAAGAGCAATGAAATGCAGCGTTCAATACAAAGAAATGTTTCGGCGATAGAGCTGGTATTGAAAAATAGGCCAGGAACAAGGCCGCCAAAATAAAGTAAATAAGCATTGTAATCTGCTCCTTCAGGTCTCCAGAAGATAATGAGATAAGCAAAATATGCAGTTGCAGTAACAGCACAAACAAAAACAAATCCAAAGTATACAGTAATTGTTGGAGAGAGTTTTACAGATTTCTTTAAAACACTTTTACGGAATAAAACATTTATACAGTAATAAACAGAAAAAGCAGAAAGTATAAATTCTGCAGCATCATGTGCTAAATTGACATACGTAATGTAGCCCATTATGGTTTTTGGTGGATTTTTGAAGTTCAATTGACTTTGCAAGCAAACTAACAAAATTTATCACAAATAAATTTTCTGACTAATAACTTACGATATAACAACAGCAGAATAAAAGTAAAAAAACAAAGTAAAATAATTTGCTCAATTTATTTATTAAATTGCGTATTTTACTTTTAATAATTTACTTCACGCGAAGCATGATTCATTTTTTTGTCAAGAAAATTCATTGAACATTGAATAATTATTAAAAAAGAAAGACTCAATTATCAGCAAGTTTTTTAATTGTAGCATAAATTATTATTCCTTCAAGAAAAATTAAAACTAATTAAGGCCTTTGTTTTGTTGAGCGATTGTTGAAGAAAATGTCGGAATCAAGCTTAAATAAAAACTGCTTGATTACCATCCATGTTTGTTTTACAAAAATAAGCGATGATGAGGAACAAAAAGTTTGTTCACATTTAACACTCTGTAGAATATAAAGCAAAAACTCATTAGGTTGTGTGTATATGTATAAGAAGAAATAAAAGATCTGTCACATAAAATTGAGTGTATTTTATTGATAAGCACGATGATCCATTTTTCTTTCCATGAATCATTTTGTGAAGTTTTTGTCTTGAAAAGTTTATCAGTTAATGACAATCTCTCAATATTTTTTTTTCAAAAGTTAATGCATAAAAAACAATTTTCACTAAAAAGAGTTTAGTGATGAGAAATAAAGATGGTTCATTGTGTATTATATATTCTGACATTTTGGACAATCATACATGCGCGAATTCATCGACATTGGTTAAACGGCGGCCAAGGTGAGTCGGAATGCACGGGTTTTAGCTGAAGTGGGATTTTCAAGGGTTTTGTAATACAGTGGAACCTCGAGCTTACGTCCTCGATGTTCTTGATTTTACGTCCTTTTTATATTCTCCCTCAATGTAAATCGATGTTCGACTGTACTATCGAAAGGTGGCCCATTAACAGGGCTGAGAAATGCGGCCGGCTTCGGCCGGCCGCGGCCGCAGGCCGGCCGGCCGATATATTTTTGGCCTGCGGCCGGCCAGGCCGAGATAAGACGGCCGCGGCCGGCCGCTTTTTTATTTTTGTTAAAGAAATGAGCTCCAAAATCAGTTTTTGAGTCTGGTTAAAATCGACTTTTGCACCGTTTCTTTAATAGAATTATGTGTTTTTTGCCTTTTGGGTATACAATTTCGTTTATTTTTATCAAAAATTTCGTCGATCATTGAAAAAACACATACTTAAGTTTTTAAAAATTTTGGCCGCAGGCCGGCCGGGCCGACGAATTTTCGGCCGCGGCCGGCCGGAAATTTCGGCCGCTTTTCTCAGGCCTGCCCATTAAGGAAAATAACGAGAAAAAATGATCTTGAAAAATTAGCAAAAAAAAATGATATGACGTGATATAAAACTTCGGACTATTAGTGATAGATTTTCTTTTGATCTATTGCCGCTTTACGGAAGAACATGAGAAAAGTCTTAACCCTCCTCACTCCGTCCACATAGTGCGGGATATAAACTAGGATAAGAAAAAAGTTCCTGGCCCTTGCATGAAAAGGCCAAACAAACGAAAAAAAATATACACTTTGAAAAATTTCAGTGTTTGGGGAAAATCCGTCTCAGCCACTATGGTCAGATTGGGTTTTAACAAATTCATGAAAACTTTATCATAGATGGTGGTCACGTCGGGTTTTTTCTGATTTTGTGTAAATTGTCTCAGCGACTAGGGTCACGTTGAGTTTTTAGGAAATTCATGAAAATTTTCTCAGCTGTTCACATCAGGGCTGTCCGGGACTGGTTTTTTGTCCGATCCGGGACAAATTTGCTCCGGGATCCCGGATTTTAAATAATGATGAAATTTGTCGTGGTCCCCCCTGTGAAGAAAAAAGGCAAAAGCTTATTTTAAAATCCGGGATTCCAATCCGGGACGAAAATCCCGGAAAAATGGCCGGGATCCCGGACAGCCCTGGCTCACATCAGGTTTTTACTAAATTTGTGCTCAACTTTAAAATTTCGTGAGCAAAATTCTGCATGACTTGAAAAATGTGAGGAAAAGTTCAGAATTATCATTTTTTTGAACGTGGAAAGTGATCAGAATTAAAAATAGGTGGTTGCAAATTTCTATAGCTGTCACTAACAGGAGTGCCAAAATCACGTACATATCTGATGTCGATTACAGTTTTACAATATGATACAATAACTTGTGAAGGGAATGCAGTCCAAAAAATACATAAAATTCGTGAAAATACTCTTACTTATTTTCATACAAATTTTTTTCCATATTCTGCTGTGGTATCAGGTGATACGTCATTAATATGTAACGAAGTATTTCAAACGGTTTGAATTTTTATTGTTACAAATTTATAAAAAATGTATTTTAGGATATTGGCATGAGACTTGGGATGATGTTATATAACGGGGAATCAAAAATGTTGATCGTTGATGATGGTATCCAACATGCGAGGTAAATGCATTTCTGTAACTTTGCAAAACTGAATCCTTTTAATCATTGCTATCATTTATTTATTTATAATTAGTTAACTATATTTCAGCGCATTTTCTTCGAACAAACATTCATTAGCATTTTTTTCTACACATCACAATATTTCTTTAAAAGCCTATCATTTATCAGAATGGACAGCATTTGAAGGTTTTAGTAAAAATTTTTAAAACTTTTCCCCAAGTAAAGTATACTTTTAAAGATACATCGCTTTGTCCTAATAAGAAGAAAAATATTCCTGTAGAAGAAGGAAGAATAATCCCCTTTATGACATTACCATATTGTATGGGTGTATTTACACTTAAATTCTCTGGAAAATACTTGAAATATGTCCGCAGCAGAGTTGCAACAAAATCTGATGACGACCAGAGCTGGGCATTAGCCGTAGCCGTTTAGCCACGGCTACGGCTAGCCGTTGCATGCAATATACAAACGGCTATTTTAGCCGCGGCTATCAAACGGCCATTTTTTTTAGCCGTGGCTATAGCCGTAGCTACTGAAAGAACATTTTGGCAAAACTATTTTTTTCGTTTTTCGTTTTATTTTTCTTTTGTAAAAAATATTTAGAGCATTTTAAAATATTGCTAAAATAATATCAGTGATAATATTTAATGATTACTTCATGTTTAAGTATTGTTGATACAAGCTTAATAAAGTGAAAACACAATTTTTTACACACCTTTTAGACGCTCTTGGCACGAAATAGCCGCAGCTACGGCTATAATTACGGCTATAGCCACGGCTATCAAACGGCTACGGCTATGTAGCCGTTATGGATCTTGCGGCTACGGCTAAGCTAGCCCGGCTAATGCCCAGCTCTGATGACGACATAAAAAGGTACGAATAATATTTTTTTTTTCAAAATTATGTATTTATTGCTGCAGAAATGTTACTACATATAGCCCCTCAATCGTTAGTTATAAAAAGACAGATATAAATGGTGAATATCGATTTTCATATGCCAATATTATTAATATAAATTTCATTGGACATTATTCTGTCTTTGACGCAAATCATACATATATTACAAAAATGTGTGATTATAGAAAAATTGGAAATTTAGTTCAAGTCTTTAATATTAATTATAATGCTTATGAAGTAATTATTATTGGTCTTTTCATTTTTAATATTATTAATTACAGAGATGTGAATATGATATTGTTGTTCCAAAAAACGTTGTTATCGAAATAAATGTAACCATCTTTCATATGGAAAAAGATGCGGATAAGCTTTGGCTTGAAGACATGAATGGAAGAAAAATAGTAGAAATAACGGAAAATAAATATCGTAATTTCACTTTGAGCTATGATGCTAAGTTAATATTTCAATCGGATGGAAGTTTACAACAATTGGGATTCAGTTTATATCTGGAAGCAATCATTGCATTAAAAAATTTAGACGAAATGAATACAACTGCAAATTTAGAGGAAATTATAACAAATGATACAAGTACATCTGTGAATTTAATTCAAAAAAATATTACAGCAGTAGTAATAGTATTTTTTATTATTAGCTTATTTATTGCGTGCTGTGGAGTGGGTTGTTGGTTTTACAAAAAGAAGGTATAAATGTACTTTCAAAACATTAAAGCTATTATACCATTTAGAAATATGAGAAACTAGAAGCTGAATCAACAGATATAACAAGCCTCCATAAAAAGTATTCAATACCACAGAAAAAAATCAAGTTATCTAATATATTAGGAACAGGTTTTATATTTCTTTTTTGAATTTAAAAAAACGTTTGGATATTGCCAGGTGTCAGTGCAGATGTTTATCTTGCAACTTACAAAAATGGAACAGCATTAATCAAAGTTGCAGTAAAGATATTAAAAGATGATTCGTGCACCAAAGCAGATACATTTCGAGAAATAAAATTATTAAGCACATGTAAACACAAAAATATAGTGCAATTTATTGGTTGGATGGAAAAAGAAGGTCAAATTTCTATTGTTACTGAATTTATGGGCGGTGGAGAACTACATGCTTACCTTCAAAATCCCGACAAATTGCTCTTAGTTTCAACTGTGTTTTCCTATATCCTCCAAGTGTTGAATTCTATGACATATTTGAGTCACAAACATATCCTACATCGGGATTTAGCAGCAAGGAATTGCTTGTAAGTTAAAAA
Organism: Panagrolaimus sp. LJ2400; assembly: GCA_024447215.1. Classification (NCBI taxonomy): domain Eukaryota; kingdom Metazoa; phylum Nematoda; class Chromadorea; order Rhabditida; family Panagrolaimidae; genus Panagrolaimus; species Panagrolaimus sp. LJ2400. The sequence continues at coordinate 97,530 of JAMRYA010000061.1, forward strand.
ATTTTGGAGTTACAAATGTTTGGATTAATTTGATTCTGAATATTGGGCTTATCAAAAAACATTCAAAACATATTCAAAATCAATGATTCGCCGATAAAAAAATCATAAATTACAGTTTATTGAAACTTATTTTAGATTAAATACAACCTATGAAATTTTAAAAGTCAATGACTTTGGGCTTGCCAGAGAAACAGATGTGAACTACGAATACATCAGCGAAGCAAACCCAAAGCTGCCTTTTTGATGGTTACCTTTGGAAGCACTTCAACCCCCACCTCAACAACATTTTAAAACTGTATGATTTCGTGGTAATTTTAACTAATATTTCACTTTTATAATTTTTAGTTTACTTACAAAGGTGATATTTGGTCCTTTGGAGTTTTAATTTGGGAAATGTTTGAAAGAAGCGGGAACTTGTACAATAACATGGGACTTCGTGATTTAATCAAATTTTTAAAAAGAAGACAACGTCTGTCACGTCCATATCATTGCCCATTAGAGATGTAAGCTTCAATTGAACCGATATTGTTTTTTATGCTAAACTTTTCAGATACAATTTGATGTTAGAATGCTGGGATGAAAAGCCTGAAAATCGTCCAATCTTTGATGGACTTCAAATAGAAATTAAAAACATCTTTCTTGAAATGATAACACATCATCCAGATGCTTTAAATGTTGCAATTGAAATTGGAAGTGGATATGAACATCCTAACAATTAATATGAAACACTGGCATGCATTTTTAAAATTTCTTATTTAAAGTTTAAAAAAATTTGTTTTAATAATTATAATTTTTCCTTCAAAAATAAAGCATTAAAAGTATTTTTTAAATAAGTTTGTGTCTTTTTTTTCTTTCATTTTTTGTAAGCTTTTAAAAATTACGGTAAACATTTGTTTTTTCACCTGTTTTGAATGAATAAAGAAGAAAAATGAAACATGTAAAAACGTAAAAGTAACATTTAATTGAAGGCGTTTAATGATTGTAATTGGATTTAATTGAGCTAAAAGTGACAATTTGCTAACTGTTAGTAAACAATTTGGAAGAAGTAAAAAAAGCTGTAATTAACAGTATTATCACCCAAATAAAAGCTTGATAAATTAATTAAAACACAGTTTGTCACGTTACTGTAACTGTTCTAGAATCCACTTTTCAACCAAGTTTTAAAAGGTCATGGTTGCATTTGAAGTAAAAGTACATTTTTAAACAGAATTTTGTTGATTATCAAACATTGTTCAAAAAGTTTTTGAAAAATTGGACCCCTTTCTAGAATCGTCGGATATAAAAATTTTGCAAAAACATCTTATAAGAGATGAATTTTTTGTATGCAAAAACACAATTTTCTCACTCACGTGTCCAGGCCAATCAAATATCAGTTAAAGTTATTTAGTTAACTGATCTGGAAATAAAAGCTAATCAAATGTTATCGTTTCGCCTTTTTATCAATATACGGTGAATGCTCTAATTGAAGGTGCACTCTAATTGTAGCATATCTCTAATTAAAGCGCACGAAAATGTCATCACAGAAAAATAAAAGCGCCTTTTTAATATAATCGCACCAAAAAACAATAGAGCTAGAGCATAAGGGTTTTTTTCTTTTTTAGAAGGAAACTTTTAACATGACCTTGGGTAAGTTTTTATTAAACTCCAATTTTATGATATTTTAAACTCGCAATAGTATGATGAGTATGCGAAAAAAAAGATTACTCATATGAAATTTGCTGAAAGCATATTGCGGCAAAACAAAAAAATGCCGAGATAAGTCATTCCTTTTTCCATTTATTCTTTGTTGCAATAGTATTGCTTTCACACTGACACACATTCTTAGATGTCTTATATAGAAAAACATGATGAATAGAGTATCAGAACAATATCTTGTTTTTTAAAATTACATCTGCTTTAAAACAAAGTAAAATCATTTTGAAGATATAAAGGAGATCTTTTATAATTTTATTTCAATGGATAATATTTATGAATCAGGAACTGTTAAAATTGGCCCAAACAAGTTTGAGAACCTTAAATTTCATAATTTAGAATTTATTTCTGAATTAGGTCATGGAGTATCTGGGAGAGTTATTAAGTGTATATTTAATAATAATGTAATGGCTGTTAAGATAATACCAAGAAAAAATCACGATAAAGAAAAAGGTGGATACATGGATTTAGAAGTGCTTAAGCATGCTAATTCGCCATTTATTGTTAAATATTATGGATATATTTTTGAATTTGTAAGTTATTAAAAATATTTAATCTTATGAATACAAGCAATAGTTGTCAAAAAATTGCATAAATATATTTAACTCATTTTATTACAGCATTATTTATATATTTGCATGGAAGAAATGAAAATCTCTCTTGAAAAGCTATATAAAAATTATCTTGCACCAAAAAATCTCAAATTTCCAGAATCAGGTAAAATTACTTTATCGATTCTTCAAGCTCTCAACTATCTTCAAAAAGAACTTGTAAGATAATGGCATTTTCTGCTGATGCATCTGAAAATACCATTTTTTAGAAAATTATTCATCGTGATATCAAGCCTTCCAACATTCTCATGGACATTCGTGGAACTATCAAGCTTTGTGACTTTGATGTTGCTGCTAATTTGAATGATCCATTAGCAATGAGCATTCCAGCTGGAACTATTGCATATTCTGCACCAGAAAAACTTGAAGGAAAACAATATGATGATCGATCGGATACTTGGTCACTTGGAATTACTTTGATTGAACTTGCAAGTCTTGAATATCCATATAAATATGAAAGTGAATTTGAATTAATACTTATAATTATTCAAGACTCTCCGAAAATTCCTGAAAATTATTCCATTGATTTTCAGCATTTTCTTAAACAATGCATCGATAAAAATGTTTCATGCCGACCAAATTTTGATACTCTTTTAGTAAGTTTATTTTTGTTCATACGTTTTTGGAACACAAAACTTTTGAAAAACGGATATTATGACATTATTCCTTTCCAAGTAAAATAGCTATTATTGGATTTCCATGAAATGCGGAAATTTGAAAAATCTGTTAAACTGTCGCCCTTTTTTAAAAATTTTAAAATCATAAATTTTAGAATTCGCCATGGTGTCAAGTTCATAAATATTTCAACGAATATGATGATAGTTGGATTACAGAAATTCTTAACACTTGAATTAAACCTATGTTTTTTATGTCTTGAAGTTTTCTTTTGTATTATGATATATGTTAGATTAGTTATTATTTGTAACGTTCGAAGATCACTGTTAGTTATTATTAAAGGTTGAATGATCTACGTCTTCCAACAATATCATTACAATCAAAAGCATTAAAACGCTGAAAAAATACTTTTATCCTAAGTAATAAAATTTAAAGTTACAAAACAGCAAGTAATCTTTTGCCGAATTTTTGAAAAGTAGAATTTAATTTACATGTAAGTTAGTTTTGTTACAAATTTTTGCAAATTGAAAAGCTTTAAAAGTTTAACCAAATTTTTTATTTTAAAAATAAACTAATAATAATTTCTAACTAAATTATGTTTAAAACATAGGACAGCAATAAGTAGAATTTACAGGATAAACGTCAAACATTTAATGGATCCGGTTTCATTCTTTTTTTTGTGAATAAATTCTTTTTGTAAACGGTATTGCTACTGCATTTGCTTATGTTTACTTTTTTATACTTTTTTAAAGAATCGTTTGAATTAATAGTGGTCCCTTTATTACAAACGTAACCTTTTTTTAGTTTTGCCGTTTAAACATTTCTTTAAAAGTTCGGCCATTTTATTTATTAAAATGTTACCCTTTTCTTACATGTCATATGATTTTTAAGGAAGATATAATTAGTTTAACATAAATATTAGCTAAAATAATTTAAATGGTATGAATTTTTTTCGCCTAACAAGGGACCGTTCTGACATGACACCCGGGGATTTCTTAGGTAATGGCGGGGATTGATAGCTTATAGCAAGGTATGAAAAACCCCCAAGGGTTTTTTTCCCGTTCGCCATTTGAGGATTTTAGTAGCATTTTGCTATTACACAGTATGTAGCAGGCGATTAACGTCTTAGTATACGAATTACATTTGTGGTGGTTTTTGATGGTTGAATATGGCAAAACATAATATTTCATAGATAATCTATCATATTGCAAGCGTTTACAATCATCTAAAACCACCACAAATGTAATTCGTATACTAAGACGTTCATCGCCTGCTACATACTGTGTAATAGCAAAATGCTACTAAAATCCTGAAATGGCGAACGGGAAAAAAACCCTTGGGGGTTTTTCATCCCTTACTATAAGCTATCCATTCCCGCTATTACCTAAGAAATCCCCGGGTGTCATGTCTGAACGGTCCCTTGTAAGTTGTACTTTAAAAAGGTTTGGGTTATTAACGTCATTCTAAGGTTACATATACATTATGATGATAGGGGTATTTATCACAACACAAAATTCTCAAGTTTTTGGGTTTTTTTTGTATTTACTATTTTCGAAATAGCTTTGAATTTAGAAATTGTAATTGTACTTTTAAAAAAACTTTGCATGAGAAACTATAGTTTTGGGGAAACTTTTTTTTGGCGTTTCAAAGTATTTGTAGGTGGCATGTTTTCTAATTTTGTAATACACTTGACCACAAAAAAGTGTGGTTTTTTAATTAAAGTTTGCGGGAAAAAGTAACACCCAAATATATTTTACATATATATTTCTACAAGCGTCAAAGGTTTAAAAATAGCTTTTTATTTTTTTACGTTTTTAATAGTTTTACAAACTTTATTTTCACCTGATTTATAAAAATTTTTTTAATATCATTCTTAAAATTTAATGTAAATCGTGACTTTTTTCCACAAAAAAACAAAACAAACAATTATTTTAATGGCAACTTGGCAGTGTCAAAAGCGTAGATTCTAAACAAAAACAAAAATGCCAATTATTCGACTTCCTTCTTTACTTTTCTATACCCAAATTATAGGATTACATGTAATTATTGCTGTTCAATCTCACGTGGATTTTAGTTTTTTTCTAAGCTTGAACTATGCCGTTGTTTTATAGAGTATGACATTTACTAGTGGATCGTGGGGATTAATGAAAAACCGGGCGGAAATTTGCATACTCATTTTTTGTAAAAGATCGGGCCGAATATGTGGCACAGATCGGGACAAAAATGGCCGAGATCGGGTGAAATGCGGTGAAGATCTAATTATAGATCGGGTTAAAGATCGAGTAAAATAGGATCGGAGGCGATCAGGAGGTGATTTTTTCTCGATAAGATCGGGATCGGATCGGGTAAATCATATGGTGAGGATAGGATCGGGTAGATTATGTGATCAGGATAAGGATAAGGATCATGAACGGATCGGGATTATGATCGGTATTGGAATCAGGATCGGGATCAGGATAAGGATCGGGATCGGGAAAAAGATCGTGATCGGGATCGAGATTAGAATTTGGATTAGGATCGGGATTACAATTTAGATCGGGATCGGGATTAGGATCAGGATCGGTGGATGGTAGAGAGAATGGCGCCCTACGGGCGCCATTTCTCTCTCTACCATCGCATTCCCGATGAAAATTGGGAAAAGATGACAACCATATCGAAAAAACTGTTTTGAGCCTTCTGAATCCGAGGATTCTGAAGTCGGGATTCTGAAACCTCAAAATTTAAGCTCCCCATAGTTGATTACCCTAAAATAGCCATCAAAATCGTGCAAAACGGATAAAAAATATTTTGGCCTTCTGAATCGGAGGATTCTGAATCCGCCAGAATCTCAAAACCATGATCATCAGATTCCCCGTGATCGATAACCTACAAATGCACTTAGATCATGTCGATAGCTCTTATAGCGGCCGCTCTACACCTGCTTAAAGTTTCAAGAATCCAAACTTCAGAAGGCCATAACTCATGCCCCAGAAGGCCGTTTGCAAAAATTTTTACAGATTCCAAATCAGCATGAAAAAGGGAATCGAATGCACTATAATATAGAAAAAAAAATTTTTGACATCTGAATCTTGGATTCTGGAGCCTTCAGAATCCGAGATACCAAAAAAATTTTATTACCATTAGAATCAGCATAAAATTCTGAACAAAAATCACACAAAACGTAAAAAAAAATTTTTTTTCCAAAAATCAACTTTTTTGACGTACTCCCCCCTGTGAAAAAAAAAATGCAAATTTTCGGTCAACGATCCTGGGGCCGGTGCACTGCACCAAGGTCCCAAACTCGACAGATCCTCCTCATATATGGTGAAGTACTGCAGTTAAGCTTTTGGAAGCGATCGGATTAGTAGTTTTTTCTGTACAGATACCTGCGCGTTGTTTTTTTGTATAAATAGAACTAGTGGATCGTGGGGATTAATGAAAAACCGGGCGGAAATTTGCATACTCATTTTTTGTAAAAGATCGGGCCGAATATGTGGCACAGATCGGGACAAAAATGGCGAAGATCGGGTGAAATTCGGTAAAGATCAAAGTATAGATTGGGGTAAAGATATAGTAAAATAGGATCGGAGGCGATCAGGAGGTGATTTTTTCTCGATAAGATCGGGATCGGATCGGGTAAATCATATGGTGAGGATAGGATCGGGTAGATTATGTGATCAGGATAAGGATAAGGATCATGAACGGATCGGGATTATGATCGGTATTGGAATCAGGATCGGGATCAGGATAAGGATCGGGATCGGGAAAAAGATCGTGATCGGGATCGAGATTAGAATTTGGATTAGGATCGGGATTACAATTTAGATCGGGATCGGGATTAGGATCAGGATCGGTGGATGGTAGAGAGAATGGCGCCCTACGGGCGCCATTTCTCTCTCTACCATCGCATTCCCGATGAAAATTGGGAAAAGATGACAACCATATCGAAAAAACTGTTTTGAGCCTTCTGAATCCGAGGATTCTGAAGTCGGGATTCTGAAACCTCAAAATTTAAGCTCCCCATAGTTGATTACCCTAAAATAGCCATCAAAATCGTGCAAAACGGATAAAAAATATTTTGGCCTTCTGAATCGGAGGATTCTGAATCCGCCAGAATCTCAAAACCATGATCATCAGATTCCCCGTGATCGATAACCTACAAATGCACTTAGATCATGTCGATAGCTCTTATAGCGGCCGCTCTACACCTGCTTAAAGTTTCAAGAATCCAAACTTCAGAAGGCCATAACTCATGCCCCAGAAGGCCGTTTGCAAAAATTTTTACAGATTCCAAATCAGCATGAAAAAGGGAATCGAATGCACTATAATATAGAAAAAAAAATTTTTGACATCTGAATCTTGGATTCTGGAGCCTTCAGAATCCGAGATACCAAAAAAATTTTATTACCATTAGAATCAGCATAAAATTCTGAACAAAAATCACACAAAACGTAAAAAAAAATTTTTTTTCCAAAAATCAACTTTTTTGACGTACTCCCCCCTGTGAAAAAAAAAATGCAAATTTTCGGTCAACGATCCTGGGGCCGGTGCACTGCACCAAGGTCCCAAACTCGACAGATCCTCCTCATATATGGTGAAGTACTGCAGTTAAGCTTTTGGAAGCGATCGGATTAGTAGTTTTTTCTGTACAGATACCTGCGCGTTGTTTTTTTGTATAAATAGAACTAGTGGATCGGGTGTAATTATATGTTACAGTAATAACTTATAAAAATTATTTAAATAAAAATATTTTAAATTTTATGGTAAGCTATTTACATTTGTACAATAAGTTAAGTATAACAATAAATTAACAAATAATTTAACAATAAATAAATAATATACATTTGTACTTTAAGTTAAGTATATCAGAAAAAATACAGTTACAGTGATTACTGAGGAGGGTGTTGTTGTGTTGGTGACATTTGTTGCTGGTGCTGTTGAACTCGTTGTTGTTGTAGTTGTTGTGATGGAGACGGTTGATGTTGTTGAGGATCTAAAAGGTGCACTAATTAGTGTTAGTCAAAAATCTGTTAAAACAACGTTGAGAATCATTTCGAAATTGTTCCCATTCAGCTTTAAGTTTTGGAAGCAATGAGTGAACTTGTTGTAGTAGTTGGGCCTGTTCTTCTGCAGTAATGGATTGTTGTTGACGTTGTTCAATATCTGCAATTAGAGCATTTGCTTGTTCTAAAGCAGATTGTTGTGGAGATGGTATTTGTTGCTGCTGCTGATGTTGTTGTGGGTGTGATGAAGTTGATTGTACTGGTGATTGTTGGTCATGTATGTTCTGAAGAATCTGTGGTTGATGATCTAAAAAATGTATGTGATTAGTGTTAGTCAAAAATTGTATCAAACAAAACCTGATGATGATTCATTACTACCATGTCTTCGTGAAATTTCATCAAAGAGTACACGTAGATGAAAACTATCACGTTGGGTAAGACCCGTTGTTGACATCTTTTCTGTCAGAGCTGTTAGTCTTCTATCAATTGATTCGAGTGATAATTCTCTTGCTAGACGTTGTACAGCTACAACGATGGCAGATTGTGAAATGTGTTGTTGAAGTTGTGCCAATGCAGGAGAAAAATGTGATGGTAAAGCCGAAAAGGGAGCAGGAACAACCACATCCAATTGTGAAGGCAGAGGTGAAAATGGTGCACTTGGATGATTTTGTGGTTGTTGCTGAAGTAGATGTGGAAGTTGTTGTTGAGGAGGCATTTGTTGTTGTTGCGGTTGCTGTTGTTGCTTTTGAGTTATTGTTGATTGCTGTAAGAGGGATGCGTCGTCATCAGGTGGTAAAGGTGATGATGGAGCAGGTATAAACACCTCAAATTGTGATGGTAAAGGTGAAAGCGGGGGTGATGGATTTAGGAGCTGGGAATATTCTTCCCAAGACATATCATATGGACGAATTGGTGGTTTGGGTAGTGGTTGTTGTTGTTGACTTGTTGTATTTTGTAGAGGTTGATCTTGGTATTGTTGTTGAGGTTGTTGCTCATTTGTTGTGCACACTTGATGTAGGATTTGGCTTAAAACTGCCTGAACATCTGCTTGTTCTTGTTGTGATGACGAAAGCTGTTGTTCATTTGTTGTTGTGCACACTTGACGTAGGATTTGGCTTAAAACTGCCTGAACATCTGCTGATTGTTGTTGTGATGACGAAAGTTGTTGTTCATTTGTTGTGCATACTTGACGTAGGATCTGGCTTAAAACTGCCTGAACATCTGCTAGTTCTTGTTGTGATGGTGATACATATTCTTGTTGAGGTGACGATGACTGTGGATCTTGTTGTGGAGGAGTTGGTGGAGTTACTGTTAAATGTTTCACTTGTTTCAATACTTGTTGAAATACAATGTTAGTAGCATGAGCATGTCGACCACCGGATTCATCAATACCAATATCATCAGGTCCAATAAATACTCTGATATCTTCTCGTTTCCTTACTCTGCTCAAGGCAACATAAAGCTGACCATGAGCAAAGCATTGATGTTCCAAGATGACTCCAACTTTTACCAAAGTTTGGCCTTGACCTTTGTTAATTGTCATAGCAAAGGCAGGGCGAAGAGGCATTTGGAATCTGGAAAATGCAGGCCAATCGTCTTGTGGTTCATCATAGGTGTTTGGAAGTGGAAAGATGGATACATGATCATTTTCTGCTTTTCCAGTAATGACCTGGCATTCGATATGACTATCATGAAGTCGGGTAACAACCATTCTTGTTCCATTGCAGAGTCCAGATTCAGTATCAAGATTTCTGGACAACATAACTACTGTACCAACTTTGAGTGTCAATGCATGAGGTGGGATGGTAGGATGTTCGAAGCCATTTAAATCTTCGGAATCATATTGTTGACGAACAATTTCATCACCAGGATATGATGCTTTTGGAAGTGTATCAACTGATTTATAAGTCATTGATTTTCCACCAAGTTTAGAATTGAGGAGATCATTGAGATCAGCTGCTTTTTCATCATGCGCGGGGAGTTTTGCAGAAACGTCATCATTCAAGTCACGAACTTTTTCATTCAATGGTGTCAACAATGCTACATCCTTAACGTAGTTAACATAAGCATCCCAACCATAAGTAAAGATTTCATCAGGATAAACGAAATCAATTGTTTCTTTCTCTTTGTATAAAACGATATCAGGTGGAAGTTGAATTTTATCTGGACCAAATGATGAGTAATTTAATCCATTTCCTACTTCAAGCAAAAATTGTGCATATTCTGGATCATGTTTTGCACGAACATTTTCCGTTAAGGTATGCATTTTGAATTGACTTGTAAAAGTTTCTGAGCATAGAATTGAAGCATCGTATGCAGCAAGTGGTAATTCATGCTTCATGACTGGTAAAAGTTGTTTGAAGTCGCCGCCCAAGATGACAGTTTTGTTGCCAAATTTATTAAAATGCAAAGGTGTACCACAAAGTTGTTGAATTAGGGCTTCAATTCTTTCCAAGACGGATTTATGTTGCATTGGTGCTTCATCCATAATGATGCAATCTGCTTCACGAATAATCTTAGCAAGAGGATGTGTGGCTTCAATTCTTGCAGGTTCAAGCACATCAAGAGGGATTCGAAATGCTGAATGAGCAGTCTTACCCCCATCAAGTAAGATTGCCGCAATGCCAGTTGATGCACAAACCAAAATTTTGTATCGATGTTCACGTAAAATCCGGATCAACGTGTTGAATACATATGTCTTTCCAGTGCCACCATCTGCTTGTAAGAAAAATAATCTATCACGTGATGGATCCCGAATATTATCAAATGAATGAAGTACTGTATCAGTAAATGATTTTTGAAGAAAGTTGAGTGATGCATATCTTTCATTTCCATCAGTTTTGAAATTTGAAAATGTATCATATAGAGCATTAACAATATCGTCATCAGATACTTTAGGCATGCCATAATCTTGCATAATTTTCTTATGATTGCAAAGAATTGCTGCAACATGAGCTAATGCTCGTCGTTCTTTTTCAGCTTTTGAAAGTTTTGTTCCAGTATCAAGAAAATGTTCTTTGAAAGCATCCCAAAGCCGTCTTGGATTTTCTGGTTGATTGTAGAGAAGTAGAAGAGCATATGTTTGACGACACTTTCGAGGCATAGCATAAGTGACGACTTCTTTCATGATTCGATGACAAATTTCATCATCAATGTATAGACCACGAACAACTGCAGCTTGACGAAATGTTGTATAAGTTTGACCATCCCATTTCTTAAGATCGTCAAAACATGTTGGTCCTTGAGTAATTTTTAATAATTCCCTTAGACAAAAAAGTTCAACGTTTGAAGGATAAACAGATTGAAGTCTTCCGATAGTATTTGTTTTTTCTCTAATTCGTCGAATCCATTTTTTGCTTCGAAGACTGTACCAATAATGTTCAACAACTTGAAAGTAAAACAAATTTTCTGCTCTTGTTTCATCCAAGTGATCAATTTCTTCATCATCTTTTTCTTCAGCCACTAATTTGAAAAACGCGGTTAACATTGATACTGCTTTTTGGAATTCTGAATCCGGATCATATTTTGTTTTCTTTAAAATTTTCTTTGCTGTGTCTTCAGCTTTGAAGCAAGTTGAATGTTCATCAGGAAGATGAACTGGTAATTCCGTTACGACATGGCTTTGCTTTGTGATGAACATTCCAAGCATACGTTCCATTGCTTCTGCAGCACCAATAATACGGAGACAACGAAATTGATGAATTTCATCATAATCAAAAACTTCTATTTCATTTCCATTGGCATCACGCTGAACTTCTCCAGGAACAGTTGGCTGACCAAGTTTAACACGTTCTCGAACAGAAATAAAAGCTTTATCATGGCCTTTGTGGAGGTATTTGTGAAGATATTTCAAGGCTTTGACACCACCACAGTGCTCTACGTTAATGTGACAATTATATTTGAGAAGGAGGTACCGATTGTGAGGTACAACCCATTGATTATTGACTTCAACAACTTTTCTTGAATTTTTTCTAATTTTTACAGTTCTTCCATCAGCTCGACGACGAATCTTTGCATATCCATCAGTCTTCAATTCTGTATTTTGGCAATTTTGTTTTGGAAAACCTTTTCCACAAAGGCCGTTTCTTTTGCCCTTCCCACAGCATACAACGCAGCGGGAAGGGTCGTGAATCATATATTTGAGTACATATTCACGATATCTGTTCTTTTCAGCGAAGTAAGGATCCATTGGATCAGGTTCTTCAGGAATTTCAGCACAAATAGTATCATCATGACATAAAAAAAGGTGAAAAAAAATATTAAAAATAAAAATAAGAAAAAAAACGTGCCGATACTCCTCAAATGTGTTAATAAATAAATATAATAAATGACAGATATGAAAAAAATGATACCTTGAAATAGTTTAACATAAAAAAACTAAAAAAATGGCAAAAGTGGGAAAAAAGACGAAAAAACCACACATGAATGATCAAAGAAACACTAAAAGCGGCCAAAGAAATAAAAGTGATCCAAAAAAATCTGTCTGAAAATAGGCAAAAAAAGGAAGAAAGAAAGCGAATTAAAAAAAATGAAAAATGTGGTCACCAAATGTACACAAAAAGGAAATGCTTTCTGTGGAAAAATATTAATTTTAAAAAAGCCAAGAAAAAAGAGAAAGCAAGAGTCGGCGGCGGCGGCGACGATAGTCGCGCTCGCTTCGCTCGCGCTCCCATCTTCGCACGCCGCGCCTCCATTACAATATGACTCGGTTTTTCAGTATGTTAGTAGGACTTCTGAATCCGAGGATTCTGAATCCGCCAGAATCCCAAAACCATAATCATCAGATTCCCCGTGATCGATAACCTACAAATGCACTTTAAATCGTGCCAATAGCTCATGTACCGGCCGCGCTACACCTGCTTAAAGTTTCAAGAATCCAGACTTCAGAAGACTGTAACTCATGCCCCAGAAGTCCGTTTGAAAAAATTTTTACAGATTCCAAATCAGCATGAAAAAGGGAATCGAATGCACTATAATATAGAAAAAAAAATTTTTGACATCTGAATCTTGGATTCTGGAGCCTTCAGAATCCGAGATACCAAAAAAATTTTATTACCATTAGAATCAGCATAAAATTCTGAACAAAAATCACACAAAACGTAAAAAAAAATTTTTTTTCCAAAAATCAACTTTTTTGACGTACTCCCCCCTGTGAAAAAAAAAATGCAAATTTTCGGTCAACGATCCTGGGGCCGGTGCACTGCACCAAGGTCCCAAACTCGACAGATCCTCCTCATATATGGTGAAGTACTGCAGTTAAGCTTTTGGAAGCGATCGGATTAGTAGTTTTTTCTGTACAGATACCTGCGCGTTGTTTTTTTGTATAAATAGAACTAGTGGATCGTGGGGATTAATGAAAAACCGGGCGGAAATTTGCATACTCATTTTTTGTAAAAGATCGGGCCGAATATGTGGCACAGATCGGGACAAAAATGGCGAAGATCGGGTGAAATTCGGTAAAGATCAAAGTATAGATTGGGGTAAAGATATAGTAAAATAGGATCGGAGGCGATCAGGAGGTGATTTTTTCTCGATAAGATCGGGATCGGATCGGGTAAATCATATGGTGAGGATAGGATCGGGTAGATTATGTGATCAGGATAAGGATAAGGATCATGAACGGATCGGGATTATGATCGGTATTGGAATCAGGATCGGGATCAGGATAAGGATCGGGATCGGGAAAAAGATCGTGATCGGGATCGAGATTAGAATTTGGATTAGGATCGGGATTACAATTTAGATCGGGATCGGGATTAGGATCAGGATCGGTGGATGGTAGAGAGAATGGCGCCCTACGGGCGCCATTTCTCTCTCTACCATCGCATTCCCGATGAAAATTGGGAAAAGATGACAACCATATCGAAAAAACTGTTTTGAGCCTTCTGAATCCGAGGATTCTGAAGTCGGGATTCTGAAACCTCAAAATTTAAGCTCCCCATAGTTGATTACCCTAAAATAGCCATCAAAATCGTGCAAAACGGATAAAAAATATTTTGGCCTTCTGAATCGGAGGATTCTGAATCCGCCAGAATCTCAAAACCATGATCATCAGATTCCCCGTGATCGATAACCTACAAATGCACTTAGATCATGTCGATAGCTCTTATAGCGGCCGCTCTACACCTGCTTAAAGTTTCAAGAATCCAAACTTCAGAAGGCCATAACTCATGCCCCAGAAGGCCGTTTGCAAAAATTTTTACAGATTCCAAATCAGCATGAAAAAGGGAATCGAATGCACTATAATATAGAAAAAAAAATTTTTGACATCTGAATCTTGGATTCTGGAGCCTTCAGAATCCGAGATACCAAAAAAATTTTATTACCATTAGAATCAGCATAAAATTCTGAACAAAAATCACACAAAACGTAAAAAAAAATTTTTTTTCCAAAAATCAACTTTTTTGACGTACTCCCCCCTGTGAAAAAAAAAATGCAAATTTTCGGTCAACGATCCTGGGGCCGGTGCACTGCACCAAGGTCCCAAACTCGACAGATCCTCCTCATATATGGTGAAGTACTGCAGTTAAGCTTTTGGAAGCGATCGGATTAGTAGTTTTTTCTGTACAGATACCTGCGCGTTGTTTTTTTGTATAAATAGAATACAATCTCTTCTTAATAATGTCGGCTTTAAAAAACTGTAATTTGGTTTTTTAGCTTTATATGCTTGTGATTTTAGTCAGGGCCGCAACTTGGGGAGGGAAAAGGGGGAATTTCCCCCTCCTGAAATGACAAATTTTAAGTGAAACATAGGATTTATACTAGATAAAATGAAGTTTTTTGTAACTTTTCCCCCTCCTTTCCCCTCCCTCAAATTTAGTCAAGTTGCGGCACTGATTTTAGTTGTCCAAATATTTCGTCAAAAATTGTATAACTTCTTCTTAAAATTTCTGGCTTCTGTAAGCTGTAATTTTGTTCTTTCGTTTTAACTGTTTACAATTCATGTTTCTTGAAGAGTCCATAAAAATTATAGCTTTGCTTTTTTACAGCACTTTTAAAACTTTAAGAAACATAATTTTTGATGTTTCAAAGAAACTAAATACTCTTTATTACTAAAAAAATGTGATTTCACTGTAGCTCTTAAAAATTATATAATGCTGCTTCAAAGTTTTATGGTACAATAAAACTTTGCTCTAAAACACAGACTTCTAGATTGTAAATATTAAAATACGGTATTTATAAATGTTTTTGACGAAATGTATTTTCTCTTCAACTTTGGAGTGTACAATTTTCATATTAGCTTTTTTTATAAATGTGAAAAAGTTTTTATGTATTTTTTATAATAATATAATCCCATTATATATTTGTTGAATAATATATATATAATATATTTTTAAACTTTTTTCTTTATTAAAAATTATTTCTTTCGATTGACGTTTAAAGGTTAGCGTTGCGTCATCTGAATATGAAACAAAAATTGTTTAAAAAAATGGTACTGACTTTTTAAAAAATTTCTTATAGCTTTTATAAAAACTGTAACAGTTGACAGTTTTATTTCACAAATTTGGAGCTCGGAGATGGCCCAGTCTTTTTTTTTAGATCTGAGCCAGATCTATCATAGGCGTTCTTTTTTTGTAAATTTGAGGTTATTAGTTGTAGAGTTTCTTTTCATTTTTTTAAACGTTTTTACACTTTCGTGATACAAATTTTCGTTTCCTCGTCCTCCTTTCTCATTCATTGTTTAAGTTAAATACATGTTCATTGTTTTAGTTTTGTATCCTTAAAGCCAAATACAAAAATTTGTTCTCATTTCTTAGAATTCATTCTTCTGTTAAGTTTTATAACACCTTTATTTATGAATATTTAAGCAGACTTTCTAATGTCATGTTAGATAGTTTTAGCTAATCATATAATCATTTTTGTTTAATTTACAGGTGGTTTTTTAAATGAGTTCAAAAAGACAGAATATCTTAAAAGCGGTATTATAAATTTATGGAACTTTTACAGCTTTCATAAAATTTATAATGTTTCATAAAGTTTTATACCTTTTTAAGTTAAAGTTTAATCTGTTCTTTTCTAGAAGTTTTTTTTGCTGTTTTTAGTCATCGTAAGATTGGTTAACTTGGCTGTTAACAAAATTGTGCCATTTTTAGTTTTTCTTATTAAAGAAAACAAGCTAATTTCGATGTCTAGTCGTAATAAAATTGGCCATGATGTGGGGTTTTTAAAATTTTAAAAATTCAGTGAGCTTTAATTTTTTTCAGTGAACTTTATGAGCAGCGATGGAAAAAGATGCTAAGCCAAAAAAACTCCGTCAGAAACTTTATTCTAGAAAAGTTACAGTAACAAACCTAATTCTAGGTTAATCATTTTGACACATTTTTTTTTGTTTGTAATATTACTGTTAATTACTTTTCTTTTACTTCCCCTTAATGCTTACTTACAGTTTTGTCATCAAATTACAACCCTAGTAGATGCCATTAAACGCCTTCAATTATTTACAAAAAAATTTCGGAACTATCCAATTAGTTTTAGTTTTACGTTTTTTACATGTTTCATTTTTCTTCTTCATTCTATTGCGTTTCATTCAAAACAGGTGAAAAACAAGTGTTTACTGTAATTTTTAAAAGCTTACAAAAAAAATGACTTTCCAAGAAAGAAAAAACATAAACTTATTAAAAAAATTTTTTTTAATACATTTGTTTTTGAAGGAAAAAACAGATGTTAACTTTTTGTATGTTAAAAAAGTGGTTGCTTTATTTAGAAATTCTTTTTTTTATCAAATTATCACATTTTCTTTAAAAAATTAAAAGTGTGCCAAACTTTTTCATGCTGCTTTATTTTTTAGCTTAGAAATCAGATAAATAAAATAATAATAAAATTTGATTGTTTTGTTTTTTGTTTTAAAAAAAAAATTTATGCAAAAACAAAGCAATAAAGCGTTTTTTAAATATTTTTGTTTAAACATTTTCAAGTTTTATTTGTGACTTAAAGTAGCGGTTTTCTTAAATTTTCTTTAAGTCATATGATATTTATGCAAAGTTTTACATTTTAATAGTTTTGATGAATAATTTTCGTATCTCTTTGCCGGTTTAAATTTGTGTGGTTTTAAATTTTTGTCTTATTTTTAAATTATTTATCCAAATTTTTTCAGATGGTAAATTCTACTGATTGTTTAATTGCGGAAAAGATGACAGCAAATTGGACGTTATGTTTAATTCTATTCATTAAAGCAATATTAGATTTAACAAGTTTAATCTTTCTTGGTGTTTATGGTCACTGTTATATCACAAATCGAGGCCTGCATCCAAATTTGAGAGCTATAATGGCTTCATTAATTATAGCATTTTTTGGAAGAAATTTTTTAACTCTTATTCGTTCAAGTCAAATGTTAACAAGAGCTGTAATTTTTTACGTAAGTTTAAAAAATGTTTTTTAGGGAAGTATCTTTTGAGGGGAATCATAATATAATAATATGCAAATTTACACTAGTTTTTAATATATTTGTTCTAGTTAAAGTAACTTTTCTTGAAAATTTTATCTGTATGTTTTACAGCTACAAAAATTTCATTTTGATATTTGAGCTTTTCATGTGAAAACAAATTCAAATTTTCCTGCAGACTTTATACTTTAATTTCAACGTCAGCAAATTTTCCCGAAAAAAAAAAATTCCCATGGACAAAAAATCTAAAACTTTTTTCCTTGATGTGTGGTAATTTTAGGCTACAAAAAATGTTTTAATTAGACATGTGTGAATTTATAATTTACCGTTGAAAAAAACTTTTACTTAAAATTTGTAAAATACATCTTTCACAGTGAAAAAATTACTGTATTTTCATAATAGTCACCTGTTAAAATTTAATTGTTTTTACTTTTCCTTTCTTTACTTTTAACAGGTGCGTTTTAGAAAAAAAAAGTATACATTTTAACTTTTGTTGCTTTTTTTATTACAAAATTAGATCCGGAAGTAATACTTTTTTTATTTATTTCATACTTTAACCTCCACTTTATGTGGGGGAAAAAATAATGGGTTAAAAACATGTAAACAGATAAAAAAACTGAGCAATTTTTTATTAGTTTTCTAGAAAGTTTTGTTGAAAAAGAGATCAAAAACAAAGTTTGTACTTTTCTTATTACAGCTACAGTAATCTTGCGAAAACAAAAAAGGAAATAAATTATGCAATATATTTGTAATCAAAAGCTTTGTCTTAAAAGCTACAAAGCTAAAATAAATATAATAAATTTCTCAATACAGCTACAGTATTCATTTAACATAAAATATGAATTTATTAAAAACTGAAATGCAAATTTTTTCAGATCACACAAGACAACTGCACATTGCTATCTGGAAATCATTTTTGTGGCGTCGAGTCGGTTGTTAATGCAACCCCAATTGAAGTTGTATGTTGGTCGTTTTTGGTTGTTACCGTTGAAAGGGCTGTTGCGACAATCTTTTATAAAATTTATGAAAGAATTAATTGTGTTTTGCTTGCGGTTATTGTTGCAGCAATTCCGGTTAGTTTATTTGAACTACAAAACATATTTTAGACACTAAAATTATACTTTTGAAATATAGTTTTGATTTAAAAATTCTCGGACTGCGATTTTGGCATTTTAAGTTACGATGAATTTCCTTTTTTCATGAAACTGAATCGGTTTCGCAAAATATCCAAATATCGGTTTTTCGATAAATCTTCTAATCAAATTATTTCATTTAACTTTTGCATTTTTAGTGGGGTTTTCAACTTATCCGCTCCCTTCTCATTGCTATTGAAGCTGTCAATAAGCCCTTTACAATGGTCCCATATTGTAGCTCCCTTGGAACATTTGATTTTGTTGCATTATTAACTTATTTAATACCAATTGCAATTGGAACTTGTATTATTTCGCTAGCTGTATATTATACAAATCGAAAAGCTGATATCTTTGAAGCAGGTGTAAATGGTTCGGATTATTTAACGAGAAGATTTCAACGAATTGAAAATATGGAAGCAACAAAATCTATTGCAATTTTGTGCATTTTGTTTTTTACTTGTTATATTTCATATTTTGTTGGTGTGAATTATATTGGGGGAATACCGTCTTCATCACCATTGAAGCCAATTGTGAAGGTAAGAAATTGAGAATATAGGGAAATAGGAAAATACAAGTAAATTTTGGGTTTTTTGACTACAAAGCATTCCCTTTTATCCCGCTGTTGATTTTTCAGGAAGCCGCAAGTATGATGTACCCCATTCATGGCACCTGTCATGTTCTACTAGCACTTTATATGTCAGAAAATTTACGTGAAAAATTTATGAATCATCGATTAATTGTATTTTTACGAAAACGAGTTATTCGAAATTCACGACATATGATTACTGTTAACAAACGGATCGCTCCATTAGGTGATAAAGATGATTATTTTAATTTGTATAAACAACAATGGCTTTAAATATTGTCTTTCTTTTTTGTGTATATACTTTTTGCATGTTTTGGTTTTAATAAACATTATATAATTTTTGACAAGGATTCTATATTAATAAAGTTAACGTTTTAATTGAGGTTAATTTTTACGTAAAATGTGAATCCATGCTAGAGCCTTCTGATAACTTTTTCAATATTTTTTTTAAATTTCTCTTAAAATATTCAAACACAACAGTTTTATTGTTTTAATGACTGCAATAAATGCAGAAAAATATAATATATATGTCGTGTCCGGATTAGAGAACCGTCAGGATTGGAGAACGGGTATTTTGGTTCTCCAATCCGGACGTCCGTTCTCCAATCTGGACGTCCGAATTGGAGAACCACCCTTGTGGTTCTCTGATCCGGACGTCCACATTAGAGAACCGATATAAAGGTTCCCCAATCCGGACGTCCGTTCTCGAGAACGGACGGTTCTCCAATCCGGACACAACATATATATGCATATAATTTTCTATTTTTAAAATTGTTATATTTAGGATGTTGGATAATTTTTGTATGAAACATAAACGTTTATCAAATCCCAAGCATGCTATTGCTTGGGATTACTAATATCTTTTTTCATGTTTTTTTTTCAAATATTCAAATACACGAGTTTGTTTTAATGGTGTTTACCAGGAAAAAAATAGCTAGAAAAAAAAATTTTTTAAGCATGTAAGAAAAGAAAAAGTGTAACAAAACTGTTTTTGTAAAAAAAACAATGAATGCTCTTTTTTGTTTTTCAAAGGCTGTGTCATCAATGTCCACTGATTCATTCAACGTTGGTTTACAAATCATACAAAATTCACGGCATTTATTGATAAATAAAAAAGGGATGCTTCATTAGGTGATGAAAATTATTATTATTTCAATCTGAAAAAACAACACTGGCTTTAAATATAGTCATTCTTTTGCGTGTATATTTCTGTATTTCGTATTTAGATTTTAATAAAAAATTCTTCTTATTTTGACACACATTTTTGAAAAAATTTATTAGAAAATTTTTAGTGATGGTCAGCTATTATTTTATTCGTAATTTAAATTATAAAAATAAATTTAAAAAGCAGAAAAGTGTTGAAGAATTTATTTCTTTTAAACAATAATGAAACTTGATAAAATATTTCTTTTAAATTTTTAATGTGAATTTGTTCCAGACTGTCTATTGCTCAGACAATGATGTTTCAAATTATGATTAATTATTTTTGAAGGTTATTTTCTTTTTAGTCAGATTGCTCTTTAAAAGCTTTATCCTTTTTAAAATTTTTTTAAAATATTCAAAAAGCAATCTTGCTGTTTCAGTGGTGGCAAAAAAATAAATGCAATGAAGACGTCAGCAAAAAAAAGATATCCGTTAAAGAATAAAAAGCTTTTTTTTATCTTATCAGTGTTGAAAAGGTGTTTTGTAAAAGAAAGAAGTGGATGGTTGTTTTATTGTTGTTTTAACAGTAGGTGATCTTCACGGACCTGTTGATGCTTCGATCGCTTCACTGTATTGCACAAAAAGCTGTGACAAATAAAAAAAGTAGAATAAACAAACAATAAAGGATGTTTTTGAATATAGCTAGTCAAGGCTGATCCGTTGCAATGGCAATATTGAATTTAACAGCCGTACTGCAGCCCATGTCAGCAAAAATGATTATCTTTTTTTACACATTTTCCTTAAAGTTTTATACAAACGATGAAACAGATGATTCAAGTACTGGCTGGATCCGCGCCACCAAGTGTGAATGTTTAAATTTTTTAGAAAAATATTTCGTGAAATATTCTTAATTACTTTACAAAATTTTAAATAAAATCTCTTATTTTTGAGATGTTTTTAAATATTCAAAAAAAAAATAGTGCTACTATTTCAAAAGCTACAGCATTAAAAAAAACAAACATTTCAAAAATCGCAGCCATCTTTAAAAAATATGAAAAAAAATGTTTTAAAAAATAACAATATCTGTTTTTAGCTTCCATTGAAAGCAACCGACAAAATAAAATAAAAATTTAAGCAACTCTCATAAAATTGTCATACATAGACTAGCCAAAGATATAATACAAATAATTTTATTAACCGAATCAGCAATAACTTTCACAATTTTTTAAATTCAATGGAATACAAACTTGATACAAATGAAAAAGGCAACGATTTACACGCTAAAATTTGTGCTTCACAGTATTCATCTAATTCTCTCAAAAACTCCATTGTAAAATATGCATAAAAGAATTTCAGTTTCAAAATTCCGTCTGGAGCAAGTCGAGTACCTATAAAAGATACAACAAAATCAACATCTATATCATCATGATAAATAATAAATTCAACTTCTGAGAGTTTCTTTTCACGTGGTTCACTTTTTGAATTTTCAAATGCAACAACTTGATTTCGAACACCGAGTCTAAAAAAGTAGCAAATTAAAGTCCACTATTTTTATCGTTGATCTATCCTCTTTTTCCCCTTAAACTTACTTAATTCTTTCCAAATTATATGCCGATTTTAAAAGTGATTTTGTTTCTTCTTGTGTTGTTGTCCTTCTTTGAAATAAAGTACAATGATTGAGCTCTAAATTCTTTAATGCAGGAGTTGCAAATAACAAAAAATCTTCAAACATAATATCACCACAACAAATGTGCAAATTTTCAACAGAAGATATAATAATATGAGGAAGAATTTTATCCATATCATGAAGAAGGAGATAATCCAGCTTTAGAGTTTTAACTTTTAGCGGAATATGAGATGATTCAAAATCATAGATAGAGAATTCAGCATCGTCGAGATTAATTTTATCTTTAAAGAGTCGAGAATATGAAAGTTCATCGACTTGATAACGAAACTTTAGAGCAAGTTGTTTACAGCTTTGATAAAGTTTAAATTTGGTTTTTAGAGAAGCAGTTGAATAAATATGAAAGATAAAAGTATTTGGAAGGGAGAAAGATTGGTAGAGGACATTGTTGAAGTTCATGATAGTAATCAGAGGGAATATTAAGTAATTAAATAATTGAGAAACTCATATTTTGAAAGATCCATCATAAAATAAATTTGATTTTTAACTTCTTTTTTTGGCATTTTATTCTTTAATGACAACTTCCTCAATTAGCTTCTAAACCACAAAACCCCGCAGGCGTTGTTTGATAATACAAAGTGGCACGTCGACAACATGCTTCCTATCATATCCTTTGGCCAAACAACAAAAATTCTTACAATACTTCCACCATCTTCTTTCGACAAGCTAGATCCACAATATCGCCAAAAACTTCTTGAACTTAAATCCATTTTTGAACGTTCAAAAAAAGCTTATCATGCTGATGAAGATTATGAAGATAAAGAACGATGCCATGATGCAATTGTTGATTTCTACAATAAATTCATGATGCCAAAAGAAGTATGGGATAAAACATTTGAGTAATTTATAATTTAAACAATCCTGTACTAAATTAAAGGTACCTTTAGATTAGCACAAAATGACCTTGCCTTCTTCTTCCAACACACGAATATTATTAAACCATCAGTATATCAATTTTATTATAAACAGCAAAGTATGGGATTTACTGTTCTTGAAGAAAGAAAGGTCTATGATTACAAATATGATCAAAGATCAGTAATGGGGATTGAAGATCTATGTTTTCCCCATAATAATTTGGAGCAGAAGTTTGATGAATTTGAAAAATGGCATTGTTGTTAGTTGTTTAGGGGGTCGGGAAAATCGCTAATCGAAATATTTTTAGTTTCGTTCATCCCAAAATTGGTACTTCAAAAACATGAAAAAATGAAAGCGTTGTATTTAAAGATAAAAGCTGTAGAAGAAGATGATGAGAAATGGTTTGCAGCTTTGTTGGAAGCGGATGATAAAGAATTTGTTGAACATAATGTTGAATATCGTCTTGGAAAAGACTTAACAAATAAAAAGCTATGGAAAATATATCTTGAATATCTTAAAGTACATGATTACGAGGTAAATTATTTGTTAATGTTAAAACAAATGCATCATTCTAATGTTTACAGAAACTTCTTCAAACATATTCAAAATATTGTCGCTTTTTTCTTAATGATGCTGATATGCTCGAAGAATACCGTAGTGCTGTTGGAAGTAGCAAAGTTCGAATACCTTGGAAGAATCCTTTCGACTTTGAAGTTTATGATGAAAACTTTTTTGATAATGACCAACACGGATTCCAAAGGCCTTCACTCATAGAAAAACCACCCCTTCAATGCCATTTTAGCGATAAAAATGCTTTACCTCAAAAATTCCCATTCAAAGAAAATTTAATGCATTACATTTTAAAAAATTCAAGCGCTTATGTCCTTCATAATCTTTACAAATGCTGTAAATGGTTTTATTTAAAGAATCCTGCACCCATTTGTTACAAATTTGATTCATATTGGCAACAAAGAAATAGAATTGTAATCAAAGAACAATCCATTTTGATTCGCCTCAATGATTCTTTTATTCCATCAAATTATACAAAGCTTTTTATTGTATCTGCTTTAATTATTCTTCCATCCATTCCTTCTAATTTTGTTTCAAGAATTTATCGCTGCACTGCAAAATATATTAATATTTCTCACCAAAAAATGACGGATGATGAACTTGTACTTTTGCTTGGTCATGGAGACGTTACAAATTTAAAATTTTATGAAGTTAAAAAACCAAACAATGAATTTTTTATATTAGAAAATATTGTAAGAATGTTACCAAAAATTAAAAAATTGGTGTAAGTTCATTTTTCAATAATTGTTGAGTTATTTTACCGTACTCCAAATGATTATATGCTTCTTACTCATTTAACTTTTCTTACTGTATTTTTTTAGGATTAGTGGTATTCAGTGTACCCTAAAAACAGCTCAAATACTTTGTGAGATACCATTTAAAAATAAAATTAAAGAAATTTTTTTTGTTGAAATTCAAGATACTCTTCTTGAACCTACAGCTTTTGCAGAATTTATTGTTGTAAGTTATTTGTTGTTGATATCTGTGTAATTAAAAATTTTACATTTATAGAAAAATGTTTCTCTACCAGCAGACATAGCTTTGAAATTTTATGATTCTGATGAAAACTTTGACGACAGTTTTAAAGAAATTGTTGATGCTGCTATTTCTAAAAACTTTAAAGACCGTTTTAAGCCTTCTTTTTATCTAAACTAATGTTTAAACAAATTTACGCTTTTTTTATTTGTATAGCTTAAATTTCTTTGTAATTAACTATATCAAAAAGAATAATAATATAAATAAGTAAATTATATGATAATGAACTTGTACTTTTACTTAGTCATGAAAATATCGTTTATTTACATCTTTACGTAGTAAAGAATTCAAAAAATGAGTACTTTATATGAGAAGATATTTTAGTAATGTTACCAAAAATTACAGAGATACGGTAATGTTTATTTTCGATCATTTTCATTACATTTTTGTAGGTTTGTTGCCTGCATTCAATGTACCACAACTACGGCACAACCACTTTGTGTATTGTTGTGATTATAAAATTGTTATATAAAAATGTCGCTCAAAGTACGCAAGCTGATGTTACCTTTGAGAACGCTACAGTTGATTTTACAAGAAACTATGAAAAAACTGTTGAAGAATTCAACATTGGAAAGATGTTAATCCAAATAATTTACAAACCGTAATTAGAATACAATAAAATTTTTATTATTGTTAAATGTTTTTCTTTAAAATGCAACTGAATACAAAATTGAATAAAAAGATATTTAAAGAAGAAACTACAGTATCCTTCAAGTAATAATAACAGTTTATTGATACAAATAACAATAATAAACATACATAATCATGACAATCTAGATTCTATTTTAGGTTTCTTTTGCACAGGTTCTTCTTCACAATTTTTAATATTTTCATGAATAATTTCAATATCTCCATTATCGTCATCTTCTTGATCGCCATTTTCAGGAATAAACTTTTTCATACTTCTTTGAACAAATGGAGTTTTACTTGAATTCAAATCACCAAATCTGATACCGATCAATCGAACCTATAAAGAACAATTTTTTAAAATAAAACAAACAGTAACTAAAAATACCTCAACATTACCAAGTTCTTTCATAATTCCATCAAATTTATTTTTAGAATATTCATAAAACGATGGATCATCCAGAGCAAAAGATTCTTTTAAATCAAATGAAAAACTTTTAACATCAAAATTTCCCAATTTTATTTTGAAATTCAGTGCGCCAACATTGTATGTACTTCCTCGAGCAGCTCTTTGAATACCTCTTTTAATAACACTATACCCATGTTCCATCAGTTCTTTTCCACTACAATTTTTAAAACTTTCTTCATGTCCAGTTGTTAATTGACCTTCTGAAATATATAAGAGATTGTTAAATAAAGTATAAGGTGGCAAGCAAATTGTCGAGTTAGTTGTTGACGTTAAATCGTTCATTATTGCTACTGAAAGCTAAGATTTGCAAAGAAGAGAGACGTCACTAACAGATGCAACTTTTGCACATTTTAGTTACGATCCTTCTCTGAAAATCAGTGCTTACAGAAACAAAAAGAAACAGTTTTAGTCCAAAACCAATTCGACAACGTACAAGGAGTTCTAGTTTCGAACCACCTTATATAATCAAAACTTAACATACCATCTGAAATAACACGTGCACCAGAAGGATTCTTTAAACCATCAACAGAATTATTGCTTATTGCACTGCCATCAACACCAGCAATAATACATGCAAATGTATACCAGCTTGCAAAATTTTCTCCACCAGTAATAGCATGAATTTTGTTTCGATGAGTCCATAAATCACCACCAGTAATAATTCCAAATTCTTTTAACGTTTCAGTCGTCTTTGGCCCTATTCCAGGAAACTAAAAGAAGAAGAAGCTACAGTATGTAAAAGATGTGAAAACTAAAGTGTACAAAACATGTTCAAACTACAGTATCCAACGATTTGCTAATTGATAAATATATAACAATTTCCGTGATTACCGTATACCACAATTTCAGTGTAAACAATAACAAACCTTTTTCAATGGAATTTTACAAATAAATTCATCCAAAATTTTTTGATCATGTTCTAGCACAAATATTCCATGAGGTTTATTAATATCACTGCAAACTTTTGCTAATAAATGGCTATGTGCAACTCCAGCTGTTACAAGTAAATTAGTTCGTAGCAAAATGTTATCAAGAATATATGCAACTAGCTAAAAACTACTTTTGAATTTTAAAATTGTTTACTAATAAACAAACCCCTTCCACAGTAACATCATAATACAATTCTGCATGGCATGGGATTTGTTCTAGATTACATACTTCACAAATAATCGGTTCAGATTTTGAAATAATTCGATATTCAACTAGTAGATCATCAATTCGAAATTTTTTACATTTGCATGGACCATCATATAGTACAACATATAAATAATCTGAAACAAAAAGTATAAAAGATTTAAAGCAAAATGAAAAAAGTAATCTATGATAATATAACGCTAATAAAAATTGTATTTGACAAGACGAAGGTGCTTACAGTTTATCTACAAAGTTTTTTTGAGAACTTTTCATCAATGTATCTTTAAAATTTAGCAACTCGATGATTTTTCAGCTTTTTTGAAAAGCTATAAACAAGTTTTCAAAAATGTAGTGGAAGAGAAGTGATGAAGCATGGAAATAATGTTATTAAAAGAGGTATTCAAAGAGCTGCTCAAGGAAGTACAAACAATGTCGGCGCTTTATATTTCAAGATAAAACTATCAAATTTTGATGTTAAAAGTTTTTCATTTGATTTAAAAGAATCTTTTGCTCTGGATGATCCATCGTTTTATGAATATTCAAAAAATAAATTTAATGGAATTATGAAAGAACTTGGAAATATTCAAGTATCTTTGGTGTAAAACGTTTCATAT
Source organism: Panagrolaimus sp. LJ2400 (assembly GCA_024447215.1). Taxonomy (NCBI): domain Eukaryota; kingdom Metazoa; phylum Nematoda; class Chromadorea; order Rhabditida; family Panagrolaimidae; genus Panagrolaimus; species Panagrolaimus sp. LJ2400. The sequence goes on from JAMRYA010000061.1 coordinate 124,662, forward strand.
AGATACAGTTGACAGGTAATTAGTGCTTTTAAAACAAGAAGAACTCCATTTGTTTAAAAAAGCATGAAGTAAGTTATTCCTAAAGATGTTCAAGAAGATTACGGTAATGTGCGTAATTTACTGATGAATTTATTTGTCAAATATAATGAAGACTCTGTGTAAATATACCTTGTCAAACTGAATTTTTTTAACTACAGTATGCCAAAGTCTCGATTTTAAACCGTTTTTGGTTGCTGTTGATTATTTGGAAAACCCAAAAGTAAAAGAAAAACAACAGTTCTAAAAGTAGCGTTATATTTTCACGAAAAAATGTGTACTGTACCTGGTTCTTTACGATCTAAATAAAGATTTGTAATATCCATATATGCTTCATCTAGTCCAGCTTTAATACAATCTGGATCAAACATTTCTAATACAGTAAAAAATCTATCTGATGCTTCTTCATAGCATTGAAAATCAGGAGTAACTATATTCAATCCAGGGCAACGTTGTTTTCCTTGAAATCCAGGCATTCCAGAACGTACACCAAATTTTCGTGCTTCATAATTTGCAGTGCTCTATAAGAATTCAGATTAAAAATAGAAAGCAACAAGTTAAGGTTTTCGGGAGATGAAGAAAAGTTTACTTCAAATTTTCCTTCAAATCCATAAGTGTAAGTAACAACTTACAAGCATAAAATTAGTTCCAACTGCCATAGGTAAAGATTTAAGCTTTAAATTTTTATCCATTTCACATTGTGCAAAAAAGCAATCCAAATCCAAGTGAACAATCAGACGAAATTTTATTGTATCTTTACATTGAGTAACAAGATTTTCAAACTAAAATAGCATTACTATTAAAGCAAGCAATAATAAATGTAAAAATAACAAACCGCTTTACCACTTTTTGATAATTCAATAGCAGAACAATTTTTAAGTTCTGTAGCAATAACATTAGCTGCTTTTACTAGTTCAGTTTTCTTATCAGCAATTCTTTGTTCATATACAGATGTTGAAGGGAAATCTGTTGTTGACATTATTTATATATCTTCCATTAACATAGGTTTATATCAATATCTATCAATAAGTTTTTCTTTGCTAATATATATTATATAAGCTAACAATCGTTTGATTTCGTTTTTTAGCGGTCTTCTTTGAAGTTTTTAATTTAAAAAAATAGTTGCAGTTTTTCGCTATGAGAATTTAATTAATACTTAACTTTTATGAAAGTTAAAGAAAGCTTTCAGATGTTTTCAACTTTTTAAAGTTTCTAAAATAACAATATCTTTTCTATTGTCGGAATTGTCAAGGTTAAGCTTTTATATTACTGTAACACATACCTATAAAATAAATTATATCATTGAAATTCCAGCTACACTGATTTTTTATAAATGTTTCTTTAATAAACATTTTTTGTCTGGTATTTTAATCTCACAAGCTGTTAAAAGTCTTATACTACTGTAAAAATACAACGAATGATGTAAAATAGCAAAAGCTTATGTATGATTTTTATAACAGTTATATTATAATTTATGACTTCCCATTTTTCGATGTTTCAAAAATTTTTTGTTGACGATGTTTTAAAAAAATATATTTTTTGCTTTCTCTTTTTAAATTCTAAAATTTATAGAAAGATTGTTCAAAAAAATTGTGTCCAAAAAACTCGAGGCCCAATGCACAGCCTCATTGGCTCAGTGGCAGAGCGTCTGTCTAGTAAACAGAAGGTCGCTGGTTCGATTCCAGCATGAGGCAGGAAAACTTTTTTTTTGTAAAAACTGAATTATTAACACGGATTTATTTTCTCAACATTTTTAAAATAAAAATGGTAAACTTTTTAAATGTAGTCCAAAGTTTTTTTTATTCTTTCAAATTTCTTTTTTATGCAATTGTTCGACGAAGACTTGATGAAGCTCCAAATGGGGGATCATGAACAGATGGATAAGCAGGAATATGAAAATTGCGATTGTTTCGTTCAAAGATTATCATCTAAAAAATGTGTTCTATTTTTTGCATTGGACGATACATTTGCTCAAAAAGCTATTTTAAAAAAGGTGATTACTAAAAACCCCGTACTTACAAAGCCGAAACAACTCGTGAACAAACCTGCAATAGTCAGGTAGAAAAAAAATCGCCACATATTCTGGATAAATCAGGTACAACTCTTGGCGATTCTACCTGATTTGTCCAGAATAGGTGGCGATTTTTTTTCTACCTGACTATTGCAGGTTTGTTCACGAGTTGTTTCGGCTTTGTAAGTATGGGACCTCACACAAACAGAAGAATATTACAGTACTCCTGAAAAAATTTCTCTAAAACTTACATCATCATCCGAATCATTATTTTCGACATTTTTAATAATTTTATTGATACGAAGGGTTTGGGTATGTGCAGCATTAATTTGAGGACATTTGATACGGCAAAGATGATGTTGAAGTCGACGGAAACAATAAAATTCAATCATTTTTTCAATTCCAACAAATAAAAATGCAAATGCGGCAAGAGCTGATAACTTGATCGCATGCCAACCTTTTTCATTTGGAGAAATGAAAGAGCAATCTGGAAAACATTTAGTAATTTTTGGATCAAAGCTCATTGATATGACGGTTTTGGGAAACGTTGAAAGTGAAATTTCGGTTTTTTGTTTTCACTAAAAAAAGGTTTTCTATCGTTCATTGAAACAGATTTTTTTATAAAAAAAAGCATTGTTACTTTTGTGTCCGACAAGTCTATAATTTTAGATATTCAATGAAAAAGTATAAACATTTTTGTGCTTGTCTTTTTTGTTGCATGCTCTCTCTCACGTGAATCATATATGAGTCATATATAATATGACTTTCCAAAAGCCTTGGCTTGTGTGCCGGCGTGACTTAGTGGTTAACGCGCCAGCACCTCATTGTGAACCGAAAAGTTCGATTCCCGGCCGGTGATTATAAACATTTTATTGAATTGTTGCCTTTTGTTTCTTCTTTCAAGGATTCTTCCCAGATTGTTAGAACAAAAGTTTGTGATACTGTGTTCTGTTCATTATGAGGCAGTTTTTTAAATATATGGCATGCCTTGATTTTTATAGAAAATGTAAAACAAAATATATTTTGAATATCGCAAAACTATTTTTAGCTTACCATAGAAGACAAGCTTGGGATTAGGTTGAGTGTATTCAAATGTGTAATTTGAATCTAAAAATATTAACATTAGAAGCTACGTTTTTGTAACCAAAAAACTTACGATTTTTCAAAAATGCACAATAATATGAACTTGTTAAATGAAAAGCAAAAGTTAAAAATGCAATAAAAATGTATGGTAACTAAAAACAAATGATACTGTACTTTAATTAACAATTGCTCTAGTAATTAGTAAACCTACAGTCATAATCAAGTAAGGATAAAGTAAATATTCTCGTCGATCATAGATTCCAAAAGCAGCTGTAATCGCAGCTAAAGCATGCAAGACAAAGAAGAAAGCATAAGTAACAACAATTTCACTGAATGCCGGAGAAGTAATGAATAATGCAGTGCCATAGACGAAGTTGAAAAGGATGAACCCAGCGCAGAGGTACTGTAATTGAGAAGTAATTGATAGAGAATTTTTAAAAATAAAGATTTTAATAATACAATAACCAATTTTAAATTTCAGTTATTTATTATAAGGAAAATACAAAACATCAAGCTACAGTATGAAAACATGCATAACTGGGGGAAATTTTTTTATGGTTTTTCTATTTTTCATCAATCTAGTATACAATTGCTAATAGTTCTTAACTTTACAGTGAAATAATAAAAAACTACAGTATCCATTTTCCTATAGACATTGTATAACAATGCAAAACATTTATTTAAACAGTATCCTAATCTAATACTAAAATGATTACAGTAGTTGTTTAACCAATAGCTGCTGTACGCGATATTCCAATCAAATTTTCTTACCTTAAGTTTACAGCTAACATGTTCACGAGTAATTACAATTGCAGGTGAAGAACCAGCTGATGAATTTGGAGCCATTGCAATTTGTGAATCTTTTCGACAAATAAAAAATTTTCGTTTCTTTTTAAATGGTTCAGATAAAACAGCAAAAATTTGATGTCTCAATAATGACAAAAATGAACAACAAGGCATTTACAGGAATAACAAAGCCTTGTTGCTTTACATTTAGAGCAGCAGCGTCTTTTGAAAAATGAAATGATGTTTAAGACGACAATAATGATAATCAATAGCAACAAAAGTATAAGCCTTGTGACTGATTCCCTTTTTTTCTATTGTAATAAAAGCTTTTTTGACTTAATTATGCACGACAACATTGTTCAACGTGCCTTGAGAAAATCATAAAATTTGCTGCATCAACAAACAGAAATTTTATGAGACAAAACTCATAAATATCTTTACGTGAACAAAAAACATTCTTGCATAAGTAACATTCAACCCATATTCCAAACAATAGTTTGTGATATAACCCCAATCAATCCAAACCCTGTCCCCTTCCTCCTCAATTTACGACGAACAGTCATTTATTTAAAACTTATAAAGAAATCAACAAATTTATATAATAACCAAGACAAAAACAAAGTATCACCACAAATTAATTTAAACCAACAAATTTAAGCAAAATGTGTTTTTGGTCGAGATGTAGTGAAAGGAGTACGATGTTGTCTTTTGGTAACACGATGAGCAAGTGGGAACTTGATTTTAGCATCATGGAATTGTTTAACACCAGGTCGGCGGCATTCTGATGCAGCAACTTCAACAGCTTTAATAATTTGAATTCTATCAGCTTGAGCACGATGACGAGCACCCATATCACGATAGGCTTGAGTAACGGCACCAGCAACTGATACATCACGATATTCACGGTACATATTATGTTGACCAGTACGTGAACGATAACGAAGCCATACACCAAAATTCTTTACTGAACCAGTATTCTTTTGATGAATTTCATCGCAAGAAAGAATTTCACCATGTGTCTTCTTAATACGACGAAGCATAGATGTAAAATACCAGAAACGTGATTTTGCAACAACTTTATTACTTGCAAAGATGACCATTTTATAGAGCTTTGGATTTGAATCACGCTCTGATGGTAGTTTACGGCCAACAATGGCAAATTGTTTAAGAACTTCTCCAGATGCGATGATAGGCATGTTTGGTTACCTGAAAAAAAGGAGATTATATCCATATTGATTGCAACAAAAAAAACAACAGATCTAAGCACGTGTAAGCATTAATGTGAGAAAATATTAATAAGAAAAGGTACGTAATAACGACAAGATAAAGAAGTTGCTGAACGGGATAAACAACAGAAACTGAGAGTGAAAAAGTGGAGAAATGGAATGGAAAATGTATAAACGATTAAAAAATAGCTATAATAGCTATCATTAATAAAGTTGATGAATGTTACAATAAGCTTGTGGTAATAATATTATGTGTACAAATATAAGAAAAATCAGTAAAAAGATAAGTAAATTCGATGGAAGGGAAAGGCAAGCAAAAACGATGGAGAAAAACAAAAATTCAATTAAAAAAATTAGCAAAACAACTAATAAATGTCGTAATAATGTTTTTCAGCGCTAGAATAAGCTTCTGGTAATAACAATATATGTAAAAATAATAGCAAAAGGTAAAAAATACCTGTAAAAAGTGGTAAAAATCAAAGAAAAAAATGTAAACTTTTTTTAAACAAAAAATTGAGGCCTCTTCAACAAAGGGGAGAAGAGAATAGCGTTCTCAACACGAAAACAGGGACATTCAGGCAAGCAGCGGCGATGCTTAAAAAATGTTTGAAAGATTTTTTTTGCTACAGCTTTTGATAAAAGATTTTTGCAACAAATTGTTCCATTTTTTCCTCGTAATTTTTTTAAAGCATTATTACAAAAAAGACTAAAGCAATAAGCTGCTTATTATAAGCTTGTTAGTGTAAAGCAAACTTTGTAAAAGAGATAAAAATGTGGCAATTAAAGTTAAACTTCTGATAGCAATCATTGGAATCGATAATTTGATTGTATCTTGGGTCGTTTTTATTTATGAATAAATTGATGATGCTGAAACTGTAGAAATATATATTAACTGTTGAAAAGCTTGTTTAGCATGCATTCGAACACTTCATCGGATCCGGCTTTCTTTCCACCTGCAAATTTTTAAGCGACCTAAAGCTTATCAATAGCTGCTTATCTTTGCCGTTGAATAGTATAAGAACTGTTTGTTAAACTTAAAGAAAGAACGAGCCCATAGAAGCGGCCAAAATCATGTTTAACTTTTGCTAGAAAGAAAAATTTGTTAAAGCTTTTTTTAACATTGATTGGCAAAATGAACCCTTCCGACGGCGGGAAAATAGAAACGATCAGCTTTCGAAAAATAAGAAGTGCTTTTTACTTCTTCATCTCTTTTCTCCGGGCGTGATTTTGTATTTCTTACATTTATTTATTCAATGTTATAATTTAATAATGTGTCGTTTATCTTACTTGATTAACTTTCCATCAACTTTTTTAGATGCCTCCAAAGAAGGCAAAGAATACTGGACGAAAGATTAATGTCAGCTATTCTGATGATTCAGATGACTCTGATACAAATCAACACCAAAAGAAATCAAAGAAATCTGCAAAGAATCAAAAAAGAACTCCTCGACCTGCTGCAGAACCATCTCCAGAAAATTTTAGTGATGATGCTGTGAGTGATAATGATATATACGATGATGGTAAGGATTTTGTTATAAACTTTTACAAAACTAAAACTTTGATTTTTAGATAATCGAGCTTATATGAAAATAGCAAATGAAGTTGTTATGAAAAATGTTGTAAGTTGCTCTCTTTCTTGGACAAAGATATTGTCGGTTAAGCATGGCTTCGGGTTTAAAGCGAACCCGGCTAAATTTTCAGTTTTTATATCACTCAGTAGCCAGATAAAGGGCTGTTAGAGCTATCTTTAATCTTAAGCTAATGTTCCACAAATTCAATAAAACTCGAACCCATGAATATGTGTGGCTTCGTTATCGTTCCCGTATAGTTCGACATAATATTTGCCGTGAATATCATGATGTATCAGTTGTTGGTGCCGTTACAAAGCCTAAAGTGATATGGATGCTCGTCATCGTGTTACCGAAACATCGTACTGCTTTAAGATATCTTATGATATAAAAAGTATTCATTTGCAAATAGCCATACTTGTTAAAGAGCACGCAGCCATGCTTATTGCCGATATTGCTGCGGCAAAAGTGTTTATGTTACAGTCACAATCAAAAGATACCGTTTTAACTCACCATACCTTTTCAGAAACTCCCAGCTCTCTTCGATCCGAATGTTCTTCCTGGCTTTACAGCTTTAATCAATAATACTTCAAAAATTTCTGCTGCATCACGAGTCCTTGAAGCTTCTTTTAAAGTATATGGTAAACGTGTTGATGTTGTACATACTGAAGCAAGAAAGCTTGATCATGATGTTGTTAGCCGAGTTGTTGAAGATGAAAGACAAAAGAAAAAAGCCGTTGTTGATCCTGATGCAGAACAAGCAGCTCTTGATCAATCTTTAAATGAATGGGGCGGAAATGATCCTGGATTCTTTTCTGAACAAGATGAAGATGCTTTGGCTGAAAAGAAGCAAAAACAAAAAGATCGTAAATCAATGAATGTTGATATGACAATGGCAAATTTTGATGGAGATAACTCTTTTGCAGCTGGATTTGCAAAGGCATCAAATTCTGATACATCTTTTCATTTTGATGATGATAATCTTCGTCGAAAGCTAATGACAATTGCAAAAGATCGTACTGTACTTATGGGAAATCAACATAGATCAACAAAAGAAATTGAAAAGCGGCTTAAAAGAGCTAATGATGCTGGTATGGAATATTATAGAAAAGAACTACTAAAACGAGTAAGTTTAGAGATGGTTTTGAAGAAAGATGTGAAAATTTCGATCAAAAAACCTGGCCGAAAATTAGCGGATGAACATTGTAAAATTTCCTTTTTCAAAAAGGATAATTAATCCTTGAATACTATACTTTTATGCCTTTAAAAGTATAAACAATTTTTAAGACACCGCTTGCGTCTGGATAGCAAAAAAAGAAAACAAGTTGCGTATCACTTTTTTACGTTTCTTTTTTTCCTTCAAGCGTTAAAGACACCATTTGAAACAGCCACGTAAAAGACGCAAAAGATCAAACACCAGTTTTTCTTTAATTACTGTAACTCGGTATAATGATAAAAGACCAAGATCTTTAGATTTAATTTTGTGCAACTAGTCTTTATTAACGAAAATACTGTAGCTTCTTAGTTACTTTTTTTTAACGCTCTCTTTTTTTTAGGGTGGTAATGGTGTTAAAAATGCCAAAAAAGAAACTGGCGAAGAAAAAGAATCAACCAGCGATTACTCATACTTTCATAATTCTTATTATCAATATGCTCTGAATAAGAAACGTGAAAAGCGACATGTTTGTATTGATGATGTTGCGGCAACTACAATTGATGGTGCTAGAATTTATATGCATAACGAATGGGGTGATGAAGAAAATGAACAAGAGCCATTACCTGCAGAAAGTAAAGAAAAAAAAGAAGAAGGTCCATATGATGGAGATTTCCTTTTTTATCCTGAAACTGTTGCTATGAAAGAATCTAAAGAAGGTGAAAAGGCAGAAGATAATGCCGATATTTTTGAAGATGTTGATATTATTGATGCAGTATTGGAACAATTTCAAGGTATAAAAAATGTGCAGTTAAAAATGAATTACTATAATCGCTATTTTAGGTACACTAGAATTATCTACTGCAAATACACATAAACTTGAACCTGAATGGGTTGAAATTTTCGGGCTAGAAAGAAAAGACCTTCGACCATCGAATAAAACTGATATCTCATTTGAACAAACAGCAAATGATGACTTTGATCCTGATAAACGACTTGTTGATCGTTTGGTTATTGAAGGTGAAGATGAAGCTATGAAAGCTGAAGAAGATAGAATTGAAACACTTGTTAAAGAATTATATTGTAATCGTCTTTCATTACCTGGTGGTCCAGGACATCCAAATGAAAATTCAATTCGTCGTCATATTAATTCTCCACCACCTGTTAAAATGTATCAAGATGAAGATGTCTTTTTTTCATTTGATCAAGCAAAACATATTACGCCTGATTCACTGGATTCTCAAATTGCTGTTTCAAGATCATACTTTATTAAGCATACAAATATCAAAGATGCAAAAGTGTTCGGCATTCCAGATAAGCTTTTTGAAGCGTTGCAAGGCTTTGCTCTGCCTATTACTCCACTTCATGAAGATATTGTAAAGCTAATTGAAACTTTGCCCAATCACATCTTTGTTAAAGGGCTCTTTACTAATAGAGTATCAAAGTTTGAATATAATCAAGGATGTCAGCTACTTTCATCATCAATAATTCCTTTTCGAATGGCCCGATATTGTGAACAACTGATTAATAGTGTTATTCATCAAGTTCAATCATTTAATTTAAAACCAGAATTTTTTGAATCTCGTTCTGCTCGTGCTCATTCTACTCGTCCACATTCTTCATTATATCCTTCAGCAACACCAACAAAGAAATCTCGTTATGATGAAACACTTTTAACTGGCGAAACATATCGATACTTTGCTGCTTTTGAACTTGAAAAAAAGGTAAGGACTTTGTTTGTGTTAGGTGTATTAATGTAGCTATATAATTTTTTCAGCAAAAATATCCAAATCAAGTTTTTAACAATGGTGATGACACTCAAATTTATAAAGTTGTATCAATATTGCTGTCATCTGAACGTGGAGCATCTGCATTTCTTCCAGAAAGAATTAATTTTTATTATTCTCCACAAGCAATTTATAACTTTTTTGCTTATACAAAATTCTTTGTTGATAATCGTAACAAAGATTTTTCATCTATTACACTCACTCAAGAATTACCATCTGATATTGAGTTAAATGATTTTGAAAAGCTTTCATCCGTTGAAAGACATTCAGAAGAACGTGAATTATTGCTTGAAAATTTAAATATTCAAGCAACTCCATCTGCTTCTACTGATGCACCTGTTCCAATGGAAATTGATAATGTTTTTGATAATGATTTTGATTATCATGATGCTCCATCTTCACCTTTTAAAGATAACAATGATGCAGCAGCTGCATCAACATCTCAACGACAAGTTTTGGAATCACAAGACATCTTTGCACAAAGTGATAATGAGTTAGTTTTTTAAAAAGATTATGGTATATTCTTTTTAAAAATTGATTTTTTTTAGTAATGGTGGTGCATATGAAGATGCAGATGATTATGGTGAAAACTTCTTTAATGTTGATGCACAACAACAACCTGAAGGAACAACTACTGGAACACTAGATGATTCGTTAGCAATGGTAGTAAGAAGATCAGATGTTGAACCAATTGTTTCTACTCGACCAAAAAGAAATGCAAAAAAGATTCAATTTGTTGATGATGATGCACATTGGGAAAGGCCAGCTGATACTACACGAAAATGTAAGGAATACTGTAGCTTTTATGCGTCTTTACAAATAAATTTTTTAGCCAAGAAAAAGAAGACAGCTACAAGAGAAGAATTGCAAGAACAACGTGATGATAGCTTGCTCTTTGCACCACGTGAAACTTTTGCAAATGTAACAACTTCACGTCGTCGCACACCATCTGCTTCATCAGCTACAATAATGGAAGAATCGCCAAGAATATCACGTTGTCAAGATTCATCACTACCTGCTAAAATTGCAGAAACCAAATTTGCTTATCGTCTTGAACTTGGTCAAACTATTCCTGGATATGCTGTATGTATTTTTTAAGTTTTTGATAAAAGAAAATTTAAAATATATATTTTTTAGGATTCGGATAAAGTGTTCTTCCCTGTAAGATTTAGTGAACATATGAAAAAAGCCTTCTCGTCTACTTCTGTATTATATCGTGGACAGTTTTCTTATCTTCCACCATTTTCACGAACTCGTCAAGAAGATGAATATCTTTTTTGGCTTCGTACTTTTCGTCTATGTGATGATTTAACTGAAGCAAAGAAAGCAGAACTTAAAACGCGTAAAAGTCTTGAAGCTGCTGCAGCTGCTCCATTTACGGATAATGCAAATCATATGGATTATGATGGTGTATCAGATGATGACTATCATGATGCAGCTGATAATGATTTTGATGCTTTTGATGGGCCTTCTTCACCTGTTCCACCACCAACACATTCACAACCAAGAATTTCTACCCAATATGCTGGTTCATTAATGGGTGAATATCAACAATATCATGACGACGAAGATGGTGATGAAGAAATTGATGATTTTGATTTTGAATCAAAAGTAAGAATTTCACATGTTTAAAGTACAGTAATTGTGTTATGTAATTTTTAGAGAGATAAAGCTGTTACGCTACATTATTCAGAAGGAAGGCTTGCTTTAAAACGTGCAATTCGCTATATTCTTACTAAGTCACGTTATGATCGTTCAACACTGCCAGATGAAATAAGTGGAATAAAAGTACCACCACCACAAATTACCGATGAATTGGTTCAAACTCAAATGCTTCCACATTCTACTCCAACTGCCATGAAGAAGACAGGAAGATTTCAATTTGAAATTGATGAAGACGGTGAAGATGAAATTATTGGTGGTGATAATCTTCTAAATGGTCTTGATATTGATGAAGAAAGCGACTATGAGAATGATGTAAGCTTTGTTATAACTTTGGTTACTGTAAATAATTATTTCTTTTTTCTAGACTGATGAAACAAGGATGAAAGATTTTAAGATTGATGGATTTCATACCTTGAAAAGTCTTCTATTTTATCTTCCAGATGTTTGTCATCCTGATACTGTAAGAATATTATCAGTGGCCCATGTATTTTGTACTCTCTGTCATATGGCAAATGAAAATGTAAGCAAATATTTTCCTTCACTATTTACAATTTAATTATATCTTTCTTTTAGAATCTTCATTTTATTCAAGAAGAAATTGAGCTAGATGGTGGTGAAACAACATCAGATTGCCGAATCCTTAATCTTGAAGATGCAGAAGTGTTAGAAATTGAAAATGGTCTTGATGATGAAATGGATTTTTCTGAAGAAATGTCAGATGCATGATGCCTTCATTATTCTCTATTTAGTATTTTTTCATTATTATTGTTAGCCCAGTTTAATTTATTTTTCTTGTTACGGGTTTACCTCTTATCCCTCTTTTGATTATTGCCAAAGATGTGTATTTTTTTGTCGTTATTGATCTCCTTGTGTTTTATCACTACTTTATTTTTTTGCCTTTGATTATTGACTATCACTTATATAATTGTTTATTAAACAAATAAATTTTTTTCTTCGGAAAAATTGTTGATGAATATGCAGCTACAGTAACTGAATAGAGGTGTTTAATTAATTTAAATGTTTGGGTCATTTAGCCTTAAATTAATATTTTTGAAAATTGCAACAATTTTTTGGATTAAATTTTTAAATTATTGTATTTTTGCCAGAAATATCAGTACTTGTTTTCAAAAAATCTTTTTTAAAAGGGTAATGTAATATTTTCTCGACATCAAAAATTTTTTTCACGTTTTTATAAAAGATTATAATCAGTGTACTGTAGTTGTGGGTAAAAAAATATAGCAGCACAATATTCTTTGAAGAGTAATTCGATTTAAAAATCCAAAATTCCGTCGAATCGTATTTTAATAAATTTATTTAAAACAGTTAAAAAAGCTTTTGTCAAAAAAGTTTTCTTCTAGCAGTCGAAAGTTTTGTAAACACACCGTTTTTTTGTTGGAATCAAAATAACAACAATATTTTTACCCATTATGCGTTTAATGCATTTAAAGACAAACCACATATATGATCTTGAAATTTGTAACACTGCATTTCACCTATATAAAACAAAAATAACAAACCTTTTTCAAGTTTTTCATCTTCCATCGAGCAAAAGAAAAAAAGAAGTTGTGCGTTCTTTGTTGTTTTGTGTTTGAGAGAAACAAAATAAGAAAATTGACAAAAAGTGAAAAAAAGGCCAAACATTTTTCCAAGACGTTTTTCATTGTCTTTTAAAAAAGGCACGTAGCATATAATAAGATTGAACATTTATATCTATAATTTATCCGTGATATTTTAAAACATTTTATCCATATATTTTTGCTTATATTCTTTTTTTTTGTTTTAGGGTTTTGGGAACTTACCAAAAAGAAAAGATGTCTTCACTTTTTCGTAGTTCTACTACAACTGCAATAAAATTATGGCAACTTCAGGTAGCTTTTTTGTAGCTTATTGTAATTGAAATATAACTATATTATTTACAGCCATCTCGTTTTGCATCGAGTATTGCTCATACTGTTAGTGTACAACATCGAATTGAAGATTCTCGTTCACGTGCTTTGCTAGGTGGTGGACAAAAACGTATTGATGCACAACATAATCGTGTATGTTTATTTTATATATAAATATATTTTTATCTAGTGAATCAAGGAAATTTTAATGACTGAATTGTGTTAAATTATGTTCTGATTTTTGAGAAAAGAAAGAAAAAAGGCATATGTTTCCTGATTCTAAATACAGATAGAGCAGTTGATTGCGAGCCTTGCTTCCGATGGTTTTTGTTCCATCAGTCTAGAAAAAAGAAATAATTATTTACAGTAACCAAAAGTATAACAAAGCTTACATCATTCTCATAGTCGCTTTCTTCATCAACATCAAGACCATTTAGAAGGTTATCACCACCAATAATTTCATCTTCATCAATTTCAAATTGAAATCTTCCTGTCTTCTTCATGGCAGTTGGAGTAGAATGTGGAAGCATTTGAGTTTGAACCAATTCATCAGTAATTTGTGGTGGTGGTACTTTTATTCCACTTATTTCATCTGGCAGTGTTGAACGATCATAACGTGGCTTTGTAAGAATATATCGAATTGCACGTTTTAAAGCAAGCCTTCCTTCTGAATAATGTAGCGTAAATCCCCATAATAAAATAAATTTATTTTAGCACTGTTAATATTTAATTAGTTTTTAAAAAACTATTATTTATATGCTTATGCAAGAAATTCGAACCTGACCTTTAAATATCCCATGTTGTATCGCCAGTAAAACGCTTAACAAATTGCTCTGTCTGTATTTGCCAGCTGAGGGAATTTAAAACAGACTTTTTTAACCACTAAAAATCCATAGAGTTCCATTCGACAACAATCTTTCAATAATCTACTCTGTCTCCATTTTCAGGGAAAACTAACTGCTCGTGAACGAATCAATCTTTTACTTGATCCTGGAACTTTTAAAGAATATGATATGTTTATGGAACATACGTGCACAGAATTCGGTATGGAAAAGGAAAAATATTCTGGTGATTCAGTTGTAACTGGACATGGACAAATTGCCGGTCGTACTGTATTTGTATTTTCACAAGATTTTACTGTTTTTGGTGGTTCACTTTCATCTGTACATGCAAAGAAAATTGTTAAAATTATGAATGTAAGCAACTTTGTTGATTTAGTTTGTACTTAATATAATCAAAGATCTTTTTTTAAGCAAGCTATGCTCGTTGGTGCACCCGTTATTGGTTTAAATGATTCTGGTGGGGCACGTATTCAAGAAGGTGTTGAATCTCTTGCTGGGTATGCTGATATCTTTCAAGCTAATGTTATGGCATCAGGTGTTATTCCACAAATTTCATTAATTATGGGACCATGTGCTGGTGGTGCAGGTAAATATTTATGTATTGGCGATTACGAGTTTGATAGCGCTGTTCTATAACCAAATAAATTGTTTAGTTTTCTAGTAGTCCGCAACGCCGCTTTATGCATGAAATTAACTTTATCCTTCTTTTTCAGTTTACTCTCCTGCATTAACTGATTTCACATTTATGGTTAAAGATAGCTCCTACTTATTTATTACTGGTCCAGATGTTGTTAAAGCTGTTACAAATGAAGAAGTTACACAAGAAGAGTTAGGTGGAGCTAAAACTCATACTTCTACTTCTGGTGTTGCACATGGAGCATTTGAGAATGATGTTGATGCATTACTTAATATTCGTGAATTATTTAATTATTTACCATTATCAAATAAAGATCCATCACCTATTCGAGCTGTTGATGATGAATGGTATTGTTTATTTGCTGTGGATACTTTGATTTTTGAGCAAGTTCTTAATTTTTTAGGAATCGTGATGTTCCATCACTGGATACTGTAGTACCACTTGAATCAACAGCTGCATATAATATGAAAGATGTTATTACTTCACTTATTGATGAAGGAGATTTCTTTGAAATTATGCCTGATTATGCTAAGAATATCGTTGTTGGATTTGGTCGTATGAATGGTCGTTCAGTTGGAATTGTTGGAAATAATCCTAAATTTGCTGCTGGTTGTCTCGATATTAATTCATCCATTAAAGGTGCAAGATTTGTTCGATTCTGTGATGCTTTTAATATTCCAATTATTACACTTGTTGATGTTCCCGGCTTCTTACCTGGTACTGCACAAGAATATGGTGGAATTATTCGACATGGCGCAAAACTTTTATATGCTTTTGCAGAAGCAACTGTTCCAAAGATTACTGTTATTACTCGAAAAGTAGGTTTTTGTTGTTTTTTAACTGCAGTAGTAAATATGTAACTGTATTTTATAAATGAGATACAGTAATCCAGCGTGGTTTAAGTAAATTGATTTTTGACGGCAAATCTCTCGCTTTGAGTTTTGTAAGCTAATATTTTCATGGAAGGGTCATCACTGATAGGGGCATCTTTTCGACTTAAAATTTTGTCATTTGGCGACACTTCGCCAAACAGCGCCAAATTTAGATTTGACTTCGCATGTGATAAAAATAGTTACAAATTATTAAAATTGACCTTTCTTTGTGATTACGAGCTTGCAGAAGTAAAAAGAAATAATTTTTTCTTAAATAATAGGTTTTAATATTAGTTAAGCCCCCAAGATTGCTGCTATGAATTTACAACAATGATAATTTATATGTTTATCTTTTTTTCAGGCATATGGTGGTGCATATGACGTTATGGCATCAAAGCATTTACGTGGGGATGTTAATTACGCTTGGCCAACAGCAGAAGTAGCAGTAATGGGTGCAAAAGGTGCTGTACAAATTCTCTTCCGTAAAGATAAAGAACGTCATGCAGAACATGAAGACAAATATATTGAACTATTCAGTAATCCATTCCCTGCAGCAGTTCGTGGCTTCATTGATGATATTATTGAACCACGTACAACTCGTCGTCGAATTTGTGAAGATTTAAATCTTCTTGAATCAAAGAAACTTAAGAATCCTAAAAAGAAGCATGGAAATATTCCACTTTAAGAAATGATGGTGGTTACTGTAATTGATATAGTAGAAAAATATTAAAATATTGATTGAATGAATATTATTGTAGGCGGGATTTCTTATTATAAGAAAATTAAATTTATTTTAGTGATTTTATATATGTGTTATCTCTTCAAATATTTTTGTATCATGTTTTATTTGCCATAATAAATTAGAGATCTATGCTTAGAGTTGTAGATTTTATGTGACTAAAAGATTTTTCTCTTCGTTTGCTAAACAAGTTCCAAATCAAAAAAATATGTTTGTTTAACACACACGTTTGGCAGAGAATCGACGATCATTGTTATTAATTTTTAAAAAAATTTTAGACAATCAGAATTATTTTTAAACAAAAAATAGATGAATCTATCAACACATAATTTATTACATAAAATATTGTCTCCTGTCAGAAACCATTCAATTTTAATAATATTTTGCAGATTTTATCGCTTTTTTAAGAGAAAGAAGCAACACTGACATAGACATATTTTTATAAATGATTTTAAAATATTCAAAAATTGAGAACAAAGATAGTCTTAATCTCTCGTTTACCAAAGTATGCAATTTTTTTTTATTACAAAAACAGTCAAAACATGGTAAAATGCTTTTCACTTTTTGACCTCAACAAATTCTTACAATAAAGTTTCAAGTGTTTTGAGTAGCTCACATTCACCCCATCAGAGTTTTTTTTGCAGTGTTTCATATCAATCGATTGTTATATTAATGACATATCGAGTCTTCATCGTCTTTGTTTTCTGGTCATAATTAAGTTTCTTGGCGTTCCAAATCTTTCTGAATTTCATAATTATTGCCCTAGACATTGCTGTCCGGGATTGGCTCTTTCGTCCGATCCAGGATTCGGGATCTTCAAAGTACTCCGGGATTCAGGAATCCAATCCCGGTCAAAAATCCCAGAAAAATGGCCGTGATCTGGGGTTAATTGCAAACAGTTAAACATTTTAAAGAATTTTAAATAATAGAAATCACAAAACGTGCCAATAAGAATTTTTTGCAGAACATCTTTTTAAAATACATTCTCTTATAAGTTAAGATGATTCATCATTTTTAGTTTTAGTTTGTTGAAAGCTTTATGTCGAGAAACGTGGGCAAAGTAGGCAATGATTTTTGCTGCAAATAAGACAATTTGTTTTTTTGAATATTTTAATAAATTTGAGAAAATAAAATTCACAACAGATAAAGTTTTAAATACGGTCTTTTTGTAAAACATTTTGTTTTTGGAAAATACATGCAACGGAAGCAATGAAATAGTAAATCCATTTTTAATGTTAATTTATTAGCTTTTATCTTGCAATGAAATTAAAGGATATATTGTGAAATAAATTACATCTGGAAATTTTTATGCATTACAATAATCCATATACATTGTTATTTTAAGTATAATTTTTTATTTCAAGAAAAAGCTGTTGAAGTCTGTAAAGAAATATGCGACAACCAATTTTATTTTTTGATTTTATTAGATAAAGGCAATTTTCAAGTGTTTTGTGTTAGTTCTATCAAAAGAGATTGTTCGTTTTTTTTATTCTAGCAATCTTTAACAATAACATATTTGGTGCCAAATAGTTTTAGGTTATTGTATGAATACTAGTGTGTTTCTTTAGTATTTGTTGCGAATAAAACAATTATATTTTTTGAATATTTAAATAAATTTTAGAAGATAGAATTCACAAAACATGTAATTTTTAAAAAGCTTTTTTTAACTTTTTGTTGCACATTTTAAGTTTGAGTATAAAGAAAGAAATGATTTACCAACATTTTTAATATTACATTGTTTAGTTTCCATCCAACAATGAAATAAAAGAATAATGTGAAATAAATTGCATCGGGAAATTAAAAACTAATGTTTGTTGGTTACTGTAACACATAAAAAAGTGTTTTTTTAAAACTTAATTTTCAACTTTTCACAGTATTCTTTTTTAAATTGTTATCGAAATAATAAAATATTAAACACTTCATCAAAAGTATTATTCAACTGTTTTTCTCTAACTTCTTCTTAAAAAATAGGAGACCAAATAGTTAAAGACAAAAATTTCGTAAACGTTTATTGCGCATCAAAACAGAGTTCCATTTTTTGTTCCTTCCTTTTTTTCTTTCATCTCAGCTGTTTAGACATTGATCCCTTCAGTGTTTTCTGGAAATTATGAAAGAAAAAATGCACCCAAATACAAGCGCCAGTTTTTTTGTTCAACAGCATCAGCAAAATATAGCACACCAGACATTGAAAGTGAAGTATGTTTTTTGGCTGACCAAAAAGCGGTCGAAAATTTTAAGCTTGAAAAAAAAGACAAGGGAAAAAAAGTAGTCATCAATGAACACTATTTTTTGCAGCCAGGCTGGTAAGAAAAGCAAAAAGGCAAAGGAACAAACAAAACATAAAGAAAATTTTTTTTGTTGTTTACTACTACTGAAATGTTGTGTTTTTTTCCTCCCCTTTCTACCCATGATGATGTTTTGTTAAAACAAAATAATAACAGACAAAAAAACAACATTGTAGCTTTGTCTTTTGGAAATCAATTGAACAAAAAATATATTTTTGTTGAAAAGTATTTTTTCTCTGTTAAAAAGATTATTTCCTATTTTTAGAACGTGTATTTATTGAACTTCAAGCAAGAGTGGTCATTTTTAATAAAACATTTTTATTGTAGATTTTAAAATGTATATTTTATTGTTATTATATATTTTGATTGTTAATTTTGGAATTGTGGATACTGCAAAAATTTTGGCTTTACATGTTCATGATGAAAGAAGTCATCTATATTCAATGGCACCATTTTTAAAAACGTAAGGGTCTTTTAAAGCTACAGTAATTTTTTTCCCCAAAGAAAACTGACGAGTATATTTTTTCTGTTTTAACGTTTTTTTAAAAAAAAACTTTTCATGGCAATGAGGAAAATTTCTAGTGCTAAAAAACCATAAACATAAGCAAATTTCGAAATAAATATGTTATAATAAAAAAGCTTTCTTCTCTCTTTAAGTAACTTAGGGTTAAAAGTGTGGGATAGAATGGAGCCATTCATTTCAATTAATAATTAAGATTACTTTTGGCCCCAAATATGGTATAGAATCTCATTTGATGCGATGTACTCAAAACTCTTACCTTGAGTGTTTTAATTACATAATAAATAATATCGCAAAACAAAACGGGTTTTATTTTTTTATTGTCAAAATATAATACCAATTACTGTTTTGAATATTTTATTTCTAATTCTTGCATTTTTGATCACGTAAACCGCTTTTTACACGGAAACGAGAGAGGAAGCTATTAAAGGATTTTTGAATTATTGGAAACAATAATTATCGAATAAAAAATGATGTTTACGGATGGCTAATTAAACCATATAAAAATCAAACGGCTTAAACTTTTTTAAATTTCTTTTTATCGTTGCTTTTTTCTGGAAAAAATTTTGTTTTTCTTTTCGCAACAAAATAAAAACACTTAAAATTTTTCATGTTGTTTTGAATCAAAAACTTTTGATATCACGCACATGAAGTAGCAGTCACAGTGACATTCTACTTTGAAGAGCACGCATTGTTTTTCTACCATTAAAACATACAAAAACAATCTAAAAATAAACATTTTTAAAGCATTTTGAACAAAATGTAAAAGTTCACCTATTTTTTTAGACTATCAGATTCTGGTCACGAAGTAACAGTCTTTGATTCAGCAAGTGATTCAAAGCCAGCAAAGTTAGGATTTAATGCTACTGTCGTACATTCATATCTACCACCATATGAACCACATCAAAAATTTGTATCAACATTTTTTTGGGAACATGATCCTCATGCTGCTGTAACTGGACTTGTCCATAAAACAGCAGATGAAGAAATGGGTCGTCTACTTCTTCAACGAGCTGATAAGGTTTGTGCTTTAACATTTTTGGCGGGACAGTTATGTGAATATTGGGGATTGGATATTTCGCCGAAAATTAACTATTTCGGCAAAAGAACTATTGTTGAAAAGTTTTGTCAGAGAGTTTCGGCAGAAAGTTTTTTTTTCAAATTGGAAACCAAATAATTGTTGAAATTTTTTTAGTTTGTTGAATTGCTAAAATTTGATTATAATTTGGTAATTGTTGATGAGCTTTCCACTATCTATGGTATGACAATTGCAAAAATGTTGAAAGAACTTAAGGGAACACCATATGTGGTATTTACGACTCCAAACGTTGGTGCAGAATCAAATGTTGCAGAATTAGCATTGGGTAAATGCTTATTTTTTAAATTTGTTAAAACAACATTACAATATTTCTTATCAATATCACATTACAGGTCATACGCCAGTCCTGGATGCAACTCGTGGAACTATTCTTCCATCTGGACATGGAGATGTTTATGATCAACATAATTTCTTACTTCGTGTTGATAATGTTCTTGAAGCAATGGGTGAATATGGAGCTTTAAGTTTTTGGGGTAAGCTTTAATATTTTATCATTACCGTAATCTTGGTGATAAAGTATTACTAACACCGTAATCTTATTGAATACTTTTACCAATACCGTACTTTTGATTTGATAATTTTACCATTACCGTAACCCCAATTCAAATTTCAGTTCCCTCTCTTCTTGGGTATGAAAATCCTGAAAAGCTTGGTGTTACATCATTTGATACATTGGAAATTGTAAGAAATGCAGAAATGAATATTCGAGAATCATTAGATCGACTTGGAAGAATTGCTCCTATTGGAGATGACTTTCGATCTGTTGGATCACATTGCAAAGAATCATCACCACTTCCAAAAGATTTGTCTGATTTTATTGAAGATCCAACTTCTAATGGTAAGGATTTTGTTACTTTGGGATTTCATAGATCTCTTTATCGGTTAAAGCACAATTTCTTTTTCAGGTACAATATATATTGCCTTTGGAACAATTGTAAATTTTAATACATGTCCACATTTTGTTTTTGAAGCATTCTTTAATGCAATGAATCAATTTCCTGATTATCGAATTATTATGTCAACAAGAAATTTAACACTTCGAACTCTTCCAAAATTGAATAAAAATGTTAAAATTGTTTCATGGGCTCCTCAAACTGCTATTCTAGCACATCCAAAAACAAGATTATTTATGACTCATGGTGGATTGAAGAGGTATGTTGAAGAACTTTTACTTGGGAGGATTTGGGGATTACATATATCCTATAGAAATTATACGCGCAAAATGTCGAATCAGAATCAAAACATTTTTAATTGAAACAGTGTTTTGTTATAAAACTAAAATTTTTTTAAAAATGAAAAACCCCGAGTTAAAATTTGTAAGAAAGACGAAATTTCGAATTTGTAGATTTCTCAAAATCAAAATTCCTAAGCCGCTTTTTTTGAAAAATCGAAATTTCGAAATCAAATTTTTCTAAAAACCAAAATTTTTAAATCGATTAATTATGCCGAAAAATGACGTGCTGATTTTTTTAGTTTCAAAGAAGCTTTATGCGGTAAGACTCCTGTTGTATTTATGCCAATCTCAGCTGAACAAGGAATGATTACACGAGTATCAATGAAAATGGGATTAGGAACTGCATTGAGCAAGTATACGGTAACTGCAGATGCAATGGTTAAAGCTTTTAATGAAGTGAGTTTTAAAACATTTTTTGTTTAGTGGATTACTGTTACTCGTTTTTTGGATTACTGTATTCATACTCCTTTGCAGGTACTTTACAATTCATCATATAAAGAAAATATGGAAAAAACATATGAATTTTTCTTGGATCGAATTATTCCATCTCTTGATGAAGGAGCATGGTACGTCGATAAACTAATTCGACGAGTTGAAAAGCTTGGTCTTCGAGCTGCTTCTTTACCAAGTGAAGAACAATCACTGCTATTCTTCCGTCGACGTGGAATTAGCATACCATCATATAAATATTTTGGTTTTGATTGGATGGTAGCTGGTCTTGCATTGGGATATTTACTTGCAAGTTAAATGTGTGCCTTCAAAAAGTGCCATCAAATAAGTTTTCACCGAAAAAAAATATATGTTATTTATGCTTTCACTTTTGTATTGGTTATACAACGGGTAATATTTTAGAAAAAGTTTTATTTGTAAATAAATCAAGAATAACAATTTAACAAAGTAGTAAAAACAAAAAGATGCAAAGTTCTAAACAGACAACTAACAATTTTGTGAACAAAAATAATACAAATATAAAAAATGCAAAAACCCGAAAATAAAATTTACTAGGCAAATATTGTGTTAAGTGATAAACATTATTAATTATTGAAATGAGAAATATATACTTCATTAACAAGGTATTGATTCTTGACTCGACGTTCTTTAAATCGGGCAATATCTTTTCGAGTAATAATTCCACGAAGCTGAAAAAAATTAAAATTACAAAACAATTTGCAAATTTTCTATCTCAAGCTAAAGTACAACAACCCAATAGTTATAATACGTAAATATTTTACAACAATCCAAAAATCCTAGCTACAGTAACCCAAGTAATATTCTATTGCTAAAGTAATCCAAAAACCCACCCTGTTTTCTTCATCAACAACAACCATATACCGTAATCCCAAACCACGGAATGAAACAAATACTGAATTTAATGATGCATTCAATGGTACACGATGTGGTGATGGATGCCAAAATGGTTTTAAATTAACAAAACATTTCATATCTTCTGATGTTAAATTCAAATTTGGAACATTACTTTCATTTCTAAAAATGCAACACAGATAAACATGTTTAACTCTTCTAAAAAAACAAACCTTGGATAATCACTTCTAAAATCAGAAAGCGTAACATTTTGCGCACCAGTTGCAGGAATTTTACCATGATAATCTTTTGTAAAATGTCGATTTTTAAGTAGGACAATAATGTGAGATCGAAGAAGAATTCCTTTGAGATGACCATAATTAGGAAAATCTTGTGGTGACGAAGGAGCTGTAATCATATCAACAACGGGAAATCCATGATGTCGAGTTGTTTTTATAATTTCTACCAATCTTTGCACGGATTCTACTGGCTCAAGTGCAACAACATCCTTTCGCATAACAGTTCGTGCAAGAATATTTCGAGATAGTTTTGGTGGATGCCAACCAAGGAATGGAATTTCAGATAGTTCAATATGAAGATCATAGAGGCCTTCATTGAATAGATCACCAACAAACTTTGTAATCATCAAAACGAGCATTATTGGCATTCCAAATGTAATATCTTTTGTTGCTTCAACGATAATAGCAGTAAGAGAAATAGTCATTCGAACAACACCACCAAGTTGTGCAGCTGCACCAGCTAATGCATATTTGCCTGTATCAATGCCAGTCTGAAATAAATGAATATATAAATTTATAATAATATAGCAGTAAGACGATAAGCACTAGCTATCAGCTCGAATAAAATAGATACTGCAAAACCGAAAACTTACAACATTAGGAAATAAATATTCAACTCCAATTCCAAATAATCTTCCCCATGCAGCACCCGTTAAAAGCGTAGGAATAAAAACACCGCTAGGAACATTTAATCCAAAAGTCCATAATGATAAACAAAAGTATTCAATAGCAAAAATGAACAAAGTTATTGGACGGAATGAATCTAAAACATACAGTATCAGTATAATACTTCGAAAACAACAAGCTTACTAATCGGACTATGAAATAAGCTCTTCACAGATTCTTCAGGATTTTGAAAGAATAAACTTGCAACTGCACTGTACTGTCCCTTTGGGCACCAAAGCTTTGTAACTTCTGTTAAATTTGGATTAATACCAATTGGTTTACAATCATCTACAACAAAAATTGTAATAAATCCAACAAATGCTGAAGTAGCAGCGACAAGTAAACATTCAAAAACTTTTTGAAAATTTGTTCGAACATAGCTGAAATTTTATAAACGTAATAACTGTAATAACGTTAATATAGGAAGCTTACAATTTGCGATATTTTGTTATTCTGACATTTAGATAATTGAATAATGCTCCAAGTAATCCACCAATAACAGCAATTAAACAAAATGCAGGAATTTCCCAAATATTGAATGAATTGTTCTAAAATTTTAAGAAAAGCATTCAATACATCTTTTGTCGTAAAATTACTCACTTCAAATTTTCCAAAATTTGCAAGACCATTCCATGAAAGCATACCACCTTGTCCATAAAAGATACTCAAAACCGAATCCACTGTAAATGAAGAGATCATTGCACAAAAAACCTAAAAAGAATACTGTAATAAATCAAACAAAAAAATAAGTTTTCAAGGGATCGTTTTCGGAATGCCACCACG
This sequence comes from Panagrolaimus sp. LJ2400, assembly GCA_024447215.1. Classification (NCBI taxonomy): domain Eukaryota; kingdom Metazoa; phylum Nematoda; class Chromadorea; order Rhabditida; family Panagrolaimidae; genus Panagrolaimus; species Panagrolaimus sp. LJ2400. The sequence continues at coordinate 149,141 of JAMRYA010000061.1, forward strand.
GTTTTGGCTCAAAACATATTTGATCATCTTCACATAATATTAAAAGTTATTCTCGCAAAGTATTAGGTACTCTTTTGAAAAAAAATATATATTTACTACTCTCAACAAAATAGCACACAATATTCGACGGCTATTTATTCCTTACAATTTTATATTCTTCAATTTTTAAAGATGGTTAATTACTTATGATAAAGTATTTACATCAAATATTATCATAGAGCGAGCTTGTCATTATTTTTGAAAAGGTGGTTATTACAAGTTCATACAAACTTGTTATTATTAAAGCTTTTTTCAATGAAGGCCTCTGTGATCTACAGTTATTAGAAATCTTCTTTCTTAGTTGGCATCCAACAAAACAATCTCGAAATATTCTTGCACAAAATGTCAAGGATGTTGTTGCAATTTAACCAGTAGAATCTGTGCAACGACTAGTAGAAATTATAAAAACAACTCGACATCATGGCTTTTCTGTTGTTAATATGATTACAGCTCCGTCATCCCCACAAGATTTTACTAATAATAGTCGTACAAAAGGAGTTCTTCTTCGATCTCTTATTATTGTTCAAGAACCGCAATATTAAATTTATTAATTTACGGAATAAGTAGTAAACAATATCGTGTGCAAGTTAGTTAAGCTTAAATATATAAATTCTAAAAAGAGTATTTAATAATTTAAAGGAGAATATTCCAATATTAGGGAAATATGATAAAGAGCCAAAACCAAAATGACATCGAAACCTTTGTAAACATACCATTCTCCATGTTAATGATTGATTCCAAAAGCTCGCACCTTCTTCCAACGAAAAAAGTACTCCACCAATTGGTGCTCCAAATGCTGCTGCAACACCAGCAGCTGCACCAGCCGAAACAAAATCACGCTTTTCTTTATCATTACGAAAATATTCAAAGATTTTAAAATCTATTGGAAATGAAATACATCGACCTTGCGAGATACCAGCCGCTACAACTGCACCACTATGAATCATTGGACCTTCCTAAATAGGGGATAACTGTAATAATGCTTTGAATAATATAAAACATTTTACTTTTCCTGCTGCTAATCCTCCACCAACAGCACATGCAACTCCAATAGCTTTGGATACAAGAGTTTTTAGTCGAACAACACCAGGAATTTGAATACCATTAAGGAAGCATTTCTGAAATGTTATATAGTTGGTTATTGTAATGACGTTCAAAAAATAATTACTATTTGTGGAATCCCAGATCCCGCTGAAGCCGGAGCATATGCAACCACCAATATAGCAGCAATCCCAACCAAAAAACAATTATATAATGTCCATGCAGATAATACCATCCAAATACATCCACCACCTTTAATCTTTTCATGATCACATCGTTCTATCACTAAAAATTACAAAGAAGTTTAATAAAAGTATTTGAAAAATATAACGATTAATGGTGTCAGGTAAATGTTGTCTACAGTAACCTGACAATAAACTTTTCAAATTGCGTTAGAAATGAGGCTCTAAATTTTGCACGTGTTTTCCACAACTATAGAAATAGTTACAAAAGAAATATTAGCTGTTCTGGTAGTAATTTTCATTTACTTCTGCCAGCAAAAATGTATACCACAAGAATTCCTTCCTGAGATGACCCTAATTAGAAAAATCTTGTGGTGATAATGGAGCTGTAATAATATCCACAACAGGAAAGCCATAATGTCGAGTTGTTTTAATGTTTTTCAACTTATCGTCGTACACTTTTTACTGGTTCCAGAGCAACAACAGTTTGTGCAAGAATATTTCGAGATAGTTTTGGTGGATGTCATCCAAGAAATGAAATTTCTGATAGTTCAATATGAAGATCTTCATTGAAGAGATCACCATATGTAATCATAAGGACAAGTAAATTTAATATCTTTTGTTGCTTCAACGATAATAGCAGTAAGAGAAACAGTCATTCGAACAACACCACCATGTTGTGCAGCTGCACCAGCAAATATAGCATTAGACATTCGCACATATTACATAATTTGAGCTACAAAAACTTCTAAAAGATTCTATAACACGCTGTTCGCCCGTTACTTTACATACATCTTGCTGGCATCATAGAATGAAAATTATCACAGGAAATCTAATATAACTTTTTTTACAGCAGTTAAGTATACGTGCAAAATATGGAGCAACAATTCCAAAATACAGTTAGTAAACTTACAATGATGAATAATAACTCGAAATTTAATTTCTGCACTATAATATACCATTATATCAATAAATGCTGCAACCAGCGCCGTGACAATTCCAATCAAAAAACATACAACCCATCTATTTACTGATTGTCGAAATAATCTTTGCTAAAAAAATTAAAAACAAATTAACACATTTCCTTTTCAAAGGCAGTCACATACCTGATGATCTTTATGTGCTTCTTCATCACGATACAGTTCATTTTCAATAATTTCATAGTCTAGCGATTCAAACTTTTCACTAAGAATATGATCATCATCTATTACACTTGTATGTCGTTGAATTGTTCGATCATGACGTTCTTGTTCCCACCGTCTACGATCATTTCGACGTGCAGCAGATTGTAGAGAATTTATTGATGATACTCGTGCTAATCCGCTTACAGGATCTTCATTTGGATCAAGACTAAAAAGAAAGGATTAAATATTATTAGAAATTGGATATTGGATAGAAAAATGGAAAGTTCCGTCTAAATTTTTTGTTCCTATGCTATTAACAAGTGTTGCATGGGGAAGATTATTTGGAACTGGAGTTGAATATTTATTTCCTAATTTTGTAAGCTTCTGTTTTATCTTATAGAGATCTAGCTTATTCTAGCAGGTTACTGTAGCTTATAATATAATATTAATATATTATATCTTTTAAAGGAAAAAAATTGTTGTTTTATAGCAGCTGTATTACTGTAATTGATAATATAAAATTTATATATCGTTTTCTTTCTAGATTAGCTGGTGCAGCTGCACAGCTTGATGGTGTTGTTGACTATTTCCCTTACTCATATTATCGTTGAAGCAACAAAAGATATTACATTTGGAATGCTTACTGCTATTATTGAAGATATTACATTGTCCTGATGATTACAAAATTTGTTGGGGATTTCTTCAATGAAGGCCTCTATGATCTACATATTGAACTATCAGAAATTCCATTCCTTGGTTGGCAATGTTTTTTAGCTTATTAAAAATGTTTATATTTATCTACAGTACAAACCATTCAACTATATCATCACGCTAGCGTGCACGCTAACATTTATAAGATCTCATAAGTATATCTCTCCTCAATCCTTCTCAGTAACATCGTCTAAAATCCCCTTTTATCCCCATTCCTTACCTGCTTTGACTGTATATCCTTGTTCGAGGAGATCTTGAAGTATTTGGAATAAGTGGTTGATTTTGTTCATCAACTCTTGATGCAAGCAATCTTCTCATATTGGGTGTAGACATATTTTTAGGGAATATTTTTGACCATTAAGACATATAATCAGTTAAAACAATAAAATAAAATCGTTATCAGTAAAATAATATATATTATATGTTGAAAATGGTAGTAGTAGCAAAAGGCAATGAATGAAATAAGAGTTGAGTCAGCAGCTGCAGCTGCAATCAGATCCTTTCTTTTTTTTCAGTTCACGAGACAAAGGAAAGCAGACAAGACACATACTGTTCCCCGTCAGTGGAAATTTTGTTTTTTTAGTCAATACATATTGTTCCTTTAAAAATAATTTATAAGTTTTTTCAACATTGAAAATTTTAAATTGATTTCAACTCTTTTTAGCTTTTGTAACAACTTTTTTTGCTTTGACTTTAATTAATTAATTTGAAAAGATAGAAACTTGTTCAATTAAATAAACTTCTTTCTATTTTGATGCTGATGATTTTTTAAAAAAATAAAAGAAGAATGTCAAATTTCAAGTGATTTTTAAAGCTGACCACCAACATGATGAAAAGACATTTTTGCCTCTTTTTTTCAACTGTATGCAACTTACAGTATTATGTTTCTGTTGCTTTCTCTTTGCATAGAGAATTGCAGATAAATTTCAGCTACCTCGAACTTCAAGATGAAGTAATTTGATATCTACCATAACAACAATTAACGTTATAGATTCATAAAAATGTTAAAGACCTTAAACATCGGTAAAGAAATCAATTTCTTCACAAAAATTTGTTTCAGCAGTAAGCTGCAGTAAGTAATCAGGTAAACACATTAAAACAAAAAGTGTGCCAAAAACATTTGAAATATAGCAACTGACAAATATTTTTGTCAACAAATGTTGCTTATTTTTTTTTTCTTTGCGACTAATTGATATGATAAATCTGTGTTCGTAAAATATTAGGTACAATGAGTCATCGTCAAAGGTTCTTAATTGCAGTGTTTGGATTAGTTTGCTTTGTCGTATTATTACAATGTTCTAATGTAACTAATTTGGTTTTATTTATAGCAATAAAAGTTTTAATAAGAAATTAAAAACATAAATATTATTTTTTGATTTTAAAAAAACTAAAATTTATATAAATATTTAGAAAGAAAATATTTGAAATTTTAAGAACTACAATTTTAAATATGTGAACAATAAAAATACTTGTCACATGATTACGGTAATATGGGTTTAACTGATGCTGTATGTTAAGGTGAGATCTTTAAAATAAATTCCGTATTCCTTTGGATACGTTTTTACAATATTAGATGCATCGAGACGAATCTCTGCAATTAATTTGCCATTTCTTTTGAATTAATTTTTGAATCAAGTGAATATGCAATAGAATGCCGCCAAATAGCATTATAAAATCCAGAACTATCTTTAAAAAAGTTTGAACTCCAATCACCATTAACCCTTTTTTCCATTACAAAAATAATATGACGAAAGTAAATGGATTCTTCTTTTGCATTAGCTGGAGATTCCAATGCTAAAAGCAAAAGAACATAAAGTTTTATTATGTCAAAAAATTAAACTAAGTAAAAAAAGGTTTTTGAAGCATATTTTTAATATTTTCTTCCATTTCAACCATATTAATATCACAAAAATCCCATTCATTCAAAGAAATATCTTCGACAATTAATGCATTTTTGTAGAAATCACCGTAAATACTTTGGTTTTCCATTTCTGAGGCATAATAGTGATAAAAAAATGAGATAATTGGCTTCTTCTTTACTTGTAACAACGTGATCATTTTGTTAAAGGAAACTCTTTATTACAATAATACATTTTTATTTAGATATAACATAGCTTAAAAATCCGAAAACAATAATCCAATCAAACCCAAAAAAGTTGAAAGAATTAAAAGAAATTCCTTTTCGACGGAAGAAAAGTAGCGATCTTTCATTATTTGGTAATGCAGCTGCACGTCTTCCAAGTTTATCATTTCTTTTGATAATTTTATTTACGTACCATGCTCCTTCATCCAAGGACGGGATAATTCGATCAAGGAAAAATTCATGAATTTTTACCATGTTTGTTTTGTAGGAGTTGTCATTGAGGACCTGAAAAGCGAATTAACCTTGAAAGTTTGATTTTGTTAAAAATGTGACTTTAAAATTTCAATAATCAAAAGAAATCGACTTCGAAAACTTCGCTTCACTTCGACCTCTTAAAAGTGTTCAAAAATCTCAAAATTACGAGTTAAAAAATATGCCAATAGAAAACTCAAAATTTGGATTTCGCAAAACCTTGAATGAGATAAATCAAATCCCACATTCCTTACCCGATTAAAAGCTTCAACAATTTTATCCGCTGTCAATGTGTATTTGCTAAGAGCAGTGCCGATTCCCATTTTCATTGACATTCGAGCAATTGAACCTTGTTCAGCTAAAATGGGAAGAAAAACAACTGGAGTTTTTGTGCAGAGTGCTTCTTTGTAACTTAAAACTCATCAGTTGTTTTAAATTTTCAATGATTGTTTGTTACCTTTTTAATCCACCATGTGACATAAAAAGTACTGTCTTCTCATGACCAAGTATTGCAAGTTGGGGAGCCCAATGTACAAGTTTAACATGATCGTTAAGCTTCGGAATTGAACGAGATTTTAGCTTTTTCATTGAAAAAATGATACGGTATTCAGGGAATTGATTCAAAGCTTTAAAGAAAGCATCAAAAACAAATTGTGGGCATCGATCAAAATTGACGATTGAGCCAAATGCGATGTAAATGGTTCCTGAAATAAAAAACGTTGCTCCGTATTTGAAAAAAAGCAAATATTTTTAAAATCGAAAACAAACCTTTCGAGCTTTTATCTTCAATGAAATCTTTAAATTCTTTTGATAGTTCTGGAATTTTCTTACAATGTGATCCAATTCCACGAAAATCTTCTGCAATTGGTGCAATTCGTCCAAGTCGATCTAAGCTTTCTCGTAGATTCATTTCTGCCATTCGATTTATTTCATGTGTTGAAAATGAAAAAGTCATTAGTTTTCCAGGATTTTGATATTTTACAACCAACGGATCTAAAGATGGAGGACGTTTATGTTAAAGTAATAATTAATGCTAGTAATTACTGTAATTATACATCATAGCATATTCACCAAAAGCTTCAAGAAAATTATAAACACGCAACCAAAATTTTTTTGGATCATAAATATCTACATGTCCAGTTGGAAGGATTGTGCCATGGGTAGCATCAAGGACTGGAGTGTGGCCTGAAAAAAGTAAGTATAAAATTATTTATCTTTGATTTTAAAATTTTGATGTTTTATAAAACTTCGATTTAAGAAAATTTCCCAATTGTTTCAAGTGGAAAGTTATAAGCGCATTAAAAATAATCAGAAATATCAAGAAAATGCCTCCTCGCACATACCCATTGAAAATTCTGCCACATTTGATTCTGCCCCAACATTAGATGTGGTAAATACAATGTATGGTATTCCAGATAGCTCTTTTAAAATTTTTGTTACAGTCATTCCATGAATTGTAAAAATTTCATCAACAATTACCAAATCATATTCGTGCTTGAATAATTCAACAAACTAAAATTAGACAAATTTTTTTATCACTGAGAAGGTACAAAAAATAGCTACAGTATCCCATAAATAAATTAAAGTTATTATCTCTGGCTTGCAATGATTAATTTGATTGTTTAACATTAAAAGGTCCGCAACAGCTGTTAAAAACAACTAACCTTTTCTGCTGCGTCAAGTAACAAATATCCCATATTTTCATCACCTGCAGCATGAATTAACCCTAGAACAGCAGAATGTGGATCACTTTTCCAAATGAATGTCGAAATCATTTCTTCTAATGCTTCATTCATGGGTAGATATGTATGAATAATTGTTGAATTAAATCCTAAATCTGCTGGTTTTTTATCACTGCAGGAATCAAAAATTGTTAAATTGTGTCCATCTTCCGATAATCTAAAATTACTATTTTTTGCGTTTTATTTTATTGCGATAAAGTTAGTTTTAAAATTTTTCCTTGACCATATTTTTTTCTTAGTAATAGCTTGTTCAGCCATAAATTTAGCTATATTTTACGAAGCTCTTAAGCACCCAAAAAAGTGTTTGATCTCTTTTCTGCTTTTCTAAAGTGCATTTTTTTTTGCTTAAACCAGGGATGAGAAGGTGGCCGGAAATGTCTTTTTTATAAGGCAAAAACAAAGAATTTCCCGAAAATCGTCGGCCGGCCTGCGGCCAGCCGGCCGCATTTCTCAGCCCTGGCTTAAACCAAAAAAAGCATTTTTCAAGAGATGATTGTTTTTTGAATATTATTTTATTTTTTTTTTCTCGTTTGACTTTAAATTTCAATAGGCTGCCACAACACAAATTAAAATTAACGTGAGACTGCTTTTAAACATCAACAAAGTCCCAAACTGGACGATATTTAAAAAAGACATGAAATGTCAATAAAACATTTTTACAGCATGTAAAAATAAAAAAAAACGCAACCGATCGCTTTTTTCTCCATTTTTTGTTTTGTTTAAAGTAATATTGCAATGTAAAAAAAGCGCTAAACGTTCTTTTGCTTATAAAACCATTTTTTGAGCAATAGTGTCTACTTGAATATTTTATTTCTTCATTTTCTTGTATAAAAATTAATTAACTGGAGGGCATTTTATAACAATTAAAACATAATATTAAATTTTACATGCTGCAACTTTTCGTAACGTTATTGAAAAAGTAATAGAAATGTAATTTGCCTCTTACAACTGTTAAAAAACTGCTAATTTATTACATCTAAAATACTCACCGCTTTAAAAATGGTCCCATTGAATATAGATGACTCCTTTCATCATGAACATATAAAACCAATATTCTTGCAGAATATACAATATTAAAACAGAATATTAAACATAATAATTTTAATAAAAAACTGTTCATAACTTTTTTAACATCAATAAAAATTAACCAAACAAATTTTTTCTTCTCCAAGTTGTCTTGTCTCGTTGAATTGAATGCGAGAAAGTTGGTTGTTGTTCGCGCTCAAAAAATGTATTTGTTTTTGATTTTTTTGACAAAAAAATTTTCTTGTCTGTTGTTTTTCTTTGTTTTTCCTTTTTATGTTTTTTGTTTTGTAGTTTATGTTTCAGGGAAGTCAATTGTCAATTTAAGGTGTACTTTGTGTTAAGAGAAAAAGAATGTTTTAAAAGGTTTAAATTTGATTTTGAATTTCCATTTTGTAAAATGCTACAAAAACATGTATCGAACTTCAGAAAAAAATGTAAGTAAAAATAATCAAAAAATCGAAGACGGTGAAAATAAACAGCATGTTGTATCAAGCAAAATTCAATGCATATATTTGTTTTTGAATTTTTATAAATAACGATTTAATCAACTGCATCTTCTTTTTTAATTTTACAACGATTCATATTATCATAATCCTTTAAAAAATTTTTAAAGGTGGAAAAAAAATTTAATATTCAAACCAAAAAGCGGATTCACAAAAAATTATTATGTTTTAAGCAAAAAAAAAGTGTAAAAAAATGATCGCTTTTGTGAAGTGTAAGATATAAACAAAAAATGTAAAACAAGACAGAACTTTTATTGCTTTCTAAGTGTTGCAGATGCATTTGATTACTTTGCTTTCTTTTTTTGAATAAAAATAAGTAGCATTTTTTAGAGACAAAAAATCCAAGATTTTCGGTCCTGGATCCCTGCCGAAAAATCCGAGATTCCGAGCCGGGACAGAAATCCCACAAAAATTGCCGGGGCCCGAGATTTTTGAATCCCGAACATCTTTGGCTCAAAAGTCGAAAGAATTCAATATCGCTCTTCTTTTAACTTTTTAAAAGTGTAAATATTAAAAGAAGCCTACCACTTGCATCAATAATTTTTGACATATTACAAGAGCGTTTAAATGGTTTAATGCAATAGTGAAGCATCTAAGATTCATAGACAATGAAACAAAAAACGTGTTTATTTGCTGCTTTGTCGTTTTTTGACTCGCAATCCAAATCAGAAAAATTTATTGAATACATATGAAAACATAAAAAATCATGAAAACTGGTATATCAATCGTGAAAAGACAAAACAACAAATTCAAACATTTTCAGTATCAAAGTCTTCTTCGAGTAAATCTTCTTCACCTTCACCACCATTTTTTCGAATTAGAATAACTTTTCGTTTACGGTAATAATATATTCCAGCAGCTACAGTAATTAGAGAAATAAAAATGAGAATTGATGAAAGAAGAATAATCAATACCCAATGACTTTGTGCTGAATTCTTTGAAGCTTCAGAAACTGGTGAAGTTGTTGTTGTTGTTGACGGAATTGCAGTTGTAGAATTAATTACTGTTTCATTACATCTCAAATCCGGAATTTCCGTAAATAATTTTCCTTGATATTCTGGTGGATTCACACACTTATAAAAATGACGAATTGATGTATTTGTATGTTTTTCTTTAAAATGTTCAATGAACCAATTCGATAAACAATCACATGTAAATGGATTTCCATTTGCACCTATCACGATATGCCTTGTATCCCAATTAAGCAGCTTTTCAGGTAAAAATGTAAGATTACATCCAGCAACAAACAACTTTTCCATGACTGGTATCGTATGACTATGAGCAAAACCAAATGCATTTTCATGAAAAAATGATAAATTTTTGTTGAAATTGAGATGAACTTCTTTGAGATTTGGAAAACTACAAAAAGCACAACTTTCAATTCGTTCAAGCTTTGAAGGAGAAGAATAAAGTGTTTCAAAATTCTTGTTCATTTTTAAACCATCTTTTTTGAGTACGGTAATTTCAGAATTACTAATATCCAAATGCTGAAGATTTGAAAGAGCATTGATGGCAATTGGGAATGTTGTGAGTGGATTGTTAGATAATAGAAGAGAGGTCAAGTTGCTAAAAAACACAGTAATTAGTAACTGATATTTACAAAAAGAAATTCAAACTTACACAAGATTTACAAAAATATCATCATATAAATTTGTTAGATTGCATTCTATCAAAGACAAATACTTAAGATTTGATAAAGCTTTAGGAAAGGAATTTAAAGTTAGAGTAGCTCCAAGTTTTGTATTACGTGATAAACTTAAATCTTCTAATTTTTTTAAATGCATGAATGTTGTTGATGATATTCTTTCGAGATTATTAGAAATTAAACGCAATTCTATAAGCGTTGAACCAATTTGTTTCGTTAAAACATTTTCCTCAATTGTTGTAAGCAAATTCCGTGATAAATCCAGGGTTTTAAGAGCAGTAAATTTATCAAATGTTCCATTTTCAATTCGTTGAATTTTATTGTTGTAAAATTCAAGGTTTGTGATTCCAGATTCTCTACCAAACAAAAATTTGCTCTAAAATATGTTATTTTTATTTGTTAAAAAGGAAATATATATAACTTACCAAATTAAGTACACTAAAATTACCCATGAAAATGTTAACATTTTTTATTTCAGTAGTTTTATTGCCCAAAATTTCAACATTTGTGTGCTCCAAAAAATTACATTCAAATTTATCATCTATACAGGTACATATTGAATCTAAAAAAACCTCTGAAATTACTGTAGTGCATAAATAATAAATACCTGTTTCTTCACCACTTTCACCACATACGCGATAAACTTTTTCTTCTTCAATTCCAAAAGTTTCATTCAAACAAAAATCACCAGAAAGTTTATACAACGGTTCATTCTTCACTTCTGGAGGATTGCTGCAATAAAGCTCATTTTTATTTGATTTTTCTTCCCACCAATAATGACTTTTTAAATTATTCACATATAATGGTGTAGAAGAATTGTAATCATTGATAAGCCAGGCCATTGAACAATTACATGTAAGTGGATTTCCTTGGATATCAATAACCGACACATTCTTCCAATTCAAAAGTTTTTCTGACAATGTCGAAATATTAGAATAGTAAATCGAAAATTTATTTATTTGAAGTGGTTGTTCATTAGAAAGAGAACCAAATGCATTTTCATGGATATATGATAAATAATAGCCATAGGATAGATCAATTTCTTCAAGATTTGGAAAATTACAAAATGCACAATTATCAATTTTTTGAAGTTTATATGAATTCGTTTTGATACGTTTAAGAGTTTGATGTTTTGTGACTCCATATCTTTGTAATACCGTAATATTCACATCAGAAATATCAAGGTGTTGAAGATTTGTAAGGACATTTATTGCGGTTGGAATTGATTGCAAGGGATTGTTGTTTAATTCTAGCGTTTTTAAAGATCTAAAAATGTAAGAGAAAAAAAGAATGCATTTGAAAAAAACTTACTTTAAATTTACAAAAATATTTTCATTCAAATTTGTTATATTGCAATACGATAAAAACAGAGTTTCCAAATTTGAATAAGATTTTGGGAAAATTATTTTAGTAGACGATGAAAACATTTTTGGATTTTTACTCAAATCTAATTCCATAACATTTGTAAAATTATTAGTTGGGATATGTTGTAAATTTGTATTTGTTAAAAATATCTTTCGTAATGATGTTGGAAATGTAACATTATTAATTGCAATTGACAAGTTATTGTGACTCAGACTTAATCCATATAAATTAATAAATTTATCAAAAGTTCCATTTTCGATATTTGAAATATTGTTTTCACAAAGATTAAAGTGTTTTACAGAATGTTCATATCCAGGTAATACTTTATCCTAAAAAGTAGCTTAACACTAGCTTAAATCACAGCAACAAATATACTTACTTTATTCAATGTTGTAAAATTGTTAAAAGAAAACCAAACTCTTTCAATTGTAAAATTACTTTTGAGTACCTTGATATTTGTGTGATTCAGCTTGTTTGAAGATAGATGACAGCCAATATAGTCATCATCGCAATAACAACCTTTATAAATTTCTGAAATTAAAAGTTATAGTTTTTAATTACAAATTTAAAACAAACTTGTGTCTTCTTCTTCAACATCATTATCACTGCAAATATAATAAACATCTTCTTCTTTTTTATCTACAGTATCATTCATGCAAAAATTTTCAGCTAGCGTATGCAAATGTGTTCCTGCCAATGTTGAAGGTGAGTGGCATTGTAGTTTATTTTTGTTCGATTTATCCCATCGATTTGTCAGTTTATTCACATACAATGGTTTTGAAGAATTGTAATCATTGATAAGCCATGCCATTGAACAATTACATGCTAAAGGTATGTTTTCAATACTTATTGTTGTAACATTTTTCCAATCCAAAAGATTTTCTGGTAATACTGAGACATTAGTTTCAAAGATCAAAAAATGTTTCAGTTGTTGTAGTACTACTGTGGATCCATTGTTAAGAGCTCCAAAAGCATTTTCATGAAGGTATGTTAAGCCATGCGAATAACCAAGATTTAAAATTTTAAGATTTGAAAGACCACAAAAATCACAATCATTAATTGAAACAATATTAGAAAATTTAAGTTCCAATTTCCACAACATTGATAAACTTCTAATAGCTTTAGGAATCGTTGTTAATGAATTATAAGAAATGTCTAATTTTTCCAAGTTTCTAAAATATAAGCTACTTTTAAATAGAGCAAAAATTTAATTTCTTTCTTACCTAAGATTAATAAAAACGTTATCATCTAATTCTTCAATTTGGCAAAAACTTAAATCCAAAGTTTTTAAATTTGATAATGCTTCTGGAAATACAGTTACATTGATACCATTAATTCTGGTAACTAAATTTACATTTCTATTATCTCTAAAAGATAATGTTGTCAATTTTGTTAAATATTGAAATGTAGTTGCAGTAAGATTTTGTATATAATTGCCAATTAGTACTAATTCTTCCAAGGTTGATCCAAGTTGATTTGTTAATATTGTATCATTTATAGATGTCAATGAAGTGTATGCAAGACCAAGTCTTTTCAGTGATGTAAAGCTATCAAATACACCATCTTCTATAGAAGTAATTTCATTTAAATATATATGTAATACTTCAACGTTTGATTCATGTCCAGGTAAGATTTCATCCTAAAACCCGTTTTTGGATAAAAACAGTGTTTCAATGAAAACTAATTACCTTTTGAAGAATGTTCCATTTATTAGATCGTAATTCAACAACTTTTGCTGTAAAATTTTCATTTCTAATTTTAATTTTCCCATGTGTTAAAAATGTATTAGAAGCAAAACTTTTAAATTGTTGATTGCATCTTAATTCTTCATCAATGCAGATACATCCATTATCTAAAAGATATGGGTAATAGAAAAGCATTCATATTATAAATTTTTTTTACCAGAATTCTCATCATCACCGCAAACATAAATCGTATTATCATCATAATCGTCGTCATCAAGAATTGTCGAGGTTACATCTGTTTGATTGGTAGAAGTTGTTGCAATTGAAGAATTCGAATTTGCGGCTTGTCCAACACTATTGGTATTAGCTAAAGCAGCAGCAGCTATCAGTAACAAAACTATACCAATTTTACCAAGATACTTCATTTCTTAGTAATAACAACGATAACAAAAAAACGTAAATAAATTTCTATGAAGAAAATTTCTGTGAAAACAAGTTGAGGAAACTCTGTTCTTGTCATTTATCAGTAATCTGCCATTCTTTGATTATAATCAATATACGCATTAATTGAGCATCTATAGTATTGGCGGAAAATATATTTCAACGAAAAGAAAAAAGAGTAAAATTGGTTTATTTCAATAATGCCCTGAAGATACATGTATTTTTCATCATAAAAGTTTTTGCCGGCTTTTAACTTTAAATAACTTGCATAGCTATAAATTCAATCAAATTAGTAAATATTTTAACGCATAAACCCCCAAAGAAGCGTACATTCTTTATTTCTTCATACAGAATAAACTATTAAATTCAACATTAACAAAATAACAAATTTAATGATATAAAATAATAGTAAAAAAACCAAATCAATTATCACGAATAACAATCTTTTCTTTAGGAGTCTTTGAATAAATTGTCCACCAAATTTCTGATGGATTTCCATTTGCATCTAACAACTTTGACCAATATTTTGTCTTTTCAGTTATTGCCATAACTTTTGGTCGAGCAAGTGCTACACATTTAGATGGTAAAATATCAAGTCTAAAATATATTAGAGGGTTAGGGTTTTTAAGAAATTTGCGAAAGAGTTGTTACAGCATTTAAACTTACTCTCGTAAATTTTTTTGACAAACTAAAATTTCAACAGCTTTTCCCAAGCCTTTACTACGATAATCTGGGTACACATATTGATGTGCAATTGAACCAAGTCCATCATTATATTCAAATGCAACAAGTTTATTTGTGGAGATTTCAAAGATACCAGCTGATGGAAGTTCTTCTAAGCGGATACTGTAACACTTATTTTGTTGTACAACTTTTTAAATGCAATTAATGTAAACTTACGCAGCTTGTAGCTCATCACCATCAATGTAATGCAACAAAACAGACATCATTTGTTTAGAATATTCCGGACCAATAGATCGAACTTCAAAGCCATCAGGAAGGATAATTTCTTTTTCAAGAAATTCGTTTTGATTTTTTTCTTCAATGTAATATACATAGGTGTTTTGATATAGGGGTTTATGTGGATGTGTTCCTTCTGCTTCCATTAATTTATTTAGCTGAAAAAATGTTGTCTGATAACCTTTCAAAAAATTTTGCATTCGCTGTAACAAAATATTATAGTAGTTTGCTATGGTATTGATACAATATATGTCAATCGGTAAATTAAAATCAAAGCAATTATTGACGACAGCCTATAGATTGATAACAAAGAGCTAGGCCATACACAATTTTGTTTTAAATAATAACCTATTTTTCTGCACGGGGTTTATCAATTCTTCTAGTTCTTATAAAAAGGCAATGCATGTGAATGTTTTCATTTAATATGTTTGTATAATAAATCCGTTGCATTGCAAGTACAAAATCCGAAACTGATAATTTGAATATTTTATTTTTTCTAATTTTTTAAAAACATTTTTTGAAAAAAGATGTAGAAAAGTTTTTGTACATTGTAAATTTTTGAGCAAAATATGATACATGGTACAAAATTAAACACTCGTTAAAAATTATTTGTTTTATATGCCACACTGACTTTCTCACCTTTTTAGGGGAATTAAAATACAGTTATAACAATAAACAGCCAAATACACAGTTTTATTCTACGTCAAAAACTATTTAAAATGCTTCTTTCGTTTAATATTTTTCCGCGTTTGGATATTTATTATATTTATTACTAAGCGTTTTTCATTGTTTCTTATTTTTTGGTAACGATTTTCACGAAAATATCTTTTAACTTTGACTGGCATCTTTCGAAATCCAAATCTGTTTTCTTCTAAAAAATTTCAACTAACCTCATGCTCACTTCCTTCTGGTAATACTGTTTCAAACAACGATTCAACAAGCAATTTTTTTTTTACAATAGAAAAAATCTCAATCATTGCAGCTCTTTCAAATTCTCCATTTAAATAACTACAATTTCCAAGGACAATTAAATTTGAATATTGATGATATTTTAATGCTAAATAATATTGCTCTTCTTTTCCATTGATAATTTCTGTGTATTCATAAAGGTCAAGTCGAGTACCAGTATTTAATTTATCAACTTCAAATTTTACTATTGGATAGAGAAAATTGAATTCTGGTTTCTTTTTCATTTTAGTGAGAATAGAGGGATAAGATGAAGGATCAACATGGCTGGCAGGCATTGTTAAAGAGCTGAAAAAAGATGATTTTTAGGTGGAAAAGTAATTGCTGTATCAACATAGTGATCACAACAAGCATTGCTCTTTTATATTGGCAGACATGAAAACTTGTGTTTCACAAAGTTAACGGAAAAAAAACTTATAATTGTATTCGATTACAAATAAAGCGTTGTCACAAACAAAAGAAACCAATTAAAAAGAACAAAAGTCATTAAGAATTTTCATTTGACTTCAAGCACTCATTGCCTGCAAAACTTTTTTATACTTTCATACCCATCTTTTCTTAGTCTTTGTAGGGAAAGTGATGACTTTAAAACACTAGCTTTTACCTTTTTATGTACTCTCTCTTTTACTTTTGGTCAGTCAAATAAAAGAAGTAATAAAAAACAGACGATCATAATTTTCTTTCATACTTTGATAAAAATTCATTTCTTTTGTTTCTTCCGGCCCTAATCATTTCTTCCCTTTGTTTGTCATTGATAAATTGCTATTTATGTCTTTTTTACTTTTTTCTTTGATTGCTTTTCCGTTTTATTGCAAAAAAATTTAAACTTTTTTTAGTGTGACACTTTTGTTCACGTGAAATAAAAACGATTAAATTTTTGGTGTACTTTTGTACTTAACTAACGTTGTTTTTGCTACTAAAAAATTTTTGTTAAGAAAGCGATAGTGCAAAGGTCACCATTTTTAACCTGAGAAATGTAAGTTCAAAAATTGTCATAGTATTGCATCAGTCTTGCAAAAATTTTACATACATGAATTATTATCAATGGATTTGGACTATTAGAGTGCTAGTTTTATAATCTGCAAGGATGTCTAGGTAGTAATTGTTTTTTTAAAGTGTTGCCATTTCCCCCAGACTTTTGGAAGAATAAATATTATTTTCGGGTGAAAGTTTTAGATATACATGGAGCACACTTCACAAAAGTAAATTTTGAGGACAACTATTAAAATATTCAAAAAAAAAAGATCTAATATTTTCAATAAATGAAAAAAACGAAGATTCTTCAGACGTAAAATATTTTGTTTTTTAAAAACATTTCTTGTCTAAAAATTTTGTCATAGATTTACACCCATAAAGCTTTGCTCTTTTGAAACATCGATGCAAAAGACAAAAAGCTGCGTTGAATTGCCTTATGTTGTTAATAAATTTGGCAGAAGACGGAAGAGCAGCAGAAAAAAGAAAAGAAAAAGCAGACAGCATTTCAAAACTAGCAATGACCGCGAAACAAAGAGTTTTTTCGTAGAAAAGAAGGAAAGCAGGTTTTTTAATGTCAGATTTTTGTCGATTTGCTCGTTCTGTACTGCCAAACGTTTCAAAGGATGCCAGAACTAAGCGCAAAAATGGTATCAAACATCAGTGATTCATTGTTACAGTAATGCGTGCAACACAAAAACATAAAATATTTATTACAATATTACATTAATTATTCAGAGCTTCTATTTAAAGACAAATTAGAATAGCATGGAAATTTTGGACGAAATTCTGCTGGACCTTCTTTATTTTTATTGTTTTCATAATTTTAGATCTTGCCACACCTTCAATAAAATCAGCAGTTTCAAGAATTTCTGGCGTTGTAATTGGCATAGATTCATGAATCATTGGTACAGTTCCAATTGTAATTGGAATAGCAGTTGATGGACCAGCTTTAAAAATTTCATTTGTATGTACTTTGATCTGAAAAAAGAAGAGTTGATGTAAATTAAAATAAAGAGTCTAATCTTGAACAAATTTTTTTTGCGATAACTCCAGATAGCAAAAGACAATGCAAAAAGATAATACATTTCCGCATGCCAGATTATCAAGTTTGATTGTAACAAAAAATTGATAATACACATTCTTTTAAAAAAAGACTAAATAACTTACAAAAACATAGTATTGAAGTTTAATAATTGAACACTCAGAATTAGATGGTGACAATGGTGGAACAAGAATATTGTAAATTGAAGAAGTTGAACTTGGCTAAAAAAATACAGTATATTTTTTTATTAAATCTCTTTAGCTTAATTGAAAAGAGCAGAAAAACCACCAAAAATTCTTTTTACCTCAACAGAATAAATTACAACATTCAAAGACTCTTCTTTATTCATTGTTTCAGCATTTCGAAGAAATTTTATTGCTTCACAACTTCCACCATAAATACATTTTAAAGAAAGTCCAAATTCAATTGATTTAATTTTAATTTTAGTTTGATTTGAAACATCAATTTGTAATGGAATTGTTTCACCACATACATATCCAGTTTTTGGTAAACTCATCTATAAAAATAAAGTGATATCAAAGATAAATATGACAATAAAATACTTACAGTAACCTTAAGAGATCTTGCAGTACATAAAAAGAAAGCTTTTTTAGTTTTTTCAACAACAGTATATACAGGAAGCTTCAATTTTGGATCAAGATTTAAATTAATAATAGAACAAACAGAAAAACCATAATATTCAATTAGATTTTTGTTTCCTAAAAAATGTTTTGTGTAAATGTTTTATCAAAAACTAATTTCTTGTTTCTCCTTTAAAACAATTTTTAACGATAGAATCTCACACTTACGCGCTTACGCGTGAAAAATTTACCACAATTTTTTACGATTTTTCACGGATTTCCGCGAACTTTTTTTTCCTGGAAATCGGTGGCTATTTTTCGAGGTTTGGGGTGTTGTTTGAGCTTTCTAATTTTAATAATTATCGTGAATATTTAAAGCATCTGGCATACATTTAATCAACACGCCTAAATTCATCCAATTTTTCTACCTGTAATTTCTATCACCTTATCCCAATAAATAAACATACCAAAGAATTCAACACATCCCTTTATATAATATTGTATTTCACCAAATTCTTCACTAACATTTGATGGAGCATTTGATGGAATAATAAATTTGAAAGGATATTGTTTACTTCCACTATTTAACGATATACTTCAACTGCTACTATTACCATTATTACTTTGCCATAAAACGATATTATAATTCATATAAAATTGCTCTGCAGAAAATGGAATACAATCATATACATCACTACCATAATATCGTAAATCTTCAAAATATGTTCTTGCACAACCAATTATTGAAACATTTATTTGTTTTACAGAATTTGGATCATTTGTTGAAAGTTGAAGTGTTCCATGAACTTCAGAATTTGGAAAGAATACATCAGTTTTAGAGTTCAAGGATATTGAAATTGTAGAAGAAAAAGACATTGATTTTTGAGAGTTGAGCTAAAACACGGTTGATCAATTCATCGTGAAAGAAAAAATGACGATAATGAATAAAATCAAACAACAATTTGCATATATACCGTAATCTAATTTATAGAGTCAAAAGGAAATACTACAATAGCTAAAACAAGTTTTAAAGTAATTGAAAAAATGCAAAGTTGATAAATTACAGACGTTTTTTAAATCAGAACGAGCAACAATTGCTTTTTGTAACACCTTGAAGACGCTGAAGTGCAAATTCACAAGAGAACAATCTTGATTCAAAAGTGTTAGCTTCCGCTTGATATTTTTTCTTTCTCTCACTCATTGCAAGTGCTAAAATAACATTCTTACGTTTTAAAACAAAAAATTTGCTGCTGAATAAAAAGGGCAATATTTGTATTTTGAGTCATAGTTGTTTCAGAGAAACGTGTTTGATTCATTAAAATTCATTAAAAATCATCACAAAAATCAAAGTTATTTTTTGTTGCTTGTCATATAATATATTAAATTAAACGTATTTATGTAAGTAGTGCTCTAGTTTTGTTGTTAGCTTTTTTAGAATAATTTGCACCTGGGAAATAAGCCTGCTTGCTTCTTTCGAGTATAAAAAACAATGTGTTTTTCGCTCAAAATTTTTTTAAATCCGTTTTTGAATGAGAGCAGAAAAAAGATTGTCGGCTCTCTGATGCTTCTCAAATAGATCAAAGCAAAGCAACAAAATTATTGATTTGTTTTTCTCGAACATTACATGTTAAACAATGTTTTTCGTGTTAAAACCCCCAATCGATTGACCTAAATTAAGAAATTCTTTTTCTTTCTTTCTCTTTTTTTTGCGCAAAACATCATTTTTATCCCTTTTCAGATCTGAAGAGTTAACGTTCTTTACAGCTGCTGCTTTTTTTTCATTCCGGCTTTTGTTGTTCAACGCTAACATCTGCACTTAAATTTGTTTGCTTACAAAATGCTCAATCAAAAATCATATTTTTTTCAACATACAAAATCTTCTGATTCTCGTTGCCATGGCTGTAATGATATTATTCCACAGGTTTTTTTCTTATCGTTTTTGAATTTTTTTAATAAAGTTGCACATTTTTAGGATGAAGTCCGGGTTTATCGAAATGATCACTTTGAAATTTACCCATATCCTACAAATGGATGGTGAGTTTTTATGTATATGTTGTATTATATCGCTTGAGTTGTATTATATCCATTATCCAACTATGCTTATTTATTGTACCTTTATATCTTTTTTATCCCTGGCCAAATCAGTTAACCGATGCATTTGCATACTTTTGTATCATAAAGATATAAAAGGAGCGATATGCCGTCAACAATCATCTCGACATTATATTTGACTGTAATATATTCATTATTAGTTTACTGATGCATTTGCGTATATCCCAAAAATATATCCTCATGAGCCCATACATCTATCATTGCTAATCCTTTGTATATATTTTTAGGTTCCATCTAAAATGTTTCTGGTTATTGGAAGAAGTGAAAGAACTTCATGCAAATGATATTATGCTTGAAATTGATTGTCGTGAAAGAAATTATGAAACTGGATTTTGGCAATATCAAAAACATAAGATTATTAAAAATGGTACACAACTATCTCTTCATGATGGACAAAATAGTTGCTTTTATACTTCTCTTGCTTTTTATGATTCTACTAATGCAGACATTATGTTGGCAATTGATGAAATTGAACTTTTGAAAATTCGAGAAAAGCTTGCAGAAATTGTTAAAGGTGAGAGAATTTTTTTACTAACTGTGTCAATGAATGAAGGTCGTAATGCTTATGACTTGAAAAGCACAGCTTGGAAATGAATCTGCTAATTATTACAAAACTATATATTCTTGCATTTTCAGATCCAATGAATACTTCATGCACCTCTACAACATCATCTGGATATGGTTCTGCTGATGATTTTACTTTTAATGATGGGAAGAAAGAAGAGCCTTCATCACCAACATCCAGTTTTGAAGAAAATACTCGACTTTCTGATGCTCTTGTTGAAGAAGGTGATGAAGAAGAAAAAGCAAAAACAAAAGATATTGAATCTGAAGATGGATTGGATGATGATTTTGAAGAATAATATAATGGTTAATGTTCTCATGAATTGTTGATGTGTTTGTAATTAATTGTAAGCTTTCTTTTGTATGATAACTTTTTGATTGTTGTTTGTTACTGTTCTTTTTTTCCAGGTGTAACTATTTTTTGTTTAAGTTTTTTAATAAAAGGTATTACGGTATACATACAAAATAGCGGCTATTAATTTTGCTAAATTTAAAATGGGAGAAATTTGTACATGCATTAACGTTGGGTTACTGTAGCCTTTTAGATTTTTTGTTATTCAACGTTTGATATATTCCGACGATATTTAGTTCTAACATTTTTTCTGCTCGATCGTTTTTGAATTTCATCTTTATCTGCGATATATATATATGAAGTTTGTCAATGAATTTTTCAATAATGGATTTTTGATCCACTTTTACTTCCACCAAAAATGCTATTACATAGATACATATGGAATTTCATGGTAACTAACTAAATTATAGTAATGAAGAAATTTTTAATTGTACTCATAAAAGTTAGCCGAATAAAATTAGGTCAAAGGTATATTTATTAAGCCAAATACCGTAATACAATACAACAATTAATTTAATTTAAAAAACAACGACAAAATGCACTTATAGGAAGCAAAATATTAAAAATTTCGAAGAATCGAATAACTCCCTTCAGAAAGGGACAAAACTAAAGTAACACGTTTTCTTGATGTATCTTTCCACTTCCCGTATTTCTTAATTTCACCATCAAAAAGAAGAATTCGACATCGAAGAAATTTTGCAATGAAAAAAAGATGTCTATCAGTAACAATATCATTCCAGTAATGTTTATTAAACTTTCTTGCTGACATTTCACCTAAAATAATATTAGTGGGTTATTGTAATTCATTTAAAAAAGAAACAAACCTAATTCAACCACTTTATTTCGAAAAGCTTCAAGAATTGTTTCTTTAATCTGTTCATGATGCTTTGATTTTCCAGTAAAAAGTTTGGATAAAATTGCATAGAAATTTTCAGTTTCAAATTCATGCGTTTCCAGATAGTAGTCTGCTGGATAAAACTCAGTATCAACGTGTTCAAACTTAGTTTTATACCATAATTGCATTGCTTTGTTATCATATTGAACATTCAGTTTAGAACAAATTTCTTGAAGCATTGAAGGTGTTGGTTTTTCAAATGGAAATAATGTATTAAAATCTACAGAACCAAGAATAGATTTTTGTAATGCAGCAGCTTCATTCTTCTTACCATCTTTGTATAATTTTTGAATTCCCATAACAAAAGAAAGATTTCGTGGTTCACAATCTTGTTCAAATCTAGAAACAAATAAAATTCCATGTTTTATAAGTAAATAATGATAAGTATCATGTACACCATCAATACGAACACATTCACAACAATGCCAATCATTCCTTCCATCTTTGAAATATTCTCTAACCAGTGATCGATTACCAAATTCATGAACAATTAATTGATATTTTTTCTTTCCAGCTTTTGAAATACCATATTGATAATCACCTTTCTTAATAGGACGATAACCTTTAAGCATATCAATAATTCCAGATTTAAGTGATGGAAAATCTTTGATTGGAGTTGTTATATATTGATCTAAGTGTTTTACGAGTTCGTCATATCTTTTTTTTAGATCATCTTCATCCCATAATTCATAATTGTCATCTTCCATATAAACATCACCATAGTCATAATCCATATATAAATCATCATCCATGGTGAATCTAAAAAAATAATGTGTTTAATAAATAGAAGAAACAAAATGTTAGACAACTAAAAACACGTGTACAAGGAAAAACATATGAGTGCAAAAAAATGCTCATCTTTCTTCACCATTTTTGGGCAACTTCTTTCTTGCAACATGCGGTAAAAAAGCGGGCATAAAAAGCAATTTCATGCCCGCCAATGCATTTTAGATACAGTATATTAAAAAAACTTTATTAATTAATTCCTCATTTTGTTTTCGCTAACTTGGCGGTCGAAAAACAACACACTTAAAACATGAAAATCTACTATGATACTACAATGAACTGTTGATGTCTTTGCAAACTTTCTTTTGTATAATTACTTTGTGATATTTGTTTGTTAAAGTTCTGTTTTTTAAATTGTTTTTTGTTAAAGTCTTTTTTAAAAAAGTGTATTACTGTATACAAAACTTAGTTTTGCTCACTTTAAAAGCGGAAATATGAGTATTAACTTTGGGGTTACTGTAACTATTGTAATATAAGAAAAAATTTTCTACATTATGATTTTTATGATACTTTAGTAAATTTTACACAGCGGAATTTTTTGAAAATAGAAACGTTCTTTTCTTTTTTTGTTTGTCCTTTTTAAAACATGCATGCGCTTATTCTTAAAACGCCAAAAGATTAGACATTTTTATTATAGCTTTTTTTCTACATGATTCTGCTTGAACTTTTTTTTATCTTCTTTGGGCATTTTTAGTAGCTATTAAAGAATAAATCCTTTCAGTGAAAGTAATAATTTACTTTTCAATAATGCATTTTGATGTTAATCCTTGAACACAGATTATTGAAAAATTAAATACATAAATACGTAAGCAAGTTTAATGATACCTTTTTTTTAACTCGTCTTATTTCACATATCCTAGTATTGACATGTAACTGTTTATAGACAACCAAAGGTGCTTTACTTTAGTAATTTATACGTTAAGAAAAATTACAAAAGTAAATTTTTTGCTTTTTGTTTATACATCTTTTTTCAGTGTTTTTTATTTTATACTTTTTTATAATATCATGTTTGTATCAATCTGTTGACAACTGTTAATGGCATTGAAAATATTATATCTTTTATTAACAACACAATTTAAATTTATTTTCATTAATTATGAATATTCCATCCCTTACAACCATCATTTGCAAAATTTGCTAAAACATTGTAATACCATAAATGTTCAATCATATCCATATTATATGCACTATCACTGCATTTACTGCTTTCATCTTCGTCACATTCAATATACTTTTGTCCAGGAGACATATTATTGTTGTACCAAATTTCAGATTTATGGTGATGATATCCATAAAGCCAATCCGGTGGAGATGATGGAACAACATCATTTTGATGAATTATTCGATACGAATATGGTATCAATGAATCTACTAAATTTGCATATGAGATATCTCCAACTCTTGGTTGACCAAATGTTACAAGTTTTATTTTTTTTACTGGGAACAATTTTTCTGATACGATTGTTGTTGCAGCTAATGAAGCCATTGCTGCTCCTAAAAACAAAAATCTTGATAATTGTAAAAGACATTGCAAGAAGTTTACCCAATGAATGACCCGTAATCCAAAGATCATATCCAGGATTTGCATTTTTAAGCGTTAAAAAGTCATCTTTCATCCCACCATTTTTAAAAATTGAAGTAAATGCATTTAAAAAGTATCCATTTACTCGAGCCTTTCCTCCGAAGGCTGAAATTGGTGGTGTTGAAATGGCATCAATTAATTCCATTTTAAATTCTGCAAGGGTTGATCCCCGAAATGAAAGAATTATTGCTTTATCTGAGTGTGAGACGGCAGAAAATCCAACACAAAAATCAAATGGAAGCATGTCGCAATTAACGCTGTATCGACGCTTAAACTAAAAAAAGCACTGTAATTACAGGCTATTGAGTGGTTGCTAGCAGATTTTTTTAACACATAAAGGATGAGCTAATAATTTTAAAGTTTAAACAAACGTACGTCACTTTTTCTGAAATTATCTTTAACACATTTTTCTGGTGTATCACTGTAAGCTGCAGAAGCCATTGGCCAAATCCAATATCGTGTTAACGTCTCATTAAAGGATGAATAAATACCTGATATTTGTGTTAAAAAGAAGAATAGAATCATCAAAGTCTTCATTCTTAATTTACTGTTGTGCACAATTTAGATGATTAAATTATTCTTTTTATATCCAAAAATTTGATGATAGTGGCAAACTAAATGTTTAAAAATATTTCTAAAACCAACAAATAATTACTCAATTTGGGTGTGATTTTTTCCTCTGTTTTTTTGAGGTTTGTGTAGTCTTCATATGATTAATGCATATTTGATGTATCATTCCTTTACTTTGCTCTGATAAAGGATACTCTTTTCAGTGCTGAGTAAGCATTTTAAAAGAAGGGAGTATAAGAGCACAGAATCAAATAATATTTCAAAGAATTAAATTTTGCAAATAAAAATGCATTTTAATAAAATAATTTTAAACTAAAATTTTCATTATGATACAACAACACCTACAATAACAATAATAACAAAAAACCAATCTAACAAAAAATAACTACTCCAACTAAATTGGCTTCCTTTGGGAATATAAAATCTTTCATAATCTAATGTATCAGTTTTTTGGAATTTTTTTAAAGCCCATGTAATATCAGTTGAAATTTTTTGTTCTCTTTCAAATTCTAACATTTCTTTTATTTTTATCGATTTTTTTCGAATGGTTGAGCCTTTTGTTGAAACTTCTTCCAGCGTTTTTGTTAATTCTTCAGAAGTAAAGGATTGTTGAAAGTGTACTGTTGCAAGTGAAGAATGACGAAGCTTTTCAGCATT
This sequence comes from Panagrolaimus sp. LJ2400, assembly GCA_024447215.1. NCBI lineage: Eukaryota > Metazoa > Nematoda > Chromadorea > Rhabditida > Panagrolaimidae > Panagrolaimus > Panagrolaimus sp. LJ2400. The sequence goes on from JAMRYA010000061.1 coordinate 175,022, forward strand.
ATAAAATTGATCATTTCCTTCAGGAATGCCTAAAATTTATTAAAAGTTATCAACGTCGAGGTCCACGTGATGTTGATGTTCCTCCATTTATGGATTGATTACTTTATTAATTGCCCCTCCATTTCTGCCCATGATCTATGATCGATCTATGCAAACCCAAAACGGTTTAGAATACGATGCTACAAGTTTATTCCATTTTTTAAATTTTTTTTTTGCTTTCTACAGTATGCCATTAACGAAAATAAAAACATACAAATTATCGGAATTCCAGCATTTAATCCTTCAACAACACTATTCATTCCACAGTGAGTTATTAAAACTTGAACTTTGGGATGAGCTAAAAGAATAGCATTAATTTATTTCCATTTCTAAAATATTAAAATTTCTCACAAATAACTGCTCTTTGATTAATCCATGAAGCTAGCAATACATTATCTGGCAGAAAATCTAGCTTTTCTTTTTGTCTCCAAATAAATCCAATTTTTGGAAAGCTTTTAAAAACTTTTAAATAATTTGAATAAAGTTCTGCTGAAACTACTCCATCATTAAGATATGTGCTGAATGACAGCAGCACAACTTGATCGTAATGATTGATAAAGTTTTCGATATCCTAAAAGCTAATAGCAATAATTTTTGGATGACAAGATTAAGAAGCAGAGCTTTGGAAAATTGTAATTTAAAAACCCATGATAAAAATATAAAAATAAGAAAAATTTGTTCATTGCCGAAACTAATGTTTTGCTTCCCAAAATTGAAAAATATTTTCTGGAAAAAGTTTGTGGGAAAAAATGGAATATCAAAAAAGGGATTTTATGGCTCGAAATTGAAAAATTAGAATATCAATTAGCAGAATACATGTATGAAAAATCTTAATTACAGTAATACCACCGAAGTTCTCAAACATGTGTTAAACATTTGCATAATGTTGACACTAATAAAAAAACACCAAAACATACCTCAGAAATTTTATTATCAAATTCTGGTAACGAATTTCCAACATCAATCCATGCATTTGTTCGTGGAAGTGGTAACTCAACAAATTTATGATAATTTACAATCGTCATTGTTGGTTTTGGAGATTCATAGATATCTTTTGAAGCATCAAAATAATTAAACCACTTCGCCATAGATAACTGATACAAAAATATTTTAAATACAAGATGAGAAAATACATTTAGAATTCGATGAAAAAAATTCATTTCACCCTTTGATACAATATTACTCATAGCATAGCTAGCAGGTAGAGGGGCGCCACTAAAATACTGTAGAGTACAAGATTCAACAAGTGGAGAAGTAATAACAATTTTAGCATTAAAATTTCTTGCAACAACGATTGAACAACCAGCAGCAAATGGATCTATCAAAGCTAAGGATGCATTATTTTCATTAAGCTCTGAAGGATATGAATCTTGTAGCATGCATGGCCTAAAAACGCCATCCATAACTTTTGGAACGATTTCTAGTATTTCAGTGAAATTTAATCCTTTTGCTAGAGCAGCATTAGTGATAACAGGGCTTGAAAATTTTAAAAGTGTAAAGTTTTTTCGAGTAGAAAAGATATCAACTGAATCAGCGATTGGCCATCGAATATCATAGATTTGCTTTGATGAAGAATATTTTTCAGCTACATTGAAAACAAAGCTTAAATGACTTGTTGACATTTGATGCGTAAATGTTAAAATATTGCTGGCATTTTTAGTTGATAATGAGAAATTAAAAAAACAAAGTAGTAGTAAAACATGCAGTAATATCATTGTTGAACAAATTGTAATTTATTAAAATTAATAAAACATTTATTTTTTTGTTTTTTCTTTAAAATAGAAAATTAAATTCATAAACAAAAAAATCTAGACAACACACATGCAAACAGCAATAAAAAATAACTCAAATTTTTTCCACAAAAAATGTATGAATGAAAAGAAACAAAGCAAGCTACGTACAAACAGACATGTTGCAAATGAAGAGAACCCAAGAAATAAAACGGAAATGTGGACTGACTGCTTCTTTTTGTCTATTTTTTTACGTTTATAGCGTACTTTTATTGAAACACAGACATCAGTCACATAAAAGACACAATGGGACACGAAATTATAACAGTTTTGTATAATTTTTAAATGATATCTGGCTTATCTTAAATTAAAAAATTTTTTTCTTTACAATAATAAAAAGAAATAAAATAAATGTGTACAAAACTCAATATCTTATTTTACTCCAGTGTTTTGGCATAAAAAAATAAGAAAACTTAACTTTTTCTTCAAAAGATGGCTTTTGAATTTATTGTTATTAGTTCGGAACTAACAAGGGACCGTTTCAAAGTGTCTTCAAAAAGGTTCCTTATAAATTAAGACAAAGGAGGATATTTTGTTTCTATTTGAAGAAGTTCTATACTTTAATGTATGAATAAAGTTTATTACATCTTTTACAAAATTTATTATTACATTTATCACAAAATAATTTAAAAAGAACTATTAACATTTAGTCAAAATATTTTTTAATGCGTATTCCATTGCGTCAGCATAAAGAGTTGAAAGTTTTTCATTTTTGCATTTATGAATCAAAACTTTTTTGAAGCAAACAGGAAATTCTTTAAAATCTCTAAAAGCAAATAAGGGTGTTATTTATTGGTGCAAATAAGGTTGTAAAATTTTACTCGCAGCCTTTTGGCTTTTCACATTCTTTTTCAATATCTGCAGTTGTTAAAGTTGCAAAGCATTTGGCATCTTCTTTAGTTCCTAATCCTAAAATAATTAATTGATGAAGTATTAAAATAAGACTGTTGGCAAAAAATTGGGTTCATTTAAAAAAGTCAAAAAATTTTTTAATACTTTGATAAAAATTTACCATCAAAATTTTGAGCACAAAAATATTTAAATGAATATTCCATAAGAAGCATTTTACTAATCTCTGTTGTATTGGAATCCAAGATTTTTGTCATCTCTTTAAAGTTTGAATTAAAGAAACATTTTGGTCCATTTTGTAAGCATTCTTGATGTTCATGAAACATTCTAAAATTAAAAATATTTTATTTCTTCGTTAGGTACTCTGTTGCTAGTTATTTTATATCAGCCAATTAAATCATATCATCTCTTTCAATGGACAAATAATCAAGCTTTTTGAGTATTAATTCATTTAGTTAAAAAAGTAAAACATTATTTTCACTTACTCACAAAATTTTTTGTCATTACCAATTCTTAGTGCAGCAACATGATGAGAATTTCCCACATTTGTTGCTTTTGTAAATTTGGAATAGCATTCCCTTATAGCCTAAAATTATATATCTTTACAGTTAATTGTTTATATAGCTCTTACTTTTGATTCATCATCGCTGCATTCAGCGTTAGCATGACAGACAATAGCAAAAATAACAGCAACAACAATCAAATATTTCATTGTTTAAATATTACAACTATAGTTATACCAAAAGAAAATGGGCAATACTTTAAGAATATGTACTTTGTTTTTATACTAATTTTCTTTTGTTGATAGCAATAATAAACTTTGGAAATAATCATTAATGTGTTGTTTTTACACAATCAAAAAATAAAAACAAAAATAAGGAAGCAAAATTTGGATTTAAAAAAGAACAAACTTTCTCCTTCAAGGTTAAATCAAAGAAAAAGAAAAAACTACAAAGAAAACAACTTTCCTTGTTTGTTTATTTCTGACCAAGAAAAAAGGTGAACGTGTTTTGATTAAAAATTTTTTTGTGTTAAGTAAAATTGTTACTCCTCGGTATGAAATTTTATGAATTTTTGTTTGTTTAATAAAGTTCATGTTAACTTTAAAAGATCAATCTAAACGAAAGGAAATGGATTGCAACTCACAACTACGATCTTAGAATTCTGATGGCATTTTTTTTGTTTATATAATTGGATTTAATATAAAGTATCAGATAGACATAGCTTTAACACATTCCCTTGTTCAAAAATTTTTTTGATTCAAGTTGTGTGTTCTTCTTGAATCTATAAATCTTCGCTATCTGACAAAAGATATGAAGTATCCGAAACAGCAGAAAATAGTATGTAATTACTTTTTTTGTTTCAACATTATTTTGGTTTTATTTCTTTTCAATACTTTATTTCTAACATGAAACGATTGGAACATTCAAATCACAAAGCATTGTATTTATTACAAAAGCTTGTAAATAAATAAAAAATTATTAACAATTAACCAAAGTATTGTTTAACCCGTATTCCATTGCCTCAGCATACAGCTTTGAAAGGTTTTCATTTTTGCATTTATGGATCAAAGCTTTTTTGAAACAAACAGAAAATTCTTTAACATCTCTAAAAATAACCAACATATTATTTTCTTAACAGTGCAAAGGACTTTGTAAGATCTTACTTGCATTCTTCTGGCCTTTTACAGTCTTTTTCAATATCTGCTGTTGTTAAATTAGCAAAACATTTGGCATCTTCTTTTGTTCCTAATCCTAAAAAATGAGATAATGATGTAGCAAAAAAAAGCTTGAAGAAGTTGCTATAATTTTTGTCAAAAAATTTGGATGAGTCAAATTTTTTTTTGATACTTTAACGAAAAAAATTACCAGTAAAATTTTGAGCGCAAAAATATTTATAATAATATTCCATTAGAAGAGTTTTACCAAACTCTATTTGATTAGTGTCCAAGATTTTTGCCATTTCTTTAAAACTTGAGGTGACAAAACAACTTGGTCCATTTTTTAGGCATTCTACATGTTCATTATATATCCTGAAATTACATTTTTAGCAATAACAGCAATCACTAATTTCTTCGATACGCAAATACAGCTTAACTGAATGACACTTACCCACAAAGTTCTTTATCATCCTCAATTATAAATTTTGCATCTTGATGAGAATTTTTTATATTTATTGTTTTCATAAATTTTGAGTAACATTTTTTTATAACCTAAATATTGAAATAAAATAATATTGTCATTACAGTTGATAGTTCTTACTTTTGATTCATCATCGCTACATTCAGCGTTAGCATGGCAGGAAATAGAAACGATAACAACAGCAGCGATCAAATATTTCATTGTTTTTAAAAAATATTAAAACTATAGTTACACCAAAAGAAAATGGTCAAAACTTGAATAATAAGTATTTAACTTTTATACTATTTTTCTAGGATGTTTAACACTGGTGATTGACATTGCACTATTCTTATTTTGTAAATAATAATTAGTTGATTTGCTTTTGAATGTTTATGGAATAACAACAAAAATAAGGAAGTAAAACTGTATGTATATTTAAAAAAGGAACTTCCTACATCAAACGTTAAATCAATCAAAGAAAGAAACCAACACTACACTTTGTTGTTTGATCATAATTATTAAAACAATGAACGTTATTTTTGAAGAAAAACAAAACAAAAAAATGCATCTTTTTTACGCATAAAAATTATCACTTGTTTTTACAGGAAAATTTTAGGACCATGTTGTTTTACAATTTTTGGTACAATTTTAATAATAATTTGATCCATTGTTTAAATGTAACTTTAAAATTTTAAACGTACATAATTGAAGGATAAAAAGTTTTATAGCTTTCCAAGCTTGTTCACATGCTATTTTCATATTTTGTTCAAAACATATTTAACCCATTTTTAATTATTATTGGTTGCTTTAAGATATGAAACAATCAATTAGTATATAAGCTTTTTTGTTATTACTTTTTACTCATTTTTAATGTAAATGTAATTTTTATTAGATTAAAAAAAATCATAAGCAAAAAATGCATAAAACATTCAAAACATTTCAAAAATTCTTTATATTGAAAATATATAAATCAGCACTGAAAAAAAGCTCACAAAACGACTGCATTAGTTTAATAAAGATGATTTTTTTTGATAGCGAAAAATGCTGTCGCATTAAATTTTCACTTACGAAATAATGTTGTTCTATTTAATGATGTTTTTTTAAAAGACTGTCTGCCTTTGTTGTCTTTATAAAGAATTTTAAACGACGTAAAAAATTGGCTGCAACGTTGTGAAATAAGTTTGATTTAGAAAATTTTCTAATCTGTGACTACAAGTTTTTTTTCGGCGTTTAAAAAATTCGTTGCTCCTGTCGCTCAAAAGCAAAGTTTAAAGATTTTCTATGGAAAAGATGCAGGCGATAAAAAACGTCAGCAAACATTTCAACACACCGTGTGTAACTTTGAAATTTTAAATGTGAATAATTAAAGGATGGGAAGTTTCATATTTTTTTCATGTTTATTTACAAACTTATTTAACCAATTTTTAATTATTATTGTTGTTATCATAAATTTGAAATTTTGGAAAATACCGATTAACATGCATTTTTATTAATACTTCTTACTCATATTTTAATGAAATTGTAATTTTAAATAAAAAAATTCAAGCAAAAGGTATGTAAATCATTCAAAAGAAACTTTGGAAAAGTGAACAACAAAAAAAGCGCACAGAATGACAACTTTGGTTTTTTTCGATAGCCCAAAAGTTCGTCTACAAAGAAAAAGTGGTAGCAGGAGGTTATGAAATAATGTTGTTGGTTTTTTTTTCATTGCCTTTGTGCTTTTGCTGTTTTATAAAATTTCGTAAGACGCAAAATATTGGCTTCTCTTTTGCACAGTAAATCCTTTTAGAAAACCATGTTTTTTGAATTTTTTTAAGAGTTTTTCAAAAACTTTTAAAAATAAAATTGTATTAAAAACGCTTATTTTAAACTTTATTTCAGCTTCAAAAAAGTGTAAAAATTTTAAAACTTATCATTTATTGTTTGTTGTAGCATTAAAAATAACAAAGAAAATCTTTAAAAAATAAAAATTTTATTAGCATTTAGTCAAAATATTTCTCAACGCTGTTCCAGTTCCATCAGCATCATGCATTTTTGTAAGATCTGTAAAGGGTTACCCGCTCTTAATCCCTTACTTGGGCGCAATCCCGTTTAAAACTACGATCTTAATCATTGATCAGCTATTTTGCATTACGCATAAGCTCAACTGATCAATAATCCCTTCCCAATCATTTCATCACAGCATTCCAATCGACCCACGCGATTCCCATGATTTCACAATCCTTCCATCCTGATCAACACACCTTTCACATTCCTGACATTCCACAACCCACGCAGTACAGTACATAAGAACAACATAACCTGGTCATGCCACTCTTTCGACACCTTTTCATAAACATCTCGCGACCGATGTTTTCCTTACGCCTCCGCACTGATGAAATAATGTTATTCTTACGCCTTTGCACATTAGGAAATACTCTCTCTCTTTGTTAGTATATAAGCCGCAATGAAACTCGCTGTCGGTGTGCACCCTGGACTGATCCTCCAGTCGTTATACTTTATCTCTTGTTAGCTAGCTGCGTCTAGCGTTATTATCCCTGTCAAGCCGTTAATAAACTATTATCCTGAATTACCTGAACCTTGGACAAGTAAAGCAGCCCTCACATTCATAAAGATAGATATTTCCTCCAGGAGATATCAGAGTCTTTACAGATCTTCATTTTTACATTTATTGACTTTAACTTTTTGAACGCATGCTGGAAATTCAGTGAAGCTTCTAAAAACAACGCACATAATTTTTTTTGCGTTAAAGAAAGCCTTTAAAAAATTATACTTGCAAATTTTTGGGCATTCACATTCTTTATTTTCAATTGCAAAGCATTCATCATCTTTTTTGGATGCTAAAAAATAAATCATCGAAAATTTGAAACCTTCAATGCTTCATGTAAAATCCCTTATCATTACAAAAAAATGGTTTAAAAAACTTACGAGCATATTTTTCAGCACAAACACATTTGAAAGCATATTCAATAAGGACAACTTGACTAATATCTGTCGTATTTGCAAATATATGTTTATCTAACAATTTTGTCATTTCTTTAGCACTTGAATCAAAAAAGCATTTTGGTCCATTAAGCAGGCATTTTTGATGTCCATTGTAAATTCTGAAAATGTGATCTTTAATTATTAAGCTCACAGAAATTCAACTTAATCGAATCTCAAGAACAAAAAATCTACACTTACTCACAAAATTGATTTTCATTAGCAGCTATGAATGCATGATAAACATTTTGTGCTGCTTTTTGGAACTTGGAATAGCATTCTTTTATAGTCTAAATATTTTAAATAATATATTTTAACTGAATTTTTCATTTAAATCATACTTTTAATTCTTTATCACTACATTCAGCTTTAGCGTAGCCGGCAACACTGAAAATAAATACAGCAATAATTAAGTATTTCATTTTTATTGAAAAGATTTTTTTATTTATCAAAGACAAAATAGTAAATACTCAAATAATACATATTTCACTTTTATACTATTTTTCTTTTTAGCAGTAATAAACTTTGGAAATAATCATTAATGTCTTGAACAATTACAGAAAAAATAACAAAAATACGGAAGCTGTATACTTAAAAAAAGAACTTCCTCCATCAGGGTGGAATCAACCAAAGAAAAAACTATAAGAAAACAACACACACAAATTTCCTTGTTTATTTTTGATCAAAAAGTGAACGTGTTTTTTTGTTGAAAAAATAACTTTTATGTAATTCTGTTGAAGACAAATGCCCTTTGGACATAAACCTTTGTTAATGTTTGTGCAATTTTGTCAACTGTTCATTTTAGTTTATAAAAAACCTATTGAAAAATTTTGCAAATGTTGCATTTGTTGATACTGTAGCACTAAATTTCAATACCTCAATATTCCCACATAGAATTTTTATTTTGGAATATTCTTTCTCTTCTTTCTGAGTACCTAAAACCCAGTTTTTAATAAAGCAAATTTAAAAAAAAAGTTAAAACCCATTTCATAATTGCTTGTATAATTTTCAACAATCTTCATTAAAGATGATGAATGAAAGAGTTTTCATTCAAAATAAAAAAGAGAAAAAACAAACAAAAATATAAAAAATTGCAGTAAGTTAACTTTTTTTTGCGTTCGTACTTTAAAAATTTATTGAAAAAAAAGCTGTCGGCTGTATTTTTCAAAAAAAAGTTGCATTCATCGATGGGAAAATAATTTAAAAAATGAAAGAAGTGGTTATGTAAAAAATAACTGAAAAGGTTTATCACAAGCTAAAAATTGAAAAAGCTTTGTTTGAGAATAACGTCGACGAATAACTAACTCAGCATTTTATGATACTTATTGCTAAAAAAGTTAAACACCTCGCATTCAAAGTGTCATGTGTTAAAAATTAAAAGGACAATATTTAAACAAAAATTTCAATAATAATTTTGTACATTTCTTACAACTTTTTATAAATAAAATTTACGATTTTTTATGTATTTACTGCTACAACTAAAGTTGAAAAATGAGGCAATTGTGCTAAATGTTTTTTTAAGACTCCATTTTTTGTTCCATAAATTTTAAAGTACATTACTGTAGATTAAATTTTTTTTGTTCTTGTTTTGCTCAATTACTTATTAATAAAGATATTTTTTGCAACAAAATTCATTTTCTTTATTGCAAGATGTTTTGTCAACTTTTACCCTTATTTATTTTTTTATATTACTTTTTTTACTGTCAAGTATTACTCTTTCTTTGTAGAGAAATACTTATCGAAAAAAAAATGCTCTTCAATAATTATTTATATGTGTTACAAACAACGAATGACAAAAGATGACAAAAGTGACACTTACACAACACATTCACTCATTCAAGAGAGAGGGTGACGATGATGACTCAATCCTTTTTCCCGAGATGACTTTTGTATATCACATAAAAAAGAACTATAAAGTTTCAACAGCAGCAAAAAAATCTAGTAACTGCTTCTGTTTGAAGATAGTCTGTAACTCACTCAATGTGTGTGAAGATAATACTGTTTACAAAGTTGCGTATTTTTTAAAAAAACGATCTTCATTTCTAAGCTGTGAACAGAACAAAAAAACATAGAGCAAAATATTGAAAGTGAATCAAAAGGATTGAAAAAGATGTCTCACTCACTCTATCTCCTTCTATCTTGACTGCTACTTTAATGTTGCTTTTTTTACTTACCTAGAAAGAGAGAGAGAAATAGAAGGAGATTAGTTGTTAAGCTATAGAGACCGGTCATTGGATGAAATGATGATGAGGGGAGATCGAAACCAGCTTTTTACTTCCGGAGAAAAAAATCTAACGCAATTTTTGACGCAAAAAAATATTTGACTTTTTGTTTGTCCTTCTTCTTCTGCAGCAACAGAAGCAGTCAGCTGAAGCTCAAGCACATAAACCCCTCTCTCTCTCGCCTCAAGGGAAAGGAAGCAAAAAAAACCATCTCAGACGGATAAAAAGAAATCGTTCGCTTTATAACTACTGCTGCAAAGTTTTTTCATTCAAACAAAAAAAAATAATATCGCAACAAAAGTTGACCGAAATCGGGACAGAACAATATACACATAAAAAAACTTTATACCTCTTTCAAATATATATTGTAACTGGTCTCTATCTCTCTCTATCCATGGAGGAAGATGTCGTCGTCGTCTTGTAGACCAATGATTGATGTGTGTTCTTTATAGCAATGAATGATAAGGTAAAGATCCTCCCTAATAAAAAAGAGATGGTAAAATGCTTCTAGTATATAAGGACTTCCTAAAAATGAAAGTAAGATAGTGCAATTTCCTTTTCCTTTTGATTTTCACAGAAGCTGAACGCTTTTTTTTATTAAAAAAGGGAGAAATAAATAATAATGCGGTCGACGTTTTTGGTTTTTGCTTTCACAGCCCTTCTTTGTTTAGCCTTTGCTGTAAGTTTTATTTTGTTTTTATTGTCTTATTTACCGTTTATGTAAATTTTTGCTTTGTTTAGGAAAATAATGATACTGTAGTATCTCGAGCACGGCGACAAAGTTGTGGAAGCGCAGGGTATTGTGGTTCAAGCTGTTGTCAATCCCAGCAACAACAGCCTCAACAACAACAACAATGCAACTGTAACTCTCCTCAACAGCAACAACAAGATCCATGTTGTCAACAACAACAAGCTCTTCAACAACAAAATCCCGAAATGACTTGCACATGTATCAAGGTATAGCTATTTTTTATTTTAATTGCTTTTGTAAACAGTAATTTTTTAAGATCACCATCACTGCAACAGGAGCTTCACAACCACAATGCAGCTGTCAACCTTCGTCGACCTACACCACAGCAGCATACAATAACAACAATAATAACTGCCAAAACTTTAATCAAGCTCAATGCACCCCAGGTAAAATATTTTATTCAGTTTACTCAATCTAACATTAGTAATGTTTAGCTCAACAATCTAATCCATGTTGTCAACAGGTTCAACAACAACCAACAACCGTTCAGCAGAACAACTGTGTCTGCACTCCCGGTATGCATTTTTAAATTACCTTAACTGATTTAAACGCCAAATTTTAGTCCAACAAGATCCCTGTTGTCAACAACAACAACCAGCAGTTTATACTCAAGCACCATCATACAATAACAACAACTGCCAAACTATTACCCCAACTCAATGCCAACAACCTACTTATCAATCAAATCCATGTTGTCAACCACAACAACAACAACCTCAACAAACTTATTCTCAAGCCCCTAATAACTGCCAAAACTTTAATCAAGCTCAATGCACTCCCGGTATGTTTAAAGCTTATTTTTGCACTTAACAAAAATTCTATCTTTACTAATCAAATATCACTTTGAATTCTCAAGCTTCCTTCTACAAACTATCGAAAACCATTATTTAGCTCAACCACAACAAAATCCTTGTTGTCAACCACAACAGCAACAACAGCCCCAAACTGTTGCCCCTCAAACACCTGCCCCACAAACTTTTGCACCGCAAACCCCCGCACCATTAATGACTGCAGCAACACCTGCTCCAATCTTTAGTGGTTGCTTAAACTTTGACCAAACACTTTGTATCACTGGTTTGCACATTTTGCACTATTCTTTTTTCTAAAAATTCCATGCAAACATTTTAATTTATAGTTCAAATGAATCCATGTTGTCAACAACAAACCCAACAAACTCAAGCCCCTGTCTACCAGCAACCCGCAGCTAACTGTCAAACTTACACACCTACTCAATGCCAACAACCTACTTACCAAGCTGATCCATGTTGCCAACAACAACAACAACCAACTTACAATACTCCTGCACCAGTTTATCAACAACCCGCTAACTGCCAAACCGTAACACCAGCTCAATGCCAACAGCCACAACAACAATCTAATCCATGTTGTGTCCAACAACAACCTGCCACTCAAGCCCCAGCTAATAACTGTGTCTGTACTCCAGTTCAACAAGATCCATGTTGTCAACAGCAACAACCAACTTACAATACACCTGCACCAGTTTATCAACAACCCGCTGCTAACTGCCAAACATACACCCAGACCCAATGCCAGCAACCCACATACCAAGCAGATCCCTGTTGTCAGCAACAAACTTACACTCAAGCTCCAGTTTACCAACAACCTGCTAATTGCCAAACTGTAACTCAAGCCCAATGCCAACAACCAACATATCAAGCTGATCCTTGCTGCCAACAACAAGCAACTCAACAATACCAACCAGCAACAGTTGCTTATCAACCACAACAAAACTGTCAAACTTACACACAAACCCAATGCCAACAACCTACCTACCAAGCTGACCCCTGTTGCCAACAACAACAGCAACCACAACAAGTTTATACCCAAGCACCAGTTTATCAACAACCTGCTAATTGCCAGACTGTAACTCAAGCTCAATGCCAACAACCTACCTACCAAGCTGACCCCTGTTGCCAACAACAAACTTACACTCAAGCTCCAGTCTACCAACAACCCTCAAACTGCCAAACTGTTACCCAAGCTCAGTGCCAGCAACCTACCTACCAAGCTGACCCCTGCTGTCAGCAACAAACATACACTCAAGCTCCAGTTTACCAACAACCTGCTAACTGCCAAACTGTAACTCAAGCTCAATGCCAACAACCCCAACAACAATCTAATCCATGTTGTGCACAACAGCAACCAACTCAACAATATCAGCCAGCAACACCTGCACCATATCAGCAACAACCAAATAACTGCCAAACTTTCGATTACAATCAATGCAACCCTCAACAACCTATTCAACAACAAGATCCATGTTGCGCACAAGGACCTAATGGACAACAACAAGGTGGACAATATGATCCTAATCAACAATACCCCCAAGGACAATACAACAATGGACAACAACAACCAGGTCAATATGATCCAAATCAACAATACGGGCAACAAAATCCTAATCAACAATATCCTCAAGGTGGACAACAATATGGTGGCCAAGAACAACAACTTCAATATAATCCAGGTCTTCAAAATCAACAACAACAACAACCACAGCAATAAAATGTATAAAATCTCTCAATTTTAGCTGTATATATCCGGTTTACAACAATAACAACAATGCCAACTATAAAATAATACGGTAGTGCTCGACTAGTTTTTCGATCTCTTTTAATTTCTATGTTGAGCTTTTATTCTCTCCCTCTTTTTTTCCTTCTTGTTTTTGCTCATTTGTTTGTAAAAAATGAAGGTGCTGGAAACAGTACAATTTTAATTTGTGTCTGTGTATTAGTGCAACTTTCAAAACCTTTTTTATTTCTGCAATGATCGAAATAAAAATTGATCTTTATAATTTTTTTGTGTAAAAACAACATTTTACAATATTCACTTTTACATCACTATCATTACATTTCAGATACGCGTTTTAAAGTTTTAACAAAAAATTCGAATGAATAAACACTTAAAGAATTTAAGCGACAGCCATTTTTTGTGTTCACAAATTTTTTCATAACATTTTGTTGATATTTCCGTTCTTCATGACAAGATAATATGCAAATTTGCGATAAAAAAAGTTATCATAAAACTCGTGAGAATGTAAAACTTTTTCTCATGTGTGTTTCATAGTCCTGAACTTTGCAATTGTTTTATGTTGGTATCAACTCTCTTGTATATCACACTTTCGATTTTTTGTGTCACGTCAACTCAAACTTCTAGTGATCTATTATTGATGAACATCTTCTTACCTCTTCAAAATAATAACTTGTTTATCTGCAAAAAACGTATTACCCAATTTCTAACAGCAACAATACGTGCATTCTTTTTCTAGCTGCAGTTTTTATGATGTGTCAATTACAAGTGTTACCTCTCTACGCGCATCATGTTTATATTTGTTTAATCACATAAGCTTCCGGTTTTTTTTCCTTTTTCTTCTTTTTGCGCATCTTGTTTGCTTTCACTTTCAAGTTTCAACATTAAAGCTGTGAAGAAATCTTTTCTTTAAATAAACAATAGTGTCCGTAATAAAATCAAAAGAGAGAACGATTTTTTGACCGAAAGAAAAAAAATAGGGAAAAAGTTTTTCTTCAGGGGGTCTAACTTTAATGCAAAAACATAATTATTTTTATTCATTAAGCATAAAATAAGTTACAGATAAACACGAATTAGTTTTACCAAAAAAGCAGTTAAACAAGGCTAGAATTATTTGTTAGTATTTAGAGATCAATTGCACATTGATAAAAAATTAATGTTTATATCTCAACAAATTCACACGTAATTTTTAACAACAGAGAAGCTTCAACGAGTTGTGCCTTAATTCTTTCAATTTCTTCTTCGCTATATTGATCTTTGCAAATCCAAAATGCTAGCTTCATTGGTTTTTCTCCAATCCCTTTTTTGATTCGTTTTCGAATTTCTTTAAAAATCAGCGCCATCAAAAATGCCGGTGAAGCAGCTTTCTTTGTTCCATCAAAATTATCAAATTCCAACAGAACTGGATGATCAGAATCTTTTGTAATTGTAAAAGTCCATGCAACGTTTGTAACAATTTTTTCCACTGGCATTGACATAATTTTTAGGAGGTCTAAAATTATTTATTAGAGCATTTATGTAAATTATTATTACCGTATACTGTATATGAAAGTTTTCCATTTTGTTGTGCTTTAATAGCTTTATCACCATATAATGGTTTTTCTTTGTCAAAGCTAATAACATTGTCTTGTCCCAAAATACCTAAAACACCGATTTAAAGAAGTTTGCTGTTTCAAGAATATACCATTCCATGATTGCAAAAATTCATATTTATCATTCTTGTTGATACAAACAACCGATAAATTATCAAAAAATATAAT
Organism: Panagrolaimus sp. LJ2400; assembly: GCA_024447215.1. NCBI lineage: Eukaryota > Metazoa > Nematoda > Chromadorea > Rhabditida > Panagrolaimidae > Panagrolaimus > Panagrolaimus sp. LJ2400. The sequence goes on from JAMRYA010000061.1 coordinate 190,085, forward strand.
TACTGGAACTTTTGATGAAATTGATTCATCAAATTTTTGAGGAAATTTTTCAATATTAGGTAACATTTCTGGTGTAATAGAATAAGTAGGAAAATGTTCTTCATTAACTGTTAAAGAAAGAGTGTATCTATGGGCAGGTGGAATTGAAGATTTTTTCTTTGGAAAGCCTTCATCAACTGTTTCATCAATAATGAAGGCCTAAAATGTGTTAAATGATGAGATAAATGTTAAGCATAATCAACTCACCAAAGACTCTAAAATGCTTTTTGAAATCATCGTATAATTGCTATACGGCAAATTACAACAAATATCAGCAATCAAAAGTGGCCGAGAAAAATAAGCCGAAACAAATGCAAATTGTTTTGTACATCGAGGAATGACATGATACTTTACATAAGTTCTATCATTAAACCATTTTGCCATTTCAACAATATATTTTGGATATACTTGAAGAATTTTATGTTCCAACAATACAAGTTTTTTTGATTTTAGCAAATTATTTCTTATTAATTTTACAACAGGATTGTTGGATTTTGCCACTGATACTATCATTCTTTTTGGTGTGGAAGAACCAAGAATTTCTTTTCGATTTTTTTCATTGCTTTCTTTGGGATCAATTGGAACTGTTCGTTCATCATTTATCATATATCCGTTATTAGTGTATGTTAAATCTGCTACCGCCACAATATTATCACATTTGACACATACAATTAAAACAGAATCATTGATATTTGATTGAATATTTAAATTTGCCAAAATAGCTGAAAAAGTGGAAGATTCGTTTGTATCAAAATAATGTGGAATGCTAAGCTTCTGAAGCTTTTCACGAAGAAGAATACAAAATTGAAGATTCTCAGTAGCAGAATATCGAAACATTAAAACCACAACACATTTAAAGCTAGCATTGATAATTTGTGGAAGAGAATCAATAAACTTTTGTCCATTTGTTGTTCTAAATGATTTACTTGGAATTAACTCTTCAGTATTTGCACCAACAGCATAAAAATATATTTCATCTTTCAATCCATCAATTAACCCATAATAGCTATCATCTTTTTTATTGTCCAATGGGTTGAGATATTCGAACATTATTATTATTATTAAATTGGTTAGATTTTAATAACTTTAACAATTAAGAATTTTTTAATTTAAAAAAAGTGGTGGTCTGAACAGCTGAAGTTGCGGATTTGGCAAATCCATTTTTTGCTCATTTGCATTTAAAACATAATGCCAAAAAATTTTTAATGCCATGTCCAAAATAAAAACTGACCCATTCCACAATTTTTTCTCGTTTGCTAAATGAGAGAAACAATAAAAACAAAAGGACCATCATTGAAGGCGGCTGCTATAACATAAATATTGATTCGTCTATTTTTCAAAAAAAAAACATTTTTTGTTTCATCAAAATTAATTAACAATGTCTAATTCTACAAATGATAATGATAAACCATTTATCGCTTTCATCACTGATAAAGAACATTGTATAAAATTTTATCTTGTTGATACTGTTAATGGTGAAATGGCATTATCCTTTGAATTAACTGGGACAACAGAAAATTTTGTTGAAAGTATTTCAAAACATTTAAATAATCATTTTAAAAGTGTTATTGTTGCTGTTAGCACATGCTCTGAAAATTATGGATATTCTGACAATGTTTCCCTCTGTCAAGCAATTAAAGATCATCTTGAAGCTCTAAAAATTCCGTATCATTTTATTTCTGATAAAATGTTATTACCATGTGGAATGTTATCAATGGCAAATATTAGCTCAAAAGAAAAAGAAATTGTTATAACAATTTTGGTTAAACAGAATGAACTTTATGTCACTGAGCTAAAGTATACTGAAAAAGGATATTTAATTATTGCAGAGCGAAAAGTTATTATTTATATCAATGACTCAGCTGAAAATAATCGGAAAAAGATTTTTGCTGATTGCATTCCTAAAAAAATTTTGGTTATTCCAGCGCAATCAAATGATTCAACAATGAAATATTTAAGAAATTTATTGAAATCAAAGAAGTTGATAATTTTTAGTGCACATGTTTTGCAGATTTATGCAAAAGGGTGTATTGAAATTGATAAATGGTTGAATGATAAAAGTTTTTTAAAGTATTATGTTATTCCATTATCTGCAAGATTGATGATGGCTTCAACGCGTATATCAAACAGCTTACAAATTGTTGTAGATGCACATGATGCATTACCACTTGAAAAATCAATAACTGTTCCACGAACTCCTTTGGATTACATGGTAAGTATATAGGAGTTGCGCAAAACATCTCTATTTTATCTAAGGATGTGCACTGACAACAAATTTTGGCTCTTGCCCGACCACGGGGCCGATGACGGAGGATTTTCAATCTATTTATGAAAGAACTTTTTAGCTTATTCTGTATGATAATAGTGGAGAAAGTGGTACAGTAATAGAAGTTTTAAAACTACAAAACCAAACACATAGAAATAAAATTACTTTATACATTGATGAACAAGATTTCCCAACATGCTCTGTAAAACCTATTATTTTGTATGAAATTAATGATTTTCCTGAAAAATTTGACAAACAAGTTTCATCAAGAATACCAGTTATCACCTTTACAGATAATTTATGTATTGTTTGTATTAAGAAAAATGATAAATATGAATATTTAAAAACATGGAAAGGTGAACGTTCTAAAACAATAATGTATTGGAATTAATTAACAGTTTTAGGTCAATACGGTGAACAGATTTGTATCAATTTTAGCGAAGAACAATTATTTTTCGGTGAAAAAGCTGTTAAAATAACCAAAACAAAACCCTCTTTTGCTGTATATGGTTGTGGTTTTTCTCTTTCATATTAATCATACCTTTTTCACTTCAGATCTTCTAAAAATTATGTCAATACCAGTGGATAAAATTGTTACAAATGAAGCATGGACTTTTACAATTACAAAAGATTCTGATCATCCAGTTCTGTTGGAATTTGATAATTTTGATGGAACAAAGAAAGCAGCTTCACCGGCATTTTTGATCGCGCTGATTTTTAAAGAAATTCGAAAAAGGATTAAAAAAGAAATTGGAGAAAAACCGAAAAAGCTGGCATTTTGGATTTGCAAAGATCAATATAGCGAAGAAGAAATTGAAAGAATTAAGGCACAACTCGTTGAAGCTTCTCTGTTGTTAAAAATTACGTGTGAATTTGTTGACATATAAACAGTAATTATATAAATATAATTACTCATTGTAATAAACGATGTTATCGCAAATATATTAGAAAAACAGAGAAAAAATGCTGCCAAAACTTAATACTGGGGGGAAAACATTTTGTTCATCCTTACAACAATTAACTTTCATAAGAAAAATATTATTGTTCATTGTTTTTTAAAAAATAAAAATGAAAAAAGAAAGATGACATGTTTTTTTTTATAAATTTTATTTCTCTCATATTTTTTTACTTTCTTTTACTGATAACAAATGATGTCAAATGAAACAACAACACGTTGAATCAATGAACAATACGGTCACCAGGAGTGCAACAACAAAGAGTGTTTTGATAATTGATGAAGAAATAATACTCAAAACATCATATTTTACTTTCGAAACAAACTATAAAAAAAACTTAAACTTTATTTTTTATTTTTATAATTTCGTATATGTGCTATTTTTGTTACTTTCAATAAGTTAATAACTGTGAACTTTTCAATTCCACGTCTAAAAATGTATCTTCCTGTTAAAACTAATCATCAAATTCCTTCATATATTGCTTCATGTTATTGTTGCCATATTACATTAGCAACTAAAATTTTTTGTATTATTAATATTTTAATTTGTGCAATTATTCTTTATTATATTCCTGCTTTAGATATTATAGTTATTCCTGTTGCACTTTTCTTTTTTGCTCCATTTATTGCAATAAATAAAATAAAGCCAAATTTTATGATTCCAATTTTTATTTATTTGGTAGGTTTTTTTATTTTCGCAAAATTTTGAGTGTATTTATTTCGAAATACCCTTTTAACTTTTAACAATGGCGGCAAAGGATCAAAGGCGAGCCCTTTTAAAACACACTTTGTCCCCTCTCTAAGCCTAGGTGCCTTCATTTTGAATTTTATGTGTTGCTACTAATCATAACAGTAACAAAAAAATAAAATATTGTCTTTATTTGTTACTATCATAAAAGAGAGTAACACAATAATGACAATTTTTTCCATTTGTGTGTTACTATCAATCATGACAGTAACATTAAAATAACAATAATTTTTAATATTGCGTTACTGTCATAAAGACTATGACCGCAGACGAGAAAAAAACCCTTCGAATTCATGGCTGATTTATGTTTTTATTAAAAAAATTTTTTGTACATGTTACCGTCTATCTTGTGAGCCCGCCGATCTTGTGAGAGACTAGTCTATCTTGTGAGAAAAATATTTAAAGTAGTAATAACTTTGTAAAATAACAAAGTAACAAAAAAACAAAGTCAATTTTCGAAATCTTCACATTCGTATTGATATATTGAGTCTTTTATTTTTGAACATTCGTAGAAAATTAAAACAATACTAGCTTTTTTGTGTTCAACTTTGTCATAACTGATAATTTAAAAACTTTTTAACTATAAAAATAAAGTGATTATATCAATACGAATGTGAAGATTTCGAAAATCGACTTTGTTTTTTTGTTACTTTGTTATTTTACAAAGTTATTACTACTTTAAATATTTTTCTCACAAGATAGACTAGTCTCTCACAAGATCGGCGGGCTCACAAGATAGGCGGTAACATACATAAAATTACCCATTTTTTCTGTTATAGATTTCATGCATTCTTCTTATAATTGGATTAATGGCTTTCATTGTATATGTAATCAATCATCTTACACAAAATAAATACGCAGATCAAGTGCTACCATTATATGCAAATGGAATATTTGTTCTTTCTTTTTTATTAATTTATAATTTGGCATTTCTTATTACATCTTCGAAATGCTATATGTACCTCAAAGAAAAGAAGAAGCTGCAGCTAATATCCAATGAACAAAAAGAATTTATTTGTTAATTTTTTTCCACTTGTTTGTATGTTCTTAAGATTGTTAAAAGTTTGCTTGTGTTTGTTAAAAATAAAAACAAACTTTTGGACATGCTACACAAGCTTTTTCGTAATCTTATTGTTAATAGTTTGTTAACAGTTGCATGTTTTGTTTCACTATCATGAAAGACAATGTCATAAAAATTAAATTATTGTCTTTGTTTTTGTAAAAGAGAGTAACACGATGGTGTAAGACATAATAACAATAATTTCTATTTGTATGTTCAACGCCGTATAAAGAAGAGGGAGCGGTGGAGGGGCACGTGCTCCCTCCGAAATAAAAACTTCCTTTTGATCTTTCGCCAACGGCGGCAAAAGATCAAAGGCCTTGTCCCCTTTGAATTTGTTTTCTGGCTACAGCCTTATGTGTGTTACTATTATATATGGCAGTAGCACAAGTACAATAATTTAAATTTTGCATTAATATTATTAATCATAATGGTTATGACAAAGAAATTAAAAGAACGCTGAAAAAATATTATCAACACAAAAACTGCTTTTTTTTGCAAAATATCTGGTGAATCATCTCCAGTCTCTTCCATACTGTTTTTCTTTTCTTTTAAACAATGGCTTGCATACGTATAAGAAAATTTCTTTTAAAATCATTAACATAAAAACGATTGTTATTGATTTCTATCTTTTTTAAAAAAAAAAACCACAAATAAATAAATAAATTTTTCTTCTATTTTCCTACTAGAACTTGCTTATCTTTATTTTACTTCAATTGCAATGTCTGCAGTTTTCCAAGAAAAACAATTCATAGCTTATATTAGCGGTGAATCAGATTCATTAATATTTAATGTCATTGATATTGCCACAGAAAAAATTATTCCAAGGTTAACATTTATTTTTACGGAGGGAAAGAAATTTGTAGCAAATATTTCAAAGCTATTAAATAATAAATTTAAAAGTGTAATTGTTAGCATTGTGTCAGCAGAAGGACTTGGATATCCAAATAATATTCATCTTTGTGAAGCTTTACGTGATCAATTATCCCTTCTAAAAATCCTTTATTATTTTATTGATAATCAACTGTTAACTGCTTCGGGTATTTTATCAACTGTAAATGTCTGTGCAAAAGAAAATGAATTGGTGCTAATTATTTTTATTAATATTGATGACATTTATGTCATGCAACTCAAATATACTGAAAAAGGATATACGATTATTGCAGAAGGCCAAAAAGTTATTGATATTAATGATAGTGCTGATAATAATCGAGAAAAATGTTTTGCTAATTGTATTCATAAAAAAGTTATTCTTATGTCTGCAAAACCAAATATTCCAATATTCAAGTATTTAAAAAATATTCTTAAATCAAAAAGATTGGTTGTACTTGATCCAAAATGTTTAGAACATTCTGTAAAAGGTTGTATTGAAACCGATAGATGGCTAAATGATAAAAATTTTGTAAAATATTATGTTACTGGTCATTGTTTCCGTTGTATAATGGTAGCTCCAAATATCATCGTTAAAAAGGAATTAAAAATTACTGCAGATTGTCATGTTGTATTGCCATCTAAACAAACTACTATTGTTCCAAGATCAAATTTGCAATATATGGTATGCCTATCAAAACTATGCAAATGAGGACTAGATTTTCTAAGAATGATTTCAACTTTAAGATTTAATAAGCTTAAACTTCTATTTATAGCATTCTAGCACACTAGAAATAAAAAGTTTTTTTAGGTATGACAGCAAAGGTGAAAATGGAGAAATTTATGAATATTTGAATTTACAGAATGTTGGACATAAAAACAAGATTACATTAATCATAGATGAACAAGGTTTTTTTACTTGCAAGACAAAACCTATTATATCAGATGAAATTCAAAATCTGCCAGCAGAATTTGATAAAAATGTTTTATCAAAAATTCCTGTTATCACATTTTTTGAAAATTTATCAATTGTTTGTATCAATAATAATGAGGAATATGAGTTTTTGCAGTCACGGAATGGTACAACTTTTATATGTATAAGATAAAATATTTAAACTAATAAAAAGTTTTTAGGTTTATATGGTGAACAGAGTTGTATCAATTTTTCTCAAGAAGAATCAGTTTGCGGTGAAAAAGCTGTTAAAATAACCAAAACAAAACCTTCTTTTGCTGTATATGGTTGTAGTTTTTCTCTTTCATATTAATCATACCTTTTTCGCTTCAGATCTCCTAAAAATTACGTCAATGCCAGTAGAAAAAATTGTTACAAATGATGCATGGACTTTTACAATTACAAAAAATGCCGATCATCCAGTTTTGTTGGAATTTGATAATTTTGATGGAACAAAGAAAGCAGCTTCACCGGCATTTTTGATCGCGCTGATTTTTAAAGAAATTCGAAAACGCATTAAAAAAGAAATTGGAGAAAAACCGAATAAGCTAGCATTTTGGATTTGCAAAGATCAATATAGCGAAGAAGAAATGGAAAGAATTAAGGCACAACTCGTTGAAGCTTCTCTGTTGTTAAAAATTACGTGTGAATTTGTTGAAATTTGAACGTTTTTGTTTAATCACTTTTATTTTTAATTTTTTTTCAAATTGTTTTTGTGAACACTAGATTGATAGGCGAAAAAATAAATTTGATTTATTTTGTTGTTTTACAGTCGGCAAAGTGAATGAAAGATAGAACAGCAAAATTGTTGTAAATAAAAAGAGAAACTGATGCAAAAAAAAGTAAACCAGACTTTCTCAAGAGCTTGCTTCTTTCCATTTTTTTCTTTCTACTTTCATCAACTTTTTTTTGCATTCAAGATTAATCTTTTTACCCATTGAATGATTCTTTCTTAATCAAATAGTTTTCGGTTTTTTCTTTTGCAAAAATATGTATCAAAAGGATTAATTTTGTTTTTTAATAAAAAGGTTTAAGCTTTTTTTGCAAGGATTCAACTTTTTTTCTTTCATTTAAGTCTGTAGCGGAAGATTTCTGTTGTTGTTTAAACTTGATTTTTTTGGTGTTTTTTAATTTTTAAAAATTAGTTAAGCTTTTGATGCAGAAAGTAATCTTTTAAGCTTTTGAAAGATTATATGTTCCGGAAATACTCTTATTTCGAATGAACGACAAAGGGGGTATCTTATTTTAAATAAAAATGAGAAAGCAATTGGTACAGTTATTTTCTAACACATACATATACTTCTCCACGCATACAAGTTGATAATTAGCCAATATGTGTGTCTGCTTTTAAATTGAAAAGTGTGCAAACTTATTTGTGCGAAATACCTGTTATTAATTGCAAGTCATTATTTACTAATGTAAAAATTAATTGCACACAATTGATGCTTGGAAATACACAAAATTATAAGCGTTACTTTACTACTACAGTGTTTTTGAAATAAAGTTATTGTTTAAAACTCAACTAGATTTACATAGTATTAAAAAAGAATTTTAAAAAATGGTAAAAAAGCTGTTTAATCAACTTTACGAAATAGTATTTTGGTAAAATATATTTAATAAAACTAATTTTTTGTTTATAGCATAAAATTTAAAACTGTAAAATAAAGACGAAAAAGAAGGTAAAACAGTGTTACCAAGAAAACGTTGTTTTCATATTATTAGTTTTGGATTAATATTAGAAATAACATTTGCATCACAGCTTTTAAAAATGTAATACATTTTTTGACAGCTATAAAAAGGCAATAATTAAAAAATGGATGTTTTTGTTGAGTCAAATATAGGGGGCGCAGCGTTGTTATTTTTTGAACAAAAAGAAAAAAAATTTAAGCAAGTTTGCTTCTTTTTGCAAAGAAACAATTTTTGTAGTTTGATTCTGTAACAAAAAAATGCCGAAATTATTTATTTTTTTGTATAATTAATTAATAATAATTATTTTAACCATATCTATAAAAAAACCCATTTTTTGACAGTCAAATCTTGTTATGTGCGCAGTGGGGATCGAACTTTTCCTTTGATATTTCGAACGCCCGCGCGTTACACCACTCGACCATCAAAAAAAAGAAAACTTGCCCAAATTTTTTTCAGTCAAAAATGTTTTTAAGTTGTCGTCATAAAATAGGGATAACTTTTTTAATAATAATTATAAAAAAAATCTAATGGCACCAATAAATCACGAAGATCCAGGTCTATCCAACTATATAAAAATTGTTCACAAATTCTAAAAATCATTTTTCACTCTGCGCCCCCTAATCAAATACCAGTTGAGTAGTAAACTTTTCTACTACTTTACTATAAGTACCTTAAACGGGTTAAATTAGTAACAGAAAAAACGAAAAATTCAACAATTTTAAAAGAGGCGTTATATTTTCGTAAAGCACTTTGCCTTTGCATTGCCTGAAACATTTTGATAATTATGAGACAAGGTTTGATACTATCAATAAATAGTATTGTGGACTAACATTGTAAAATCAGTTACACCAACGTATTGGGCAAATAAAAAAACATCTGAAATTATTTATGCTTGACTTTTGTTTACCAACATTTTCTTGAAACTAAATAAAGTTCTACTATAACATCAGAAAATGAAGAATAAGAGATCGAGATAGTATAGCTCTTAAAATTGTCACTATTACAATTTTCAATTCTCTTTATTAACCTTTTATTTCTGCTAAAAAGCAATAGTATTATTTAAGTATTATTTTTGAAAGTGCTTGAAAAACTGCAGTTTTAAAAAATATAGTGAGCAAGTTACATATTTTTACATTTTTTCAATAAATTCAATAAATTTAGTTTTTTTTCTGTAATTTTCAGGCAAGTTTTCTTTAAGCAAGTGTAACACTATAATTTAATAAAAAGTAATACTTATTGTGGTAATTTTTGACTTTTCTGTGAAAAATAGTTTTCATTAATATTTTTAGTTAAATTTAACAGTCGTTTATTACCTTGCATATATTTTGCTTATGTTATTTACAGTGCTTGTGTTAGCAATTTTTTGAGGTAGCATGCTATTACTTTAGGCTATAATTTAACAAACACAATTAAAAAAGAGACTACTTGACTTTTTTTACACTATCATTTTAAGTATTTTACAAGATTTTTTATATCTCTCCCATTTTAATTCTATCCTTTTTTAAAGTATTCACTAAACAGTACTAGTCTTGTCATAACTTTTTGAAATAAATTGTTGTCAAGCTTTAGCTATTCTTCGTGTGTGATTTTAAGCTTTATAAAAAGATATTGCTTGTTCCCAACTATAGTACCATGACACTATATTTCTACAATAGTGTATTTGCAATGTAATTGATTAAAATAATGATTTTAGGATTTTACCAGTTCTCTCTTATTGTAGCAGATCATGTTTGCACGATACATGAATAAAATTTTGAATTTACGAAAAAAGAATAAAAACAACTGTCTCAAAATTGATGATTCAAAATTTGAAAAACGGTTACCCAAAGATACTGTATCTTTGCATGAAACGACGATTGATATGCCAGATCATCCAGCAGAACGAAAGTTAAAAATACGAAGTGCAAGTCAACCAATTCTTTCAATAAGCGAAGAAAATTTAGAGCAACCAAAAAAGTCAGTGACACCATCTAACACAACAACTGGTATGGAATGGGTTGAAAAACAATTAAATATCAGATACTGTTGTGGTCGCTTTAATGTTTTGGTAAGATTTTGGAGGGGACTGTAGTTGTTGTTAAAATTGAAGAAATAAAAGTTTTCATATTAAAAAAGTGTTGTAATTTGAAGCAGCGTTACTGTGAGCAATAGTAACTCCAGAACATTTTTTTTATCATTTACAATGAAATTAACAAATCCGGTTACTTACATTATAAACGATAGTAACTTCAAAGCATTAATTTGTACAAATCGAGTTACTATCACTGTAAATTATAGTAACTCAAAAACATCAGTTTTAACAAAACCGATTACCATCACTAAAAATAAAAAAATGATAGTAATCTGGAAACATCATTTTTAGAAATTCGTTTGCTATCACTGAAAACAATAGTAACTCTAAAACACCAATTTTCACAAAACCCATTACTTTCATTAATTCATCCATATTCTTTTAGACCATGTTTCAATATGTTGCTTTAGGACATTTTTTCTTAGATTGTATTGGTGGATTTATAGCATACTACTCCCTATATATTGATGATACAATAGCATTTTTATATGCAATCGGAGCTATGGGAGAATTGATAAACTTGTGTGTAATGATTAATGCAGTACAAGAAGAGAGAATAGAAACCATTCAACATTATTATCATGCATTTTGGGGTTTTATTAAATTTGTTTTTCTTTTTGTGCTATATATTTGTAATTTTTTTATTATTGAATTAATACGATTTTCATGTAGCAGTAAGTTATCGTGGTTGCAAAAAAAAGTTTGTGGGGAGATCAGTGCTGGGGGCATACGAGAATTGACATGGATATTTCGACTTTCCAGATTTCGGTTTTTCACAGCCATGCAGCATTGTCTCTCCATGAAAAATAGATATCACCCAAAAATTAAATATTCAAATTTCAGGAGAACATATAGTTGAACCAGTTTTAATCTTCTTCTTTTTCTATGTTCCATTTTGTATGGGATATCTATGTCTTTACTACTTTTATTTTGCTTCAAATGCTATCCACTACATTGAAGCAAGAGAAATATTTTATGTAATTCCATCTGCTCGTCGATCGGCACATTTACGCAAATCAGCTCGTGCTTATCTTGATACGCAAAAATCAAAAGATAACTCAAAGGTTTAATTTATTTTTTAAAATATGTTTTGCTAATACAGTTTCTGCTTTTTCTAACTGATTTTATATAAGAAAATGTTTGTTTAAATTTAATGTTATTTTTATAACTTATTTTTAATGCTTTTGTCATAATATTTAATTATCTGAACAAAAAAAGTAATAATAAAATTGGAATAATATTTTTTTCTACCCATTATTCGTCTTCTTTTTACCCCTTTTTTTGGAGTGCCCAAAAACGTCTTCTTTTTACCCCTTTTTTTGGAGTGCCCAAAAAACGTCTTCTTTTTTACCCATAATATATTTTTGTTACAAAAAAGCTCAAAATATCATTACAAATTGAAATTCTTTAATTTTTGTTTAATTTACTTTCATTTCAACGAAGAATAAAGTGAAACAATGAAAGGTATGTGCAACGATAAATAGAAATTTATTAATAAGAGATAAATATAGCAAAAAACAAAGACAATAAAAATGAAAAATAATTTTTTTGAACGAAAAAACAAAGATTGATAAAAACAATATGAAGTTCTCGAAAATGGTGAATTATCTTTTTAATGCTGCTGTATGTTTCTTTGGAGCTCCCGCAATAGATGATGACAGTGTTCTTTATCGTCTGAATGATTCTGAAGAAGCAGCACCCCCTTCTACATCAGGTTAGAATGTTGTTTTAATAGTAAGACAAAATATTTGCTGATGAATTCTCGACATGTGGATTTTATAGTATCAATGTGCAACCTTACTGTATCCTAATTTTTCAGCCTTGGTTGATGTCTCTTTGAATAGCTCAAATGTCTCTCGTCAAAGTGAACATGTTGCTGTACAACCAAAAGAAAAAAAGCCAGCAGTTGCTCCAAAACGAGGAAAACCACCTATATATGTTTATTATGACACTGCCGATGATCTTCAAGACTTAAAATTGCAAGCAAAAATTGAAAAACTTAAATTGTAAGTATCGCAGCCTTTTTCTTTAATGCTTAAAACAAAAGATTACAGGAAAGAAGCAAATGGGCGAAATGCATACTTTATTTGCCCAAAAAATGGCTGCAGTTACAGATGGAAAGCTCGAATCAATGATGATTTAGTATATGAAATTTATCAAACTGGAGAACAGCATAATCATGATCACACAAGGAAAAATGGATTAACTGTTCAAGAGAAGCAGATTATTAATAAAAGAATTGTCAGTTTAGAAGCAGTACATCCAGAAGCGTGTTTAAAAGCTTTAAGAGCAGCAAAATTCCGATCTCTTCCAACAACAAATCAAATTCGTAATTATGTTTACAAGCAAAAGAAGCGTTTAAATGATGGAGAAATAACTTTTAAAACAATTGATAAAATGGTTGAACAATTAAGCGATGACCCTACTATTGTTGCCTTTAATTACAAAATTGATAGCAAGAATTCACAAAAAACTGATTTTGCTCTTATTATTACTTGCCGAGAATTAATGGAAAATCTTCGTGGACAAAATCATCTCCAAGTTGATGGAACATATAAACTTATTACTCAAAACTTTATTGTTATTATTTTTGGATTTTCGGATAAAAAAGGTCATTTTCATCCTTGTGGTAATATTTTAAATAAATTGTTTCAAATACCTTTTAATCAAAATTTTAGGTGTTTCTATCGTCAGCTCCGAATCAACACAAGTATATAAGTGGATTTTTCAATATATGAATGGGAACCTCTTGAACTTCTTGCAGATAATTCTCTAGCAATTGCAGCTGCAAAGAAAATTGTATTTCCTCAAGCTCAACCTCGTAATTGTTATGCACATATTATTCGAAAAGTCAATAAGCGCATCAGTGATCCAAAGATTCCAAGAAAATGTTGTTACCGTTGCTCAAAGCGTTATTTATCCAGATATTCTTACATGTAACTGTCCTGAAGGAGCTAAACGAATCCCATGCAAACATACTATTGTTATTGAATGTCAACTTAAACGCCGCCAATTTCAATCTATTGAAGCACGTCGTCAAACGTTATCATCAACTGGAAGAAATCGTGCGGGAGCTCCAAAGAAACATACAGCAGCATTAAAAAGATAATTCACCATTTTCGAGAACTTCATATTGTTTTTATCAATCTTTGTTTTTTCGTTCAAAAAAATTATTTTTCATTTTTATTGTCTTTGTTTTTTGCTATATTTATCTCTTATTAATAAATTTCTATTTATCGTTGCACATACCTTTCATTGTTTCACTTTATTCTTCGTTGAAATGAAAGTAAATTAAACAAAAATTAAAGAATTTCAATTTGTAATGATATTTTGAGCTTTTTTGTAACAAAAATATATTATGGGTAAAAAAGAAGACGTTTTTTGGGCACTCCAAAAAAAGGGGTAAAAAGAAGACGTTTTTTGGGCACTCCAAAAAAAGGGGTAAAAAGAAGACGAATAATGGGTAGAAAAAAATATTATTCCAATAAAATTATAGCAATTTTACAATTAAACTAATTTGCATGTTTGAATACAACAAATGCTGTAACTTTTTCTTATGCATTTTTTTGAGTTAAAATTGCATTCTAACAAAATAGTTTTACTGATTTGAATTAAACTGTTTAATATTTTTATTTTAAAGTTAGATCGCGTAAATAGTTTTTGTTGATCAAAGTTTATGTAATTATAACCAAATACGTAAACTTATCTTTCTTTCTTTTGAGCCCCTAAATGTAGCTTCCGTGGCGCAATCGGCTAGCGCGCACGGCTGTTAAGTATAACGCAGTTACCGTGAGGTTGGTGGTTCGAGCCCACCCGGGAGCGAATTACTTTTTTGTTTATTTTCTCGCTTTAAAATTTGTAAATGTTACTGTAAAATTTAAATTTACAAATTTATGCATCAAGTTTGATTTTAATTTCAGCTTTTTTGGAGTCACAAAAAGCAGACCCTTTGTTGTTCCTGCTTTTTTAAATTTTTTCTTTAAAAAGCATTTCAAAAATTGCTGTGACACGTGTTGCGTTTTTTGGCAATTTTTATGGCAAATAAAAAAGAACTTGTTGGACCAAAAAAAGAAAGAGAATTAAAATAAGACTTTTTTTCCAGAATAACAAAAGCTTCAAAGCCCTGCTGTGTTCAAAGCCTCCGCTTGTATTTATGCTTTCTTAAAAATGTGTCAATTTTTTGAAGAACTTTTTTTTCACTTTTCACAGTTGTTTCAAACAAAGATTTTTGATGACTGTTTTAGGAAAGCGGCGGGAACGTTAAAAAAAGTTTTTTTTTGACAATTTTAGAATGCATTTTTTAGTTAGAGTCTTTTTAATTTGTTTGTTTGGAGGAGAAAAAGAGGCAGAAAGAGATAGAAACGTTATTGAGGGAAGTAAGGGAAATAGGATGTGAAACGGAAAAAAAATCGACCTTGGGTATTGAATGTTTGTTTCGGCAAGAACAAGAGAAAGAAAAAGGCTGACAGTTTGTTGGCTGAAAAAGTAAGAAGTGCGTTTTTGTGTTTAAAGCTGTGTTCGGCTATGTTTGTCCTTGTGGTGGACAGAAAAAGTAGCTTCGATAAAAAAGAAACAGCAACTGAAAGACACACTTACTTCACAACGACTGTTGCCTCCGTTTTTTTGCAGCGTTTGCTTTTTTTCAGTTGTCCCGACAGACGCTGCATCTCCGGTTGAAGTATTGAATCGCGTTCAAATCTAATATATTTTTCTCGCAAAAACAAACTCTCATCGAAAAAAGACTTTTTTGCAATACTTTTTTTTCAGCGTCGGTCACTTTTAAAAGCAGCTTCACTTTTGTCGCCTTAAGCCGTCCGCATATATATGTTTTTAACCATTTAAGTTCTTCCTCATTTTCCCTTTCGTATCTCCATTTTTTTCTGTCATAGAAGAATATTTTTATTGTTAGTTGACTGACTGACTCAAAGAGAAGAAAATATAGAGTTTGTCCAAAAAAACGCGCATCGCTTGCTTTCTTTCCATCTCTTCTCTGTTTTTGCTTTTGGCTGATGACAAAAAACTCAATTTTTTCCCTTGCACATATATGTATTTTTCTCCTCTGCTCCAAAAAAATGCTTTTACATTTTTATTGACGAATTTTTAGTAGTAGTCCTTTTTTTAAGGATTTTTTTTCTTTTACTGGCACGACAATGCTCAATTTTTTGGAGACACAAAAAGAATTTTTCTTTTAGCTTTTGAAAAACAATAATAATGTTGATTTAATTTTTTTTATTCAAAATTAATGCTGCTGTATGCTTTATTTTTCTTTGAAAGTTGAGATCTTTTGGAAGAGATAATAAGCACAGATGTGGCTCTTTTTATTTTTGGATAAGATTTTTTGGGATATATATTGAAATAAGTTTTTGTGGCCTAAAAAGAGCGAGTGAGATTGTTTCTTTAAGAAATTTAAAGCATTTTTAGGATTGCTTTTTTATTCGGTCTTTAGAATGCATTTTTCATTGATAGTACTGAAAGTGGTGATAATTACCGATTAGTCATCGCTGTGACTTGCTTTTTGGGTGTGTAATTGAGCTTTGATTACACTGTAAAAAACGTACTTTTGTTTGAAAAGCTTGTTAGTGTTCATCTAGCATAAACGTCTAAAAAATGCGATTTTTGGAAACATCTTTTTTTGCATTTTTAACACGACAAAAGCTATCGATTTTTTGTTTTACTGCAGTTGTCTACTTGTTTATTGTGTACAAAAGCTCATTTGCTGACAAAAGAGTTGTACCATATTTCCTTATCAAAACTAACCATTTGCCTTTGTTTTATTACTTTTTTGCTCACTTTTTTTGGTTCTTATTAAGTTTTTATTTGTTTCTTTAACTGTTCCGTTTTCCTTTTATGAATCATTAATGTCAACAGTACTATTCAATCAATATACATCTATTTATCCTTTTCAAGATAGAAGCAATGCGGAATGTAAAAAACTTTCTTCTTTTTTTCTGTTTCTGCCGAACACCAAATTCCTCTCTTTACTTTTTTGCTGGGTCATTCAATGCGAGAAAAACTTTTTTATCCCCAAGGTCGATCAGCAAAAAAAAGAAAAGAGATGTGGCTCTACTTTTTGCTCGCCATCTTGCATTATTTTGCTCATCTTTCTCTCTATTTCCACAAAACTAAAATTAAGATATCTTCGAGATTTCGTATATCCCACATTCAATTTTTGTTTATATCGAAGAAAAAATAGTTTTATTGGAATGTTGAAAAAAAGACTAAAAATGAAAAGAATTTTATCGATAAAATAATTGTTTATTTGGAATGTTAAAACCTCTTTTTCTACGTGTTAACAGTCTCAAAAAAGAAGGATAGAATTAACGTTTTTTTGTCCCGATAACAATATACGCTAATAAAAAATGCAGAAAAAAAAGTATTTATCATTAATATTGATGGTACACCTTTTTTGATTTTTGCTTTTCGTTTTTCAATCATTAAAAATTTATATTCATTTTTTTGATGTTGCAGTTCTTTTGCTTTGACTCATTTTTTGATGATTCAGTTTTTTGCTTGCGTTTGCGTGGTCAAAGGTTTTTACTATTTTTTGTTGACGATGAATCAATAGTTTTGGGACAACCTGAAAGGTGTGTGATGACAAAAACGTATTTCAGTCTTGTTTGTGTCTGAGCAGGTTTACTGGGACTGCTTTGTAAATCTCTACTTTTTGGATTAAAATATTCATTTGTACAGTTACACAAAAATATAAACTTGCAAAATATTGACTATAATCCATTTTCCACTTTTAACACGTTTTTGAGCTTCTTTATTCAAAAACGTGTTAAAACTTTGCACTAACTAATATTGCTCAAAAAATTACTGTAATTCTTTTAACTAAAATACTACAAAAGTTTTTACAACTTTTATATTCATTCCGTGTTATAGCTGTCTACAAAATTTCCATACCTTTACCATAAACCTTACATTTATAGAAAAGTTTCCAAACTTCAAGAACAACAACACCGTTAATTTCTTCCTCCCATATATATTTATTCAATCATGGATGAAAACGGTGCTGCCCCTGAGCCAGTCCTTGAAGTTCCACCACCAAAAGAAATTCAAATTCTTGAAACTGCAGAAGAAATTGATAATCGTCGTTCCGAAGTTTTAACCCATTATTCACAATTTCAACATTTAGCTAAAGAAAAGCGGAATCATCTTGAAGAAGCTCGACAATATCAATATTTTAAGCGTGATGCAGATGAACTTGAAATTTGGATTTTAGAGAAGCTTCAAACGGCTTCAGAAGAATCATATCGTGATCCAACAAATCTTCAAGTAAGATATACATAGAGAATATATGAAATCCATGCCTAATCCCACATATCTCTTTTTCAGTCAAAAATTCAAAAGCATGATGCATTTGTTACTGAAGTTCAAGCTCATGCCAATACTATCACAAAGCTTGATAAAACTGGTAATGATATGATTCAACAAAATCATTTTGAAAAAGAAACTATTCGTGTAAGTTTTTTTTACTTGCTTTGTTGACATTTATTTTTTGTGATTCTTTATTTGCACACATAATTTTTGAATCAGTTAAAGATGTTTGCAAACAAAAAGCAAAATCGATCAACAAAAATGTGAACGATAAAAGAGAGAAGCTAATAAAGTGTATACTTGAAAAACTGTTAGCTCTTTTTATTTGGATAAACTAAAGCTTCGGCGTTTTCTATGTTCGGTTTGAAGTGGAGCGAGATAAACAAAAGCTTTAAAATAAGATAAAAAGTCTTAGAATTTTTGCTCCCTAAAAGTTAAAAAAGCGTATCGGCTTGTACAAAGATATATGAAATCCTATCCAATATGCAAATTTTCGGCAACTGAGAGATAACAATCTGATATGAAAACAAAAAGTCTTAAAAGTCGTGAATCAAAAACTTTTCTTTAAAGTGTACAGATATATGAAATCCTTTGCAGTATGCAACTTTTTGGATGACAATAAAAAAATAACTAAAAAATTTGCTACTATTACCTCTCTAAATTCTTCCATTCTTTTTTCAGAGACGCCTTGAACATCTTCATGAACTATGGGATAAGCTATTTTTCAAATTACAAGATAAAGGAATTAAACTTCAACAAGCTCTTAAATTGTTACAATTTAATCGACAATGTGACGAATTACTTTATTGGATTCGTGATAAAGAAGCTTTTGTAACATCAGATGATTTTGGGACTGATTTAGAACATGTTGAAGTAATGCAACGTAAATTTGATGACTTTTTAAAAGAAGTTGAATCCAATACTTATCGATACACTGATGTTAATACTGCAGCCAATAAACTTGTTGATGAAGGACATCCTGATCATGAAGCAATTAATAATAAGCGTGAAGAAGTTAATAATGCATGGCATCGTCTTTCTACTTTAACAACTACCCGACGTGAAGGTCTATTTGGTGCACAACAAATTCAACGCTTTAATCGTGATACTGATGAATTGCTTTCATGGATTGCTGAAAAAGAAACCAATCTTTCATCAGATGATTTTGGACGTGATTTAAATAATGTTCAAGCTCTTCAACGTAAGCATGAAGGAACTGAACGTGATCTAGAAGCATTAAAAGGAAAAATGGATAAACTTGAACGTGATGCTGATCAACTTGGTCATCAATATCCAGATCGTCGAGATCAAATTGATGGAAAACTTCAAGAAGCACAAACTCGTTGGGCTGATTTACTTCGACAAGCTCAACGTCGTAAAGAAGATCTTAATCGATCATATAATCTTCATCGATTCTTAGCTGATTATCGTGAATTATCTGATTGGGTTAAGGGTATGAAAGCTTTAATCTCTGCAAATGAACTTGCAAAAGATGTTGCTGGTGCAGAAGCTCTTCTTGAATCCCATCAAGAACATAAAGGTGAAATTGATGCAAGAGCTGATTCCTTTGCCCAAACTGCTGAAGCTGGTCAAAAACTTCTTGATGATGGTGTACGAGAATCTGGTGATGTTCGAAATTATATGAATCAGCTAGCTGAAGAAAAAGCTTCATTGGATAATTTATGGGAAGAACGTCGAATTCTTTATGAACAATGTATGGATCTTCAACTTTTCTATCGTGATACTGATCAAGCTGAAACATGGATGAATAAGCAAGAAGCTTTCCTTGCAAATGACGATCTTGGAGATTCTTTGGATTCTGTTGAATCACTTCTTAAGAATCATCAAAACTTTGAAAAATCTCTTGCTGCACAAGAAGAAAAAATTCATGCTTTGGATGAATTTGCAACAAAACTTATTGAAGGACAACATTATGCTGCAAATGAAGTTGCAAAACGTCGTGAAGCGCTTCTTGCTCGTCGACAACAATTAATGAATAAAGCAAGAGATCGTAATGATCGCCTTAAAGAATCATACAATCTACAAGCATTTGATCGAGATTGTGATGAAATGTTGGGATGGATTAATGAAAAGCTTAAAACTGCTAAAGATGAGTCATATCTTGATCCAACAAATATTCGTGGAAAGTTACAAAAGCATCAAAACTTTGAACAAGAACTTCGAGCAAATCGTAATCGTTTAGATGAAATTCAAGGAAATGGACAAGCCTTAATTAATAATGGTCATTATGCACAAGATCATATTCAGGTTTGTAAATATACTTTCAAACTTTTTACAACATAGCATCAAGAAATGAACACTAAATTTTAAAAGTAGTCAAAACTACCGTGATTTTTAAGCAAATTTATATAAAAAGTTTAAAAGATCGTAAAAAAGAATAACAGTTTCGATTCATCGTATGATGTTTAAGAAAATAACCATTAATTTGCTTAAAAATTTAAAAAATATACAAAGGCATTTTTATCTATATACAACTCATTTTACCTCTTTCCAATTTTAGAATCGCCTTGGTGAAGTTGATCAACTTTGGGAAGAGCTTATTCAAGCCACTGCTTTCAAAGGCACAAAACTTAATGAAGCAAATGAAGAACAACTTTTCAATCGTAATGTTGAAGATGTTGAGTTATGGCTTAGTGAACTTGAAGGACAACTTGCAAGTGAAGATTTTGGTAAAGATCTTGTATCAGTTCAAAATCTTCAAAAGAAACTTGCCCATCTTGAAAGTGATTACAATGCTCATAATGATCGAATTGAAGCTATCAAAAATCAAACTCGACAATTTCAAGATTCTGGCCATTTCAATGCTCCTCTTATCCTTCGCAAACAAGAAGGTCTTTCTTCAAGATTTGAATCACTTCGTGATCCTCTTGAACGCAGAAAGCAAAAGCTTGCTGAATCCCTTCACGGCAATCAACTCTTCCGTGATATTGAAGATGAACTTTCATGGATTCGTGAAAAGGAGCAAATTGCTGCAAGCACAAATCGTGGTCGTGATTTAACTGGTGTTCAAAATTTGATCAAGAAACAACGTGCATTAATTCTTGAAATTAATAATCATGAGCCAGCAGTTGATAAAGTTGCTGAAAATGCTGATGCTATGATTAAATCTGGTCACTTCTTGGCACCAGATATCCGTGAAAAATTAGCACAACTAAAAGATAATTGGAGAAATCTTAAAGCTAAAGCAGAAAAGAGACTTCAAGAACTTGGTGAATCTGAACAAGCTCATAAATATCTTGCTGATGCCAATGATGCAGAATCATGGATGCGTGAAAAGGAACCCGTTGTTGGTAATACTGATTACGGAAAAGATGAAGATTCTGCTGAATCATTAATGAAGAAACATCGTGCTTTGATGTCTGATTTGGAAGGCTACAAAAATAAAATTGAAGATTTACGTACACAAGCTGGTCAATGCAAATACCAAGAACAACCAGGCGGGCAACTTGGCAAAGAATGTGTTGTTGCATTATATGATTATGTTGAAAAATCACCACGTGAAGTTTCAATGAAAAAAGGAGATATTCTTACCCTTCTTAATTCCAATAACAAAGATTGGTGGAAGGTTGAAGTAAATGATCGACAAGGATTTGTTCCGGCTGCTTACGTTAAGCGTGTTGAACCTGGTTCAACTCATTACCATGCAGCTACAACTGGTCAACAACCATCTTCAATTAATGCTCGACAAAATCAAATTGAAGATCAATATCAAAAACTTCTTATGCTTGGTGAACAACGTCGTCGAAAGCTTGAAGAATCATGCAAAGGATATCAACTTCTTCGTGAAGCTAATGATCTTGCTGAATGGATTCGTTCTCGTGAAGCTGTTGCTCGACAACAAGAAATCGGAACAGATTTGGAAGAAGTTGAAGTACTTCAAAAGAAATTCGATGACTTCAAGGGTGATTTAAAAGCCAATGAAGTTCGACTTCAAGAAATGAATCAAATTGCTACCGCTCTTACTGCAGTTGGACAAACTGAAACAGCTGTACGAATTCGTCAACAAATTGAAGAACTTAATAATCGCTGGAAAGAACTTGAAAAGCAAGCAGATGTTCGTGAACAACAACTTGGTTCTGCACATGAAGTTCAACGATTCCATCGTGATATTGATGAAACACGTGATTGGATTCAAGAAAAGAATGATGCTCTTGATAGTGATGACTTTGGTCGAGATTTACGTTCAGTACAAGCTCTTCAACGTAAACATGAAGGTGTTGAACGTGATTTAGCAGCTTTGAATGATCAAATTAAACGCTTGGATGAAAAAGCTAATAAGCTTCGTCAAACCCATCCAGAAGCTGCTGAACAAATTTATGATCTTCAACGACAAATCAATGAACAATGGAATCACCTTACAGCTAAAGCTAATTCCCGTAAAGAAAAACTTCTTGAATCATATGATTACCAACGATTTATCAGTGATTACAATGATCTTATGCAATGGATTAATGGTATGAATCAACTTATTAGCTCTGAAGAACTTGCAAATGATGCCAATGGAGCTGAAGCTTTACTTGAACGTCATCAAGAATATCGTACTGAAATTAATGCTCGTTCAGCAACTTTCCAAGCTTTTGATCAATTCGGTCGACAATTGATTAATTCTGGTCATTATGCTTCCAATGATGTTGCAAAGCACCTTAAAGATGTTGAAGATGCTCGACGTCGACTTGAAGATGCTTGGATTCAACGCCGTCAAATTCTTGATCAATGCCTTGAATTACAATTATTCTATCGTGATTGTGAACAAGCTGATACATGGATGACTGCTCGTGAAGCCTTCCTTAATCAAGAAGATGCAACTGATAATGTTGAATCATTAATTAAAAAGCATGAAGATTTTGATAAAGCTATTGCATCACAACAAGAAAAGATCAATAATTTAACTGATTTTGCTAATCGTTTAATTGCAAATAATCATTATGATGCTCCAGCTATCAATGAAAAACAACAAGATATTCAAGATCGTTGGGAACGCTTGAAGCAACAACTTGTCGCAAAACGTTCTAAACTTGGTGAATCACAAACTCTTCAACAATTCAGTCGTGATGCTGATGAAATTGAAAACTGGATTTCAGAAAAGATCCAAATTGCTCAAGAAGAATCATACCGTGATCCTACAAATATTGCTCAAAAACATCAAAAGCAACAAGCCTTTGAAGCTGAACTTGCAGCAAATGCTGATCGAATTCAAACTCTTATTTCTGCAGGTGAAAAACTTATTAAATCTGCAAAATGTGGTGGTGGAGAAGGAGCTGTTGCAAATCGACTTCAAACTCTTCAAGATCAATGGGAAATGCTTGTTAAAACTTCAACACAAAAATCTCATCGCCTCAAGGAAGCAAACAAACAAAAATCATTTATGGCTTCAGTCAAAGATTTGGAATTCTGGCTTGGTGAAGTTGAAACTTTACTTCGTTCAGATGATTATGGCCGAGATTTAATTTCTATTGAAAATCTTCTTAAAAAGCATCAACTTCTTGAAGCTGATATTGCACAACATGCTGATCGAATCAAAGATATGAATAATGAAGCAAATTCCTTACTTGAAGCTGACCAATTCGATCAAGATCAAATTGATCAACGTCGTCATAATATCAATGATCGATATGCCCGTGTTAAAGATTTAGCAAATAAACGCCGTGAAGAACTCAATAAATCCCTTACCATTCATCAATTCCTTCGTGATATTGATGAAGAAGAATCATGGATTAAAGAAAAGAAGCTTTTAGTTTCTTCTGGTGATTATGGTCGAGATTTAACAGGTGTACAAAATCTTAAACGTAAACATCGTCGTTTGGATAATGAAGTAGCATCCCATGAAACTCAAGTTCAACTTGTTCGTGCAAAAGGCTTGGAACTTATGCAAGCATCAGAATATGCTGGACCAGAAATTAAAAAGCGTATGGATGCCCTAGAAGAAAATTGGGAACAAATTCGTCATCTTGCTGGTGATCGTAAACAAAAGCTTGAAGAATCTGAAACATTCCAAAATTTCCTTGGTAAACTTGAAGAAGAAGAAGCATGGCTCAATGAAAAGCAACAAATTTTATCTTCAAATAATTTCGGAGATAATATGGCAGCTGTACAAGGTCTTCAAAAGAAGCATGAATCATTTGTTGTTGATTTAGATGTCCATCAAAATCGTATTCGTGATTTAATTACTTCCGGACAACAATTGATTGATTCAGGAAATCACCATACTCCAACAATTCGTGCTCGACTTGAACAACTTGAACATCATTTTGCAGAAATTCAAAATCTTGCAAGAATTCGTCAACAACGCCTTCGAGATAATTCTGCTTACTTACAATTCAAATGGAAATGTGATGTTGTTGAATCATGGATACAAGAAAAAGAAGGACAAGTTCGAAGTGAAGATTATGGTAGAGATTTATCATCTGTTCAACTACTTCTTACTAAACAAGATGCTTTTGATGCTGGGCTTAATGCTTTTGAACATGAAGGTATTCAGCGAATTAATGAACTTAAAGATCAACTTATCCGTTCACAACATGTTCAATCTGATGCTATCCAGAAACAATATGAACATGTTATTAATCGTTGGCAAAAACTTCTTAATAACAGCTTAGCTCGTCGTGAAAAACTTATCCGAATGCAAGAACATTTCAAACAAATTGAAGATCTTTTCCTTACTTTTGCAAAGAAAGCATCAGCTTTCAATTCATGGTTTGAAAATGCTGAAGAAGATTTAACTGATCCAGTTCGATGTAACAGCTTGGAAGAAATTCGTGCCCTCCGAGAAGCTCATGCAACATTCCAAACTTCTCTTGTTAACGCCGAAGAAGATTTCCGACAACTTCAAGATCTTGATCGTCAAATCAAAGCACAAAATGTTGGACCTAATCCATATACATGGTTTACAATGCCTGCTTTGGAAGAAACATGGCAAAATCTTCAAAAAATTATTAAAGAACGTGAACAAGAACTTGCAAAAGAACATCGCCGCCAAGAAGAAAATGATAAACTTCGACGTGAATTTGCTCGTTTAGCTAATGAATTCCATGATTGGCTTACCAATACTCGAACAGATATGATGGAAGCTAATGGCTCACTTGAACAACAACTTGAAAATCTTCGTCGTAAAGCTGGTGAAATTAAACAAAAACGTAATCAACTTAAAGTTATTGAAGATCATGGTGCATATTTGGAAGAGCGACTTATCCTTGATAATCGACATACTGAACATTCAACCGTTGGTCTTGCACAAGCTTGGGACCAATTGGATCAATTATGTATGCGTATGCAACATAATCTTGAACAACAAATTCAAGCTCGTAATCAATCTGGTGTTACTGAAGAAGCTTTGAGAGAATTCTCTATGATGTTTAAACACTTTGATAAAGTAAGTCTTTATATAACAAAAAAGTTACAGTATGCAAATTTTTTATATTTATAGGAGAAGCTTGGCCGTCTTGATCATCAACAGTTCAAGAGCTGTCTCAGAGCCCTTGGGTATGATTTGCCAATGGTTGATGAAGGACAACCAGAACCAGAATTCCAAAGAATTTTGGATGTTGTTGATCCAAATCGGTAAGAATTGTTTTAAAAAATTAATAACAAGAAAATGCTAAACTATGCAAATTTACCTCAAACAGCTTATTTATTTTTTTAAAAAACTTTATGCAAACTTTTTAAAAATATTCAAATTTATCCAAATATTCGTAAACTAGCTAATTTATGCAAATTTTTAGTGATGGATATGTTACCCTACAAGAATATATGAGCTTTATGATTAATAAAGAAACTGAAAATGTTCGATCAAGTGAAGATATTGAAATGGCATTCCGAGCTCTTAGCAAAGATTTCCGTCCATATGTTACTGCTGAAGAACTTTATGCTGTAAGATTATCCCCTCTTTTGTCTCTGACTTATCCTAATCCATTTCCCTCATTTTCAGAATCTTACACCTGAACAAGCTGAATACTGTATTAAACGAATGAATCCATATGTTGAATCAGCAACAGGACGAACAATTCAAGGTGCACTTGATTACGAAACATTTGTTCAAGAATTATTCCAACAATAAGAATAGCGAATTATTTTTGTTGTAGCTTAATTTTTTTTCGAATTTCGATACTTTTTTTTATAACCAGTATATATTTCTTTATTATAGCTTATTTTTATTTATTATTTTAAATTTCAATTTTTTTGCAGACAAAAGCTGCCGTCCAATTTTTTATTAATTTTTTTGCAGCAGTATTTTTTTATTCAACGACTGCTTTCTCTTTTTTTATGTAACGCTTTTTGCTAATAAAAACTTTTGTAACGAAATTCTTGTAAATATGCATATGAAAAACAAGAAGAAGCAATTACAATGGCTCATAAAAGTTTCTGTCCGTTTTTTCCAATTTGATTCATAAACCCGTTTTACAGAAAAATAGAAAAAAAGCTCATAATTTATTACAGATTTATAAGTTATAAAACTGTTAATTTAAACTTAGTAGTTTCAAGAAGAAGCAATATCCGTTTCATAGAAAGCTCCAAAAAATTGATTATTTTCAAAATGTTCAAGCTAAACATAAAAAATGAGCAGACCCGGCTGCTGTACAGTAAAAAATTTCATTTTATATCTTTTGATTGAAAAGCCTACCATATTTATTTTTATTGTAGAGAGTTTTTATGCTTTACAAAATTTTTATCACATGCAAGAAATTTTTGACTTCAAGAATTTCAATACAACATTATTAAAATTTTATTATTAAAAAAGTGTGATTTTTTGTAGCGCCTAAATTTTGAATAATGTTGTGTATCACGAAAAAAAACTTTCTTTTCAGAATGTTTTGAACGTAAATCTTCTCAACAACAAAAAGTATCGTATTGGAATTGATTGCTCTACAAAGTCAAATTCTTTATTAATTTTTTTTTTAAAAAATCGTTATATTGTAAAATGCCATGTTTTGTTTTTTGCATATGTTTTCTATAAACTTTTTGTTTTATTTACAGATGTTGTGACAGATTTTACAAAATGTAAAAAATGCTTGTCCTTAAGAATATGTGTAATGTGTACTTACATGGAAAACATGTAGGTGCATATTTTTAACGTATTGAATGCATTGAAAAGAGTTTGGGAATGATAGTAAATGAATTGTCAGACTTTTTTCGTTATTCTATTTCTTCTTTTTTTGAACGCAACATTTTCGAGCGTCCAGCTGTAGTAAGAGAAAATCGTCTAGTCTTTTCTATGAAAGAGAAATCACGTGAAAACAATTCTTTGCTTTTATCCTCTTCCTCATTTTTTTCTCTGCATTTTTTTTGCAACAACAAACACTGGCCGTTTCTTTTTGACTCAAAGGCTTTCAGAGTCGTCTCTTTTTTTTTTTGGCCGTTTCTTTTTGACTTAAAGTTTTGCGTTTTTTGCTAGCTTTTCAAATAAAAGCAATGTTATTGTTTTCAGTTGATTCTTTTTTAATGCTTATGAGTTTTCAAACAATTTAAATTTAAAAGTTACTATGTAATAAAAAAGGGACTTTTTTGAAAAAAGAATTTTTTGTTTGAAGTTGGAACAAAAATTTAAAAAATATGTTTTTTTGTTTCCTCCCTCTCTTTTGCCTCCTTGTGTTTGGCAAATTTAAAATAAAAAGCAACTGCAACAAGAAAAAGAAGACTATTGATTTGCTTTTTTGTTGTTGCTTTTTTCTGTGTTATTTCATTTGCATACTTTTTTTGCACTGACATTCCAGAAAATAGATTTGAAAAAATGTTGTTTTTTTATCTGTAACATTAAAAAAAACTAGCATTACAGTATCCTAATAAAACAAAAAAATATATATATACAGTAGCAAATTTCTATACCATTTTTCCCACTAGAAAACTTGCATATTTTGTTTTCATGCCCTGTTGAAGTTGTTACTGGTCGATTCAAGAATGTTTAAAAACGTTTAGCTTTTAAATAATCTATTTGTGATTAAATTATCCTAAAAGAAGTTTCTTTCAAGGCTCCACAAATTTCTTCAGGCAATGGATGAAATTCAATCTTTGGGTGATAGTGATTCTTTATCACCATTATTACCTGATGGAAATGATAATGCACGTTCATCATCATCAGAAGAAGCAAAATTTAAGCGACAAGCAATTATTCAAGAATTATTTGAAAGTGAACAACAATATATTTCTGATTTAACACTTATTGTTGAGAAATATATGGAAGAGCTATCAAATATTCAATTAACAGAATCTCAATTAAAAAATTATAAATTAATATTTGGAAATATTCCAGTAATATTAGAATTTCATAAAACTTCCTTTGTTAAAGAAATTGAAAAATCTCTTGCAAATTATGAAGCTGCAGGTTTAGCGTTTATTAAATATGTAAGTCTTTTGGTATTAATTTTGAAAACTTTCGTTTTTATACAAATTTCAATTTTGATTAATTTCTAAAAGTTAAAGTTTTCATTTTCAAACAAACTTGCAGGGGTAGACAAAAGATTCCCGTCACATAGAACTTCTTTTTATAACTTTGCTATTTTAGAAGGCTCCTAAAAAGTTTTAACAATAAAAATATTTTTATTAGTAGACATGTCACAAGGTTTTTTTCAAAATTTCGATTTTTGGTTGTCACAATAGAAAAAAAAGAAAATCCAAAAATTATCTACAATATGACCAGAAGCCTATGTCTGCCAATGTAAAAATAATTGGATCTTCAAATTACGGTCTCGCTGGTTTTTAATGAAGTTTTTCCATTTTAGGATCGCCGTTTGTATACTTATTACGCTAGTAAATATTGTTTAAATAAACCAAAATCTGATTTCATAATATCTCAAGAACAGGCAAAACAATTTTTCAATGATATTCATCTTCGAACATTTGGTGGAGATGAAAAGAAAAAACTATCAAATTTATTGCTGAAACCAATCCTACGTATAAAGAAATATCAACGATTCTTGAGTGATATTCGAAAATATACTGAGGTAGCTGGTGATCCAGTTGATGCATTAGATAAAGGATTGGATGTTATAAATCATAACTCTAAAAAATGTGATGATATGATTGAATTAGGAAGATTAACAAATATGAGTGGAAGTTTGAATAGCCTTGGATTTTTGGCATTTCATGTAAGTTTGTAAATGCGTTTTTTATCATTGGTCAACAATCGTTGTGGTTTGGGGAACAAATTTATATCACTTTTGAACTTCACTATATCTTTTGAACCCATTTTGAACCTAAACAACACCTTAAACCTCGAAAAATAATAAAAAAAATGGAAAAAAGCTTGAAAATTTCGTGGAAAATCGTACAAAATTGTGAAAAGACGTGGAAAATTTAATACGATTTTCCACGATTTTTTCAAATTTTTTTCCATTGTCATTTTTGGGGGGTTTGGGTGTTGTTTAGGTTCCAGATGGGGTCAAAGAATATATTGAGGGTCAAAAATGATATATATCAGTCTCCCTAACCACAACGATCCCCTAAAATAGCTTTACTTTTTTGAAAAAACTCGCCATTTTTGAGAGTTTAAACGATAATTAGTATAAAAGATCATAAATTTTGGCGTAAACCGATAGCCAATATCATAGTTGATAATAATAGATATAATTATAACTCGTCAATTAATTGATTCCTGTTTAAAACCGGCGAGCTTTCCAACAAACCCTTTTATAATCTTGGCCCTTGATTTTGTTTTTTTTTTGACGGCATAATTACTACAACTATATTTATTTTTCTAGGATTTTCTACAAATATCTGAAAATGTACCATCTCAACCCTTTAATGGAAAAGAAAGTATTATATTTATCTTTGAAAATTCTTGTGTCATTGCTTCAGTAATACCAAAAATGAATGAATCTAGTTTACCGATATATGATTTCAAAG
The DNA here is from genome assembly GCA_024447215.1 of Panagrolaimus sp. LJ2400. NCBI lineage: Eukaryota > Metazoa > Nematoda > Chromadorea > Rhabditida > Panagrolaimidae > Panagrolaimus > Panagrolaimus sp. LJ2400. The sequence goes on from JAMRYA010000061.1 coordinate 219,908, forward strand.
TTCAAATTATGGTATGCATTTTTTTTGCAAAACTTTATTTATTGTACCGTTGTTTTTTAGGCCAATAATTTATCATTTGAAGAAGTACCTAATGAGCCATTGAGATTTATCCTTCGAAGTAATTATCCAAGGCAACAAGCTGCATTTTTATGTCAAGTAAATTCTTTAAAAGTGAAAGTAGAATGGCTATCAAATATTAATGAATTCTTTAAAAGACAAAAAATAACCGAAACTACAGCGTTAATGGAAAATTCAAAAATATCTTTCCCAGTAAGTTTAAAAATCGGAATTTTGCTACGATATTCTTCTTTGGCAAGTTTTATGGATTATTCAAAAAAACATTTAGTAATGATAATTACGCATAATTTTTGTAAATATAAGTTTTTTTAGGGAAATCGAGAATATCGTGCACGACTAATCAATGGAAAATATGAAGTTGTTTCATTTGAACGAAAAAATCAACTTAATCCAGAAGATGAAGCAATTCAAAAATTAGAAAATGCAAAATATCGCCCTGTATTATTTTCTATTGTCACAAATTATGATTATGATGGCGCTTTTGATGATGATTGCCCTCTTCCCGGACTTGCTTTAACATTTAAAGCAAAAGAATTCTTGCATATTGTTGAAGTAAGTTACAGTATAATTTATTGAGTACAGTAGTTTCAATACAGATATTAACAAAAAACCTTTTATTGCCAATTTGTTACTGTTAAACATTATGATAATCAAAGTTGTGTTTTTTTAGAAATACAATAATAATTGGTGGATTGGTAGACTTGTAAAAGAAGATCATGAAATGGGGTTTGTTCCATCTACTGATAAAATGAAAGATATTCAAAAACTGCAGTCGCTAATGAAAGAAGAGAAGTGAGTTTTCGTCTTTCATTAATAATTAATAATCTTATTTCTTTTCATTTCCTACAGAAATTTTCCATCAATAACATTGTTAATTTTTAGAAATCAATCAAACTGTTTTGCCTTCTTGAAATCACCATGCTTAAAAATATTTAAAAAATCAGAGCCACCACAACCGTATAATGTTGTTCCAATTATGAGACCTGTTGTAATTGTTGGACCATCTCTTAAGGGTTATGACGTAACAGATCTAATACAAAAAGATGTCTTTGAATATCTTAAAAATCGATTTGAAGGACGGTTTGTTGTAATTAAAACTGTTTGACTAATTCATAAAGTACAAGTTTTTAGAGTAATTATTACTCGTATTAAAGCAGATCTTGCATTGGCAAAAACTGGGGCTCTTAAAAAAAGTCTTAATGAAAAAGAAATAGAAGCATACGGTAATTTTGTGTCTTCAAATCCTTTAAAAAGAAGACAAATTTTTTTAGATGAAGTTACACGAATTTACGATTTAGCAAGACGAATGAATCTTTTAATTCTTGATTGTGATACGATCAATCATCCAAAACAGCTTGTAAAAACTTCATTGGCACCGATATATGTTTACATAAAAATTTCATCACCAAAAGTTTTAAAAAAATTAATTAAAACACGTGGAAAATCACAAACTCGAAATATGAGGGCTCAAATTGTAGCCCTTAAAAAACTGCTGCAATGTCCACAAGAAATGTTTGAAATTATTTTGGATGATAGTCAATCTGTAACTGCTTACGAACAAATAGCAATTTATTTGGAATCATATTGGAGGGCAACACATCCGGACATTGAATATCCAGAACAGCTATCATCACATGTAAGTGTTAAAAATCATATTTAGGGGATATCTAAATATTTTTATAGAGCACTGAATATTCAAGACGTTTACAGCTTTTTGTGGATGAGCTAAATTCGCGCATATGTCAATATCGATCGGGCATGATACCAGGCCCATCACAAAGAGCACCAAAATAATCATTTTTTTAAATATATATTTTGTTTAGTAATGAATGTGTGATTTTTTCGTTACCAGATTTTGACTCAATTTTACTTCAATTTTTTATAATCCCATACCTCTATATTATCTCAGGAATCTTATTAGCTATTCAGGACTTTTGTTAATCACAAATCAATAAAACATTACAATTAACGTCACTCATTTAAAACAAAAAAATGGTAGAAGACGATAAAAGAATTAATGAATTAATCCGTTAAAAAAGTGGTGTTGTTGTTTTTTTGTTTTTTTTAAAGTAGAAATGCTTTTTTTACATTCAGTTGCATCATTGTTGCAAAATGCAATGATTCGATTGAAATAAAAGGGTAAAAAAAGGGGTCAGCCAAAAAAATATCACACATCGATAAGCTCTTTTTTCTTTTTGTTAGTCATTCAGTCATTTTTAGTTTGTGTTTAATTGAATTCATTGTGTCCCCTTCCTTCTCTTTTCACATTTCCATTCAATACAAAAAAAATGTCACCAACAACAAATTATTCCATTTCAACAATAACTCAAACTCCGTTAATTGGAGAACCAAAACTTCGAGAAATTTTAAAAAATGTCTATGGAATATCTGATTGCACTGTTCAAAAGCTGACGGGCTATGATGATTTAAATTTTCGGATTGAAAATGTTTTATTTGATTCAACTGCAAATTTAGAGCTAACAAAAAGGGGTGAAAATGTTTTTATTATCAAATTTATGAATCCTATTGAAGCTGCAAATCCTTTGTTACTTGATGGACAAGTAAAATTAATGGAGCATTTAAGAAGTAAAGGAATTCCATGTGCTGAAACGCTGCCAACAGTTGATGGCGAGTTGTGGAAGATTGTAGCAATGAATGATAAAGGTAAGAGTAAATGTTTGTTTAAAAAAATTTTAAAAGCCGATTCGTATCTAAAAATAAAACATTGTTTGTGCTTTTTGCTTAATTTAGGTTATAAAAGTTTTATTCAAATTTCACCAAGGATTCGAACCTACGGCGCTACCACGAAGCCATAGCTGCAAAAAAAAAGAAAAGCTTCAAATATAAAAGAAAAAAAGAGTATTCTTTCAACAACGAAATCGGTACTTTTATTTTTGAAACCTCTTTTTTTGTTCACGTGTAGCTGTAGTATAGTGGTAAGCGCCATAGACTAACGTGCAATCAATTAAGGTTCGAACCCATATATGAGCCATTTTTGCTAACGTTTAAAGCAAAAACCATCACTTTGTTTTGACCCGCTTTCGTCTAAACAATAAATTTTATTATTTTTAGTCTCTGCTCCAATTCGACTTTTTCAATTCTTGCCTGGGCTAATGCTTGAAAGTATTGGCTACAATGAAACCGTATATCGAATGATGGGAGCTTTGGTTGCAAATTTTCATAATGCTACATCTGATTTCTCACATCCAGCTTACAATGATTTTGCAATTTTTATGTGCTTTGAAGATTGGGATAAACTTGAAGAAGAACTTCACTATCAAGTTAAAGAAAAACTTTTAACAGATCCAATTCAAATTGAGCTATGTCAAAGAGGATATGATGACCTAAAAAAAGATTGCATTTCTCAAAGAGATAAACTAACATCTGGATTTATTCATTCTGATGTAAATGAAACAAATGTTTTAATGGAAAAACTTGGTGAGAATAGCTATAAAATTACTGGTTTACTAGATTTTGGTGATGTTCATCGCTCTTTGTTGATCTATGATATTGCTGCATTAGTCTTGTATCTTGCTTTTGATGTAAAGGAAGATAACTGGAGAACAATAGCAAAATCTGTCATTGAAGGATATAATGAAAAACGAAAAGCTGTAGATTTGGAACATCTTTTGGTTTCAATGCGTGCAAGACTTGTTTCTACGCTAGTTTATGCAATCCGAACAATTCGGCACAATTATCGTGATGATGAAGATCCATGGTATATTTTAAAGATGCAAGAAGATGGTAGGAGATTTTTAAGGGTAATATCACTGTGATGATAACTTAAAGAGAAAAATTAATGTTTTGATTTTAGCTTCTGACAGATGATTATGATTCAGATAAACGAAATATTTGATTTTTATACGGAATAATATAAAACTGTTTTTATTTTACAATAAACTATAACAATCATATTTCACTTGTTTGTAATTTTTATTTTTTTTAAACAACATTTGATAAGCACTATCAGTTTTATGTAAAAAATATCATTACAAAGGATTTTATAAGATATTATCAGCTGAAGGGATACAAGACAAGACAGATAACAATTAGAACATAATTAACAAAGTTACTTTTACATTTCTAAAATTGTGAATAGAGAAGCATTATGTATAATCCATGTGATTCTTGTGTTTTTATTTGTTCCTCGTAAGCTTTTGGAAGAGAAATGTTGAATGATAATTTCAAAAGCTATTTCTTGCCATATTATTTTTTGCAAATTGTTCAATCAATTTTGGGCTAATATGTTGTTTAATATTTAAAATATGGCAGTTTTCAAGTTTAACATCCTTTTTTATTCGTGCAATGGCATCAACCGATGTAACACCTTTTTGCCAAACCACACTAAAATATGAAGATAATAACATATTCATATTTACCTTAATGCCATGACCTACGTAATCTTTTTTTTCTTTTTTTAAACTTAAAAGTTGTTCATGTGTTTCAAAAAATGGTAAAAAAAAATCATAGTTATTTGGATGTTTATGATTATGCCATTCCAGTTTTTCTGCTCGGCTTTGAAAAATTGTTTGTAATTCTTTTTGACTAAACAAACAATTTGTAAATACCATTTTTCCATCAAATTTCGACATGTCAATTTTTTTAAACACAAAATTTCTAATTTCGTACATTTCTAACTCTTATAAGAGATTTAACAGAAACTTAATAACATCATATGTATTGGTGTATGCTGAAATCCAAAAACCCCAACACTCAAGCTTCCATGTTGAAAAATCAGAAGAAGGAATTGTTAGATCATCCAATTGATAGCCCCGTATTCGACGAACCAAATGCAACATTGACTTTGAAGTTTGAGAAAACTTGATTTGATTTTTATTTTAAGATGTAATAAATAATTGTTGAAGGAATTGATAAATCATTCATCTTTATTAAAACCCACAAAACAGATTTTTTCAGAGCAGCAATACCAAAACGAGCACTTAACTAATTGCAGAACAAAAATAGAGAACTCAAAAATTGATAATGTAATTTTTGTGTAACAGGTGCACTCTAAAGATGTCATTTAAAAATACAAATGTTATTGTCTAGCCATTTCGTACGCATTCAAATCCCACCATACCTGACATAAACAATCATGTTATTCCATTCTGAGGCAATTGCTGCCCATGTCAATCAATTTTCTTCAGTTTGTCTGTCATAGGTCACTAACACTTTTGACATTTTCACCGTTCAACTTTATTTTTTAAAAACTACTTGTCTGCTGCATGGAATTGGTTCTTCCTTCAATGCCAGCAAATTAACTTTTGTGCCAAAAAGATAACCGATTTGTCTACAGGAAAGTGCTGCAAAGATGGCTAATATTGCAGCAGAAAATGCTAAATTTACTTTTTCATCGCCAAGAACCCAATCCTTTCCATTTCCATCTGATGTCATTTCTCCTATTATAAAAAATCCATCATCTCCTAAAGGATTATCAAAACTATATCAAACATGCAAATATTTTTATTCAAAACGTCAAATTTTAGTAATATCTAATGCAATATTTCATCGAAGATTATTATTTAATGGTTATGGAAACTTTGAAATTCTTTATCGTCGAAAAAATAAATCAGTTCTTCCATTACACGATAAATTATGGTTCATTGGTAAAATATGCCTCGAGAATTATATTGGACAAAATAAAAGGCTACCAAAGTTTTTTCGTTGCTCCATTAAAGAAATGATATTTTACAACAGTCGTTTATATTTCGAAGATTTTGTTATTCTTACTTCAGAAAAACAAGTAAAAGAATTTAGCCTCAATGCTTCGTCTTCTATAATCAATTCTGATGGATCGCATGTATCAATTATTAAAGTACTTGAACATCTACCAAATGTTACGTCATTCGCATGTACAAATACATATGAAGATTATTCAAATGATATCCTTCAGAAATTAAGCATGATTCATTTAGAGAGTAAACTTAATTATTTGAGTTTATTTATTAATTCAAAAACTTTAAATTTTGCAAAAAAAATTAATTCACATTATCTTTCAACATTTATTGAAAACAATGCAGCAAAAGAAGGATATTGTCACATTTTTCTTTCATCACCATATAGTGATTTGAGATTAGTTTTAAATGAAATTGTTCAAAAATGGAAAAGTCAAAAATCTAAAAGTATCGAATAGATTATACTAAACTAGCAGCATATGTTCCATGTTTTACTTTTTTCCTATCAAATATTTTTAGTTTTTGTTGAATCTTGGCTCTTTTATTATAGCCCCCACTATCACTCCTTTTGTAATATGCTGTCAATGTTGTTGTGTTTTTTTACAGTTTGATGTGATTTTTATCTCTTTGAATAAAAAAATAAAATGGCATAAGAAAACTACATAAATTTTAAAATGCTATGACAAAATACATCACAATAATGTTAAAATATTGCAAGAAAAAATCTTACCATTAATTTACCTTTTTCACTTTCGTTTGCAATGATAATCGTCAGTAACTGAGTTTGATGGTATTTCCTTTTTTATAAAATTTTTACTGTATAATATGAACCTTTAGTAAAACATGCCTTACTCGCTATCCAGATATCTCGAGATATGAAACTAAGTAACGGGAGAGTAAGCCGTTTATATCACTTTCACACTAAAGCGGCACAAAATCAATCGTGTAGGAGAGGGGATAAAAAACCTGAAATCTTATATCTCAAGATATTTGGACAGCCCGGTTTGAACCAAAATCTGGTGAACAGGCCGGTCTAATGGAAAGCAGTTGCTGCCATTCTACCAGTTGTCCATCTATTTTGAGGTCATTTATGTTCAACTGTTGCCATTTTTCGTTTGACCTTTTTTCACAGATTTGTTTTCTTGCTTTTTGCTATTAATTTTTTTCTTTTTTTAGTTTATTCATCGATTCAATGCTAATACATGTATTTTGGTATTAAAAAGTAAATATATTTGTCTATAGTGCTTTCAAAAAATGTCTACTGTAGTAGCAGAAAATTCAGAATACACTTTTTCATCACCAAGAACCCAATGCTTTCCATTTCCATCTGATGTCATTTCTTCTATTCTAAGGAATCCATCATCTTACAAAGGATTATCAAAACTTTATCAAACATGCAAATATTTTTATTCTAAGCGTCCTCTTTTAATAATATCAGGCGCAAAATTTTACAAAGCACCTTTATATGGTATGGGAGTTGGAGATTTTGAAATCCGTTGCGGTGAAAGAAGGGATAAAAATGTTTTGTCATTGAACAATTTGTTATGGTTTACCTGGGGAATAACTTTTGAATATTATTATGAAAGTTCAAGGCTACCAAAATTTTTTCGTTGTTCTCTCAAAAAAATTGTTCTTGACAGAAGTCATCTATATTTTGATGACTTTGTTATTCTTACCTCTGAAAAAGATGTCACAATATTTCAACTTGATTCATCTTCCTCTATAATTTATTCTGATGGATCATATGTTTCTATTGTTGAAATGTTGAAACTTCTCCCAAATGTTACGAGATTTATTTGTAATAATACATGTGAAGATTATTCAAATGATATCTTTCAAAAATTAAGCCTCATTCAGCTAGAAAGTAAACTCAGCTATCTGAATATAAAGATTGATTCAGTATCTGAAAACATTAATTCAGATTATATTTTAAAATTTATTGTAAATAATGAGGAGACGGATGGAGGTTGTTGCATTCAGCTTTGGTCACAAAATGATGAATTGAGGCCTGTTTTAAAAGAAATTGTTCAAAAATGGGAAGATCAAAAGCCAAAAAAAATTGAATAAAGGACTTATAAGAAAAAACGTGATCTTTTTTTTGAACCTCTTTCAGCCTCATTGTGACTCCCTTTGCTTTGATCTTTTTTTTTAAATTTCTCCCTATTCTTCATACTTTTTCTTTTATCCTTTTATGGAAAAGGTTCGATGTTTCTTTAGTGTAACTTATCTTCAAGTCATAATTGAATCGACCATTTTCGATCCTATCCTAATATGACGTCATATCTGGACTAACATTAACCAAAATAATTTTAAGCATATGTATGAGATATTATTTGCATTTGAATACATATTTTATAAAGCTTTATAACCTATATATTATATTTTATCATTGAATTCCTTTTTTATGTGATTGTCAGCTTTTTAAAAATAAAATACATAAGAAAAATAACCCAGTCATTAAAGACAAACACAATAATGTAAATTTAAAAACATTAATAAACTGATAAACTTGAACCACTACCTCCAGTGATCTTTTTTGCCATTCCCATATGGCAAAAAAGATCACTGGAGGTAATTACCAAAGCATTGAAAATAACCATCAACAGATCATTTTTAATGCTTTGGTGATTTTGCTGAAAAAATTATAGCTGTTTTTTTGACCATTGCTGAGGGAGACTGTGAAATTCAGATAGCACAGAACTTGGTTCTTTAGAACCAGTAGAATCTTTTGTGTGGCACTTGAATGAATACTGCTGATGAGAATTGATGGATAAAGCTATAGACGCGTTTCGGTACAATATTTTTTGATCCTTTCTTTTTTTTATATCTGTTGTGTTTCTTTCCACTAAGATTTTCTTTTACGATCGTAAAATTCACAAATGGGGTTTTAAACAATTTTTACGATGCACACTTTTAAAAAATTTATTTTCTCACAACCTTTTTTTCTTTCTTTGTTCTCACATTTTCACATATGCTAGATGGCATTCATCAACCTTCTTCTTTCAATTACTCATCTTTTTTTTTTAATTTTTTTTGAATAAAGACACAAAAAAGTCGACAAAATGACATGACTCTTTACTTATTTTTCAACTTGACAGGGCTTTCTTTTGCATTCAGTTGTTTTTTAACAACACACTTTATTTATTCATTTTAATTTGAGGCATCTATTTTTTGGGCATTAAAATTTTGAGCCTAAACAAACGAAAAAATTCACAAAATGTCGTTGAACAATCCTCCAAAGATTATTTTAATTACTGGCGGTGATATTAATAATGTTGATAAAGGAATTATTCCAGCATCTATTGGAGTGCTTCTTCAAGCAAATGGATATAATGTTACAATTATCAAGATGGATCCATGCTTAAATAGAGATTCAGCTCAACTTGATCCCTTCAAATATGGTTTGTTATTTTTTAGCTTTTTTAAATTTGTAGCATAAAAATGACGAATTTTTTAAAAAAATTTTTAGGTGAAAAATATACTCTTGATGATGGTGAAGTAGCTCCGGTTAATTTTGGAAATTATGAGAAAATTCTTGATCAAATCTTTACAAAAAATCATAACATTACAAGAGGAAAAATTGATGATTATGTTCAAAGGCGTACGTAGAAAGATGTCTTACAAGGGACCGTTCTGACATGACACCCGGGGATTTCTTAGGTAATAGCGGGAATGAATAGCTTATAGCAAGGGATGAAAAACCTCCAAGGGTTTTTTTCCCGTTCGCCATTTTGAGGATTTAATAGCAATTTGCTATTACACAGTAAGTAGCAGGCGATGAACGTCTCAGTTATAAAATTACGTTTGTATTGATTTTAGATGGTTAAATATGGCAAAACATAATATTTCATTAATAATTTATCATATTCCATGCATTTACAACCATCAAAAACCGCCATTAACGTAATTTTATAACTGAGACGTTCATCGCCTGCTACTTACTGTGTAATAGCAAAATGCTATTAAATCCTCAAAATGGCAAACGGGAAAAAAACCCTTGGAGGTTTTTCATCCCTTGCTATAAGCTATTCATTCCCGCTATTACCTAAGAAATCCCCGGGTGTCATGTCAGAACGGTCCCTTGTTAGTGGGCTCTAAAATTTTTGATTTCGACCGGCGAAATGAAAGTGTGATTTTGTTTTTTTAAAAAATTGAGATATAAGGAATCCAAAAAAACTCTGTTTTTGATTAGATATGTTTTTTCGATTTTGGTTTTGATTGATGGGCTCCAACTTAGAACAACGCAAAGTGCAAAGGGGGTTGTCAAAATGAGGGATCTAAAAATGCATCAAAAAAACTATTTGCTACATACGTCTTTATCATTTAAGTTTATCACAATGAAATCAAATATAATGGTGATAAAATTCTTACTGATAGATTAGTCGATGCAACAATACAATGGATTAAAAAAATATTTTTTCAACGTATTAATGAAAACGGAACTTTACCAGATATTTGCATCATCGAACTTAGTGGTAATGATGATGAAATTTCTGATCCAGTTTTTATGAAAGCCTTATCAGATTTTAAATATAATAAAAATCATTTTATGCATGTTCATGTCTCTAAACTTCTTGGTGGAAAATTTGATTTTATGGAAAAATCTGTGCAAAAACTTAAACATCAAAATTGGAAACCTCATATTATTATTTGCCGAAGTGAAAATCCAATAAATGAGCTTTATAAAAAATATATTGCACAGTATACCATGGCAAAAGTAATAAAAATGGATAAGGTATTTTTAGTTTTTCTAAACTCGATGTAGCTGGTGTATTGTTTTTAGATTATTAATGTTCCAAAAGTTTCTAATATTAAAAGTATTCCAATATTACTTTTTGAACAAAGGGTTTATGATTTAATTGCAAGTAAATTGAATCTCAAGTATGGACCAGAATTTGAAGAAAAAATGAAGAAGTTGAAAGAAGATGTTATCAAGTAATTAATTGTTTTACCCCTAAATTTTTTAAACATTTAAAATGAATTTTAGAGCAGATAGTTACAAAAATGTTGTAAAAATTGCTCTTGTTGGAAAATATTTTTTACATCCATATACCAATGCATTATTTGAAGATTCATATGAATCAGTGGTACAAGCATTAAAAATTGCAGCTGCACATCTCTGTTGCAAAGTTGAAATAATTGTATGTTTTAGAAATAATTTTTGAATGAAAATAATTTAAATATTTTTAGTATGTTTTGTCTGAAGATCTTGCAGATGACGCTACTGTTGTTAAACAAAATGCTGCTTATTCATTGTTGAACGAATCACAGTAAGTTTACATTTTTGCAAATTAAAAGGGTGTATTCGTATTTTGCACTGTTTTTTGCCTTAGAACGTCAAAAATATCTTTGCCGCACATTAAAGGTGGCAAAAACTTTTTTCATTTTTACAAACAAGGAAGCAGAGATGAGAAGCGGCAGAAAAAAAACCGCCGGCCGCATAAAGCGAAAAAAAATGCCAAAAAAATTTTTTTCGGCCGCATAAGGTGAAAAAAAGGCCGCCTTTTTGAAAATATCGGCCGGCACGCGGGCGGCAGCGGCGGCCGCCGGCAGTTCTCATCCCTGCAAGGAAGTTAGCAAGGCCATTTCTGTGTAAAAGAGGGAAAAGATCATGTCCGCCCCGGAATCAATGTTTCCTATCCAGAAACTTTTTTCTGTTGAGATTCTTAATAACAAAAGAAAACTTTTTAATTTTAATTTTAATTTTTAGCGGAATTCTAATTCCTGGTGCAGTTGGTGAAGAAAGCTTTAAAGGAATGATAAAAGCATGCAAATATGCTAGAGAAAATAAAAAGCCATGTTTATCACTTTGTTATGGCTTTCAAGCAGCTACTATTGAATTTTGTTTAAATGTCCTTGGAATGAAAGATATATGGCCATATCAAAAAATTCTACATGAAAAACTTGAAAATGGTAATGTAAGAAGAGGATCGCGTGCTATTACATTTTTAACAAAATCTTCAAAGTTATATGATTTATATGATAAGAAAGCTTATATCAATGAAAGAAATGTTAATCGAGATGAAATTAAACCAGATATTATTCCATCACTTGTTCAAGAAGGTCTTCGTTTTGTTGGTGTTGGCTTTGATGAAGACGGTGATAATCGATATCTACCATCAACACAAAATTTAGTAAATATTGCTCGACTTCATAATGAAGATAAAGAAGTAATTTGTGAAACCCTTTTCTTTTAAAATAAAATCCTTTTTTAGGAAGATTACCAAAAAACAGTAGAAAGTTTATGTAAACATAGTCTTAAACATGATATACCATTACGGATGCAAATGATGGAATTGAAAGGACATCCTTACTATATTGGAGTGCAGTACAAACCACGTTTTGGTGTACGTCCTTCTCTACCATCGCCACCATATGTTGGTTTGATTGAAGCTTCACTTCATTACAAAGATAATCTTTCTAAGAGTTACTATTGTAACATAATGTGAAAAATATTTTTTTATTTTTAGTGTTTCTGTGAATGATTTCTTTCTTGTTTTGAGTTGATGGAAATGGCAAAACTTATCGTGTAAGCAGAATTTGAAAACATTTTTACAGTATCCATGCCAAAAAAAGTTCTTTAAATGTTGAAAAAAAGTTACATCAGTTTCAAGTAGATGGACATAGTGAGGGTAGAAAAAATCTTAAAAACAATGAAGGGAAAAAAAGGCAAAAATTAGTTTTTCACGGATTTGCAAAAACACTTGAATGCAAAAAGGTCAGGCAAGTATTCGATAAAGATATAATAGTTGTACATTTATGCATTTGCTTGATCCAAATAATCTAAAAAAACATATTCATTTTCTTTTATTTTTACGATAAATGGATGTTTCATTATTATCACTGCCGTCGACGTTACTATATTATGTAATCAAAAAAGCATCGCTAACATCTCAAATTAAAATTTCCCAAACTTCTAAACAAATGCTGGCTCATGTTCGACATATTCGTGGTAATCATATTAACTTTCTTCATATTGATCCAGAAAAGCAATCATTCATTCAACAATTTCACAATTATAACAATCTTGAAGCATTTTTTAATTCAGACGATATTTCTCGATTCAAAAAAATAATATGTGCAAAATCGTTTGTTGCTTTTTATAATATGAATTTGTTAAAATTTCATCAGATTAACAAAAAGATCAATTATACAAATTTAAAAACTTTAAGATTTAAAAATTGTCAAATTAATCAAAAATTATTGAAATATTTCGTCAAACATCCTATTGAGCAGCTTAAAAAGCTTATAAATCCTGGATTTCAATATTATTGATTATGCATTAAATAATTTTAAATGTGTGAAAAGTATTTGGTAAGTATAAAATGAGCAAAGAAAAATTTTTGTTGATTTGTTAGAAGTGGGACTCCCTTTTTAAACTTAAAAATATCGTTTTTGAATTGTATGTTTTCATTCTCATGATTTTTCTTTTAAGCTTGGATCTGATTAATGAGGCACTATGATTATTCCAAAATAGTGTTTTTGGATTCCTGTATAGTAACAGCAAGTCCAATTTTAATATTTTAAATAAATATGTTTCGAAAATAGTATGTGGGTTACGGTAGCTAAAGAAACATACGGCTTTTTTCAAGCTCTATTTATCTAATATTAACAAACTGTCCATTTTTAGTTTACCATGGCAAAAAAATGTTTCATCTTTCAATGAATATATTAATATTCAAAGGAGTTCAAAAGCTTACTGTTGCAACATTTCCAATATCACTGAAATGTTATGTCCAAAGATAATTGGAAAGTTTGCTGAAAATTTTATAACAGGCAGTTTAACATTACATTTTTCATTACTTTTACCAGAAACATACCTACAAACTGTGCGTAAGAGTTTTCCCTCAAAATTAGGCATTCGAATTACTGGTCAAAAATTTGGATTAATCCAGCGATTACGTCTTTAAAAAAGAAACAAATATGGTAAAAAAGATTGATCTTTTTGCAATTTCTACAAATTTTATAACAATCACATTTTTTTATTGTCATACATATGTTTCGTTTGTGTACTGACTGGATAAAAAAAAACAGATAAAGCTTTTTTTATCAGGAAAGCTTTATGAGCAATAAAGAACCTTACTTTAAAATACAATATGTATAATGTGAACAATACATAGTATAACCTCAATAATAATCAATGAATTGTCAAAGATGCAATATCTTCCATAATTATTTTTTGCTAATCAAGAACTTCAGCGTTCGTTCTTCAATACAGCTACAGTATACTCAAATGCAACACTAGGTGAAATCGTCGAATATTCATGAAATTTTTTTTTGGAAAATACTGTAGTATTGTTGTAACAACTACATGTGATATACTGTAGCTGCCATTGTTTTATCTGAAAGCAATATAAATCTTTCAGTAGGATGGTAAGGAACTGTAGATGATTATATAGAAAAAAAAATTGCCGAAAAAAACTAGCTGGGCTTTAAATGTTAAAAAACTGCTAAAAATCTGCAACACTCAAAAAAGCTTCAATTAAAAAATCGTCAATTTTTATGAGGGAAAGCTGAAACATGCAAATTGGAGGGATTTTTGGGTATCTGACATTTCTAAAAAGCGTGTGGCATAAGACTGAAAATAGCTAAAAATGGAAAAAAGTCAATTTTTAGCGGTTTTTTGAGATAATTTCAGATGTTGATTAGTCCCCCGTGTTATTGTTATTAAAAACATTGTATCTTACAAGTATATACACAATTATCTCAAAAAATTAGGTGTAGGCTACCGCCATTGTACAATTGAACAGACGTCTTCAATTTTGAGAAAAAATGCGTTATATTCTTAAAGATGGTGATGGGGCTGCCATTTATTTTGAATACGAAATTTTTGCTCAAAACAACAACAGAGGATAAAGCTGATGATTATCTTTTAAATGGTTCTTTTAAAATGAAGCGTACATTTTTGTTGTTTGTGGGAGGTTTATTTATGATTATTTTGTTTAAATTTGGCGATATAAAAATTTTTTTTAATGGAAGTAAAATAATTATCACAACAAAACTTTTAATTGCATTTTTTTGCATGAAATAAAGATGATAATTTTTGATGTTTATTAATTTAATAATGAATTGTTAAATAAATATAAAACAAATCGTTTTTTTTTAATTCTTACTGTAACATTCTCTGAGGGCATAAACTTAAAGTTCACGAAGGTCAACATGGGTCTATATAGGTCATTTTTACTCGGCAGATTTTAATGAAGTTACGGCGCTGAATTGTTTAGTAATAAAAAAAGTGTAGTTGGTAAATGTTTAATAATAATTGGTAAAAAGGATTCATGATTTTTACCACAATTTTTTTATGCTGCAAAAAAGATGTTGAAACTTTTTTTGATTGCATGTTTTTGTGGATGAGGAAAATATAATAATCAGATGTTTACCAAATTTATTACCAATCATTTAGTAATAATATAAAGCTTGTAAATGTTAAATAATATTTGTTTAGAAAATTAATAATGCTTACTTTCAATGAACACTTTTTTTGCGCAAGATTTAAAACATCGAAAAACCACAATATTCCTTTAAAGATAAATTAGTAATATTTTACATATAATTGCTACAGTAACACTATTACTTATATTTACTGCAGGAAAAACTACCGCATCCCGTGTGGTAAAAGAACATCAAGAATTGAAACATTTTCTCTGAGTGCTGTTTTTCTGCAATAAAAATTGAAAAAGATAATAATATATTTATTAATTTTGTGATAAATTGTTTAGTAATAAAGTTGGTAAATGTTCAGTAAGAAATACTAAAAACAACATTGAAAAAATACTTTTCGTTGCATAAAATATTGACATTAAACAATACTTTACAAATCCATGGTTATTATCCAAAAGTATATATTACTGAACACATTTTTCGTTTTGGATTACTGTACTTTTTTAGTTACAGCTGTGATGCAATACTTTGTAAATTATAATTACTACCAGACAGTATCCAAAAATGAACGATAGTTTGCAAAAACAAACTAATATTGTTGCTCCAATGATAGTAACAATTTTTTTGTAAAGACTGGCTTTTAACAATGTTTGTGATTTGTATTCAAAAATTAATAAATTTTATTCAGTTGTTTTATTAAAACTTTTATACACAAAAGACCTAACAACAAGAACTACAGTATACTGCTACTAACAAAGGAAATCAACAAAAAATATTAATGTGTAGCTTACAAACATACATTGAACCAAAAGTTGATGGCAAATACGGTACAACCAGTAAGCCTCTTTGATAATTTTTTGCAAATTGAAATAGCCCAGATGGAGAGAGATGATTTTGAAGTTGAAAGATTGGTCTTTCAATACATTTTATTCCACATTCTTGTTCCGTGATAACTGCAGCATTTTCAATAACGGCATCATTTTGCATCGGTTATTGAGAACATGTTGAATATACTACTGTGCCACCAGTTCCGAATGATCGAAGGACATTCCTATAATAATGGATATATATTAAGGTTTTAATAAAGACAACTAGACAATTCAATTTGTGATAATTCAAGTTTTATTTTTCGATCTGCAACATTTCGACCTTTCTTGCTAGTTCTGCCAAGAACAAAATCGAAACTTAAAAAAAACGAACTGTCCAGACGCCAAATGAAATCCAAAAAGTCATAAATATCGACTTTGCATAACCCGTGCAATGAAAAAGGAACTTACACAAGCAGCTTAACTTGTAGCTGTAGCAAGTTTAATCTTGTTTGTGTCATTCCACGACTAAATAAATTTCTATCATCTTGATTAACAGCTATTTGATCAGTTGTACAAGGCCTGAAAAAGCAGTTACATTAGTAATTATAATCATCAATGTTATATATCCTAAAGTTAATGTTGCAGATTCCATGGATGGACAGTCAGCAAAAGAAATCTTAAAAATGCAGCAAAAAATAATAAAAGTTACAACGCACAATGATGGTTATCACCTTTAAAACTGTATCTTTAAGGTGATACAATAATTTCTCCTGAAAGTAATCATAGTATAATATTACTATCCTTTTTTTAGTGATAATAAACTTGTTTTAACAAAAGTTGTTCATTTTTAGTTACTGTCATTGCAGTAATCGATGTTAAAAATACCTTTTTTCTGCTGCATGATTTTTGGGCTTATATTCCCCTCTCCCCGTCTATGGAAACGTAATTTCAGGGTAACCCCCATTGGTTTTTAATCCCCAACATACCTCTTCAACATCTTTCTTTCCCGTATCTTTTGCTGCTCTTCATCGCTCCATACATCACCTTCAATGTCTCTCCAAGGCTTCTTTAAAACTTCATTCTTCTTTTCCTCAATTCGTGGATCACTTGTATCTTTACCAGCAATTGAATAATCCATAATAGTTTGGTTCCTAATAATCGTAGAATACTTTCATTTATTTCAGCATCTGATGATTCACAACAACAGCGACAAATTTATTTGGTGTTAATAATCCAAGACGAATTGATAACCATTGTTCACGATATAATGGACCATAATAAAAATCAAAATTATCCAGTGCAAGCGTTGATGGAGTTTTGACAGGTTTTGTTCTTTGTTTTAAATATTGCTTGATTGTAGCGATGATGGATGAAGGTGACAAAGTGGAATTTGGTGGTAGTGATGGTTTTAGCATATTTTTATATTTTAATAGTTTAACTGATGTTTAAAAAGATTATGGTAGAAAAGTTGGTGATAATTTTTAAAAAAAATTTTGCAATGTTTTTTCTCGTTGGCATTTGTTTAAATATTGCCAAAGCTCAACTAATTGCTTTACCGTAATCTAAAAATTTATCAAAAGATCGTTAATATTTCAATAGCAAAAAATGATAGTATTTTGTTTGTCAAATAATATGGTCTATTTTTATTACTATCTGATAGCTATCATGATAGTAGCTTTGAAGGACCACATTAATTTAGCGGGAGTTTTGATGGAAAGAGCAATTTTTGTATGAATTATTGCTTTTTTTCCTTGCGTTGTTGATAGATGAAGCTGATAAAGTGGTTGTATGAAAATAAAATTGTTGAATCATTGCAGTAAAACCCAATGCTATCCTAAATCATGCAATTCTTCTATCGACAGGGGATAAAAGCTTTGTAAAGAAAAACAAATACAGGAAAAAGAGATGGAAAAAAGCGTGACATTTTCAGATTTAATTCAAAAAAACACAGAAAGCAGCAACAACGATATAGCCTTTTACAAAAAGTTTGATATAGTAGATTGAAAAATTTATGAAAGTTTTACTTTATTAAAAGCTGCTATCCATGATGTCATGTGTGATTCCATTGATACTTCAAAAGTAATCACTGTCATTCAACAAATGATTACAATTGCTAACACTTATAAAGATACTGTATGTTTCTACACACAAAACATTAAAACAGAAGAATCAATATAAAAGGTTTTTTAGGAATCAAATAATACTATTAATATTGATTTATTGTATACTGTAGCAAAATACCTTACAAAAATGTTAAACATTTTCGGTGTTATTCCTGACAGTAATGATATTCGATATCATATTGATGGAGATAATCTTGGTGGTAAAAATCGAGAAGAACTTTTATTGCCATATTTGAATGTCTTTGCACATTTTCGTGAAAGTGTTAGAAATGCTGCTCGTGAAACAAAGAATTTTTAATATTTTAAAAGAATGTGATAAACTTCGTGATTTTGTTTTTCCTAATCTTGGAGTTCGATTTGAAGATCGGGGAAATCTAACTTCTATTAAATTTGAAAACGAGAATTGATGAATCGATTCTTGATTGGAATTGTTGTTTTTGAATATAAAGAAACACAAGTCTAAGGTTTTTTTTTAAAATTCATAAATGTCAAATTACATAATTTTTTGATACAAATTTGAAATAAAAACACTTTGAAAAAAATTAGTTTTAAAACTTGTGCTATAAAAGACCCAAAAGAAACACAAGATATGAAAGCACAAAAAATGATAACGCAAAATTAGAAGACCAAACATCTGCACTGCCGTACTGATACTGTTCTCCTTAATTAAAAAAAAAATAATGCATTTACTAAAAATATTTTGTGCTCTGAGGGTAAAGACGAAACGGTAACGTAACACAAATCAAAAAATTTTTTTTTAGATTTCAAGCTTACTTTTGTTTAATTATATCTATATTCTTCTTCTTATCTATAGCCTATAGTTTTTTACTGTTTCAGTTTGAAAAAAGTTCAACACTTTTCTTTAAATTTAAAAATGGCGCCTTCTTTTTATTTCAGTTGGCAAAGGATCCCTGTTTGACAAATACAAACAAACTTTTTTTTCGCGCTTCCCAAAAACAGCTCTAACATTCTTTGAATCAATTTTTTTTTCTCTCCTCTTTTTTGATTTTACAATTTAATTACAGACAATTGATTAAAGTTTAATTATCACTAAATAACTTTTTCAATATGCGAAACAATGAATCATGGAGAACTTCGTCCGAAGAACAGCGTCGACCATTTTATCCTGCAGTTCAACCGATTCATCCATCGCCTGTTTTTTCACATGCACAAAGGCATGCACGCTATCCTCTAATTCTACCACTTAATCCACCCTCAGCTGCTGTTGCTATTCGACCCCAGCAATTACATTCTGCACCATTTATTACACCACCATCATGGGCATCATCATATCGTCCTTCTCAATTACCTGATAGAGATCCTTTTCGTCCATCTGTAGCTGCTACGGTTCGACCACAACTATCATCTTCTGCACCTTTACCACCACCTACAGAATCATCGACTTATTCTCAAAGACTTGATAGAGATACTTTTCGTTCACCTCCAGGTGGTGCTGTTCGACAGCAACAATTGCCATCTTCACCATTTCTTCCATCATACGCAGCAACATCACCTTATCGTCCTGCTCAAAGATCTGATAGAGATACTTTTCAACCATCTACTGCTGCTACTCCAACACGGTCTTCACCAAGTTTACCACAAACATCATCATATACTCCAAGACCTGATAAATCTACTTCGGATCCATTTTTATCTTATCGTCATCTAACAGAAGGTCGAGATACTCCTGTCAGTCAATCATCCTTTGATCGAAGTAATTTTTCTACACCTTCTATCAAACAAAGACCTTCTACTGACCATCCACATGATCCAATTCAACCTTCTCAACAACAACGGCCAGCAGCTCCATTACAACCACCTTCTTCTTCCACCATCCTTCAAAGACGTTCCGCTGATCATCCACAAAGTTCAACTCAACAAAAACGACTTGCTTCATTAGAACCATCTGCTCAACGTCAAGCTTATCGTCATCCAGAAAAAGACCGAGATATTTCTATCAATCACTCATCATCTTTTAATCCAAGTAGTAATCCTCCTACACTTTCTACTATCATTCATCAAAGACGTTCAGCTGGTCATCATCCACATGGTCCATCTCTACCTTTTCAACAACAACAACGACCTCCTGCTCTGTTAGAACCACCACCTTCTAAACAACAGCGACTTGCTGCTCCAACGAGATCACAACAGAAAGAATCATGGCTAAAAGCTGCTCCACCAAAACCTATTGAAGTCACTCTATATGCAACAACAAGCTCAAAAGAATGTGTAATACAATGGTATAAACCTGAATTATTACGTAAGTTTGTATACCTTCTGTTATTAGATGTAACTTATTGATTGAATATATTTTTAGCTCAACATGGAAAGGTATACACGATTAAAGCTTGGGAGAACGAAAAGCTAATCGACGAAATTGAAATTGATCGAAGTACATGCAAGTACACTTTAAAAACAAACCCTGGCGAAAAGTATACTGTTGAATATCTTGCAAAAAATGGGAATGTTGCTGCTAATGGAAAAATTGAATTTCGTGCAAGTATGTTTTTATTGCTTAATAAAACTGTATTTCTTGTTTTTAACTTTCTCTTTTCTTTTAGCATTTTCAAGATCTGAAATGAATCAGCTACTCCAAAAAGCTATTGAATGTGCATCATCATCTCGGCCAGCAATGCATCCATTTCGAGTACTGTATCGTTGCAAGCCCCAATGGGATGATATTCAACAGCGAACAAATAATATGATGATCAAGTATATTAAAGATGAAAATGGACAAGCTGCTAATCCAATCAATGGAAGTGTGTTTGGTCTCTTCTTTTCTGCTCGTCTACTTCCAAATGGTCGGCTTCCTGTTTTATCACCATTTGGTAATATTCGAATGATGCTTCCTGCTGATAATTTACTCAATCCAAAAAGAGCTAATATGTACTTTTGTGATTTCTGTAAGCTTCCTATTTATTTGTATTACGGTAACTAATTATAATCATTTTTTAGATTGCAACAAACTAACTCATTATGTCACAATCGTCGTTTGTGTCAAAGGTACTCGATCAGATGATTACTGCAAGCATAAACTTCTTCTTCTCCCTTCGAACAATCCATTCATCTCAATTATTCCTGGTGAACATGGAAATGAATTTTATGTGAACAAGAATGTATGGGTTGAAATATATTGGACAGAAAATATTCCAATTTGTTGGGGAAAGTTTGATCGAATTAATGCAACTGGTTTTGGAACTTCAAAATTAGGAGGTTCGTATTTTTTATAGGTTACTGTAGTTTGGCGTTTTAATCAAATAAATTTTTTAGGTTTGCGACATAACAAAAGATGTGCTGTATGTAATCTTTATCCAATTGGTGGTAATAAGAAAGTTGTTCAAACTAATGAAGAAACCTTGAATGATGATGAAGAAGAAGTGAATGAAGCTGTTGCAAAACAAAGTCTTGATAAGATGGTTGCTTCAATGAATGGATGCCAGTTGCCTAAACGTGATTGCGAAGATATTGTATTTCTTCTTAATGATTTAGTTGATCGAGTTGCATGTGATACTGATATGAAGCATACTGATGGAAAGCATGGATCTATAAATGTTGGAAAAAAGGTAATGGTTTTTTGTTTATTTAAGTTTGCTTTATTGTTAAATTTTTTAGCAACAACCAGCAAGTAGCGGATATCGAAAAAAGAAAGGTGGAATTGCATCAAGTTTTCGAAATCTTCGTGGAGCTGTTACCAAACGTATCAATCGAGTTCAATCAACAGTTGTCAAAAAGAAGAATCAATTGAAAAAGAAATTTTATAAGTGATTAGATTTGTTTACTTTATTGTAAATTTTTGATATTGTTTTAAATGTTTACCCTTTGTTTGTTGTATTTGTTTAATAAAAAAACTCTATTAGATACAGTGTTTTATCTCTTGTAAATGTTCTTTAATCATTTATTATTTTCCCCAAATTTTGCTGTAACAAGTATGTACGTTTAAAATACTGTTAAAAACTGCTTTACTCGAAGAAAGTAAGACAAGCAAAGCAACTATTTGAAATCTCCGCTTAAAAATTATAACTTTTATTTTAAAATGCTGTCTTTTTTGTTATTAATGTATTACTTAAATCTATACCACAAATTATGCTTCAATGTTTGCTGACAACTGTTAACAGTATCAGAATTAGTATTATGGTAACTACTTGGCACAATTTTCGAATATTAACTTTATGATTTGAAAGTGCAGCTTTTCAATAAAGACAATAATTCGTACACAGCTTCTACTTGTTACAAACTTATGACAACTAAACCTTTTTTTAAGCAACATAAAAAAATACATTTTTAAATTTTATAGTGATAGCAGAAAAGTCGTTAAATATACAATAATTGATTCATCGATGAACTACGATAGTTAGTTGCAACTACGCCAACAACAACTCGTCAAGCAACGTTCAAAGTTTTTAAAACCTTTTTTCTATCGATCGAGTTCAACATTTTTTTTCGTGGTCGTGTTTTTTCTTGCTTTTTTCTATTCAATTCAACATTTATTAATTCCACCTTTTTTTATAGATTAATCAATTAATTTATTATTAAAACCACTTAATTAATACTAATTTATACTATCATACCATGAATGATCAAGCAGCTATTATTGTTAAGCTCAAATATGGCGATGATTTTCGACGAGCTACTTTATCAACCTCTGATATTAATACCTATGAAGCACTGGCAACATGGATTGCAAAAATTTATAATCTTTATGGTGATGGTAGTGGTGGTAGTGCACAAACTTTGTCTTTGAAATATCAAGATGAAGGTTAGCTTTAATGCTTTGTAACTCGTTACTGTATATGAACATTCTTTTAGATGATGATTTGATTACAATGTTAGATGATGATGATTTAGAGCACGCTTTAACAACGCAACGTCCAATGTTATTTATTCATGTATTTGTTTGTGATAATGATGTAGCTGCGTTAAATAATAGTTCAAGCCGTGCTTCTCCAGTTAAAAGTGGTGATTTACAAGCTGCTGCTATTATTCATCCATCAAATCAAGAAGAAGAAGAGGGAAGTAAACATTTATCTATTGTTGCTGCTGATGCTTTACCTTCATCAAACACTGAAATATCTTCTCAGCAACAACAAAAGCAAATACCTTCATATCTTGGTAAACCTGAAACACCAAAACATCTTGGTCATCAACAACCATCTGGTAGTAATGGAATGCCTCCTCATCAACAGCAGCGACAATATAATCATCATCAATCACCTTTATCACAATCTCATTCTGCTTTGCAACAACATTTTGATTCATCATCATCTGTAATTGCTATGTCTCCACAACAACGACAGCCAGAACAACCATTATCTTATCCTTCTGCTGTTGCAGCAACTCAACAATTTGTTCCACCTGTGATCAATCAACTACAACAAGAACTTCATCAATTACGACTACAGCAACAACCATCGTCTTTTAATGGAATGAATTCACCTTCTTCACAACAGCATTTACATCAACGAGTTATACCGTCTCATCCTCCTCAATCAGGACCTACACAACATTTGGCTCCACCATCTTCAATGAAAGAATTACCACCTCCTCTTCAAGAACAACACCAACCATCTTATTCATCTCATTCTACAGATCCACAAAGATATGGTCCACCATCAACTATTAATGGACATGGATTACCACATCCTCCTTCATCTCAACAACAGCATTATCATCAAGTGCAGCAGCAACAACAAATGCCTTCGTATCCATCTGCATCGACACTTCCAATTGGTCCACCTCCAGCAACAGGTTTGTTATTATTACTGTATTTGTGATTTTATTTTATCCATATTATTTTTTAGGTCTCGCTAATCCATTTTCTCGTCAACATTTTCAACAGCGTCCTGCTCATCGTTAATAATATAAATCTATTAATTTCTCTCTCTTGTGTATTACTGTAATTTATATAATAATTTAAATGTTTACTGTTTTAATAAATTTTTATGACAGCACTTTTCGGTTTAACACGATATTGATAAACTTCTTAGGTGTTGTTATGTAGGAGAGCTTTGGGAGTTACTGTAGGAATGCTCGTTTAAAATAGCTTTCCATTTTTAGTATTTTTTGCTACATCTTTTAATCAAAATTTCGTTTTTTTACTTTTTTGAATTTTATTTTAAGAAACTGGTAAATTTATTAATGATATTTAAAGGTTTTTTTTTCATAGATCTTTGTATGGAATGGTAGATCAAGACTTTTATTAGACAATAAATCAACGTATACAACATTTACATAAATATTTTACAAAACAATGTCTTTAATAACCATTCTTAGTTTGTTTGTCATCATTTCTCTTTCTCTCCATTTTGAAGTTGCTGCTGTCATCATAATCATCAAGCTTGAAAAGAAAAAATGAGTACAACAAGTGAATCATCTCATCTATTTTCTCTTTCACCTTCATATTCAACTGATAGCATTTACTCATCAAGGTTTGTTTTTTCGCTTGTATTAATAAAGTGATGGGATTATTACAGTACATATTATATGGGACTACATATAAGATTAATATTGTCTTATAGTTATCTATATAGAGGACTTTCTTTTATAATTCATTCTTCTTTTAGTGAAGATTCTGCTGCAGGTGTAACAATTTCAACGCCATCTTATTCTGTTCATGAATTAAATGATGGAAAATTTGTAAGCGTTTTATATTCATATATCCCAGTTGTTCGATATACATATTTCTTTATCTTTGTTTCAGTATAATGTAACACTTGATCTTGAATGGCCTTCGCGTCCAAAAGAAGGATATTATTCTATTACACAATATTATCAAAGAAAACAAGATACAACAATTTTTCAACAAGCTAAACTTAAATCACGCTTTTATGAAACAACTCTTCTTGAATCTGGTTCATCTGTTTTTGATACAAATTTCCTTCAAAATAATACTTCAAAATCTGCTAAATGGTTTTTGGGTACTGTTTCACCGTTAACTGCAGCAGAAAAAGTTAAAAATGGTCGAATGGCTGTATTCTATCCTTTAGCAGAACCAGAACTTTCTGATATTGCAATAATTCAAAAGCCTGTCTTGCTTTACAAAAATAATGATGGAGTTGTAAGTTTTTGCTTTTTGTTTGGGATTTGTATGAGATGTGTGGGACATGTAAAGGATATAAAGCTACAGCAGCTTTGGTTCAAGGGGATTGGTGCCACCGTAAGGTAGCGCAGCAGCATGGGATGAGTGTTAAAGAAGATGACAATAGCTTCATCTTTGAGTACAGGTGATGCGTTAAAGACATGGTTTATAAGATCTCGGGTTTCTGTAGCTATTAGCTTTGCAAATTACTATTTTGCTTTACTTATTGTTGCAATATTTTTCAGGTTTATCTCTTCCCACTTTCACATGATGATACAACAGGTTTATGGCATCTTGCATTCTTTGGATATCGAACACCATCATTTATTCGTATTAAACAACTTATTGATTATTTATATACTGTTGGAAACATTGATCCATCAAATGGTTGTGTTGAACATCTACCTTATTGGATTGTTGATGAAGCAATTGGAATTGAAAAATAAAAAACAATAATGTATTTTTGATGTGTGTATTTATTATTTATGATTTCTATACGTTGTTTGGTAAATAAAAATTAATATTCATTTGTTATTTTAATTCGTTGTTTGTTGTATAAATTTGCTTGAAGTCTGGTATATTGTTTTCCTAGTTTGCTTTTATTTTTTTATAATACATTCTTATTACAGCAATTGTGATCATACGAAAATCTTCTTTATCTTTGTGGCCATTGTTAGGATACTGTAGGTTCCAGAAAAAAGTTATTTTTATCTTTGCTTCGAAGTAGTAACTTCTGTTTTGGTATATAACATTTCGGAGTAAAGAAGCATACTGTAGCTTTTTGTTTTTTCTACGAAAAATAAACACCAAAAAAGTGAACATTTGTAACGTTAGGAATTATACTTTATGGTTTTATGTTGAGCACAACAAATAAATTTTAAAATTCTTTGTTGTCAGTCTTTCATTAAATCTTGATAACAATAAATATAGCAATAATCAAGAAATGTGTTTTCAGATTTCTTCATTACATCTTGAAGTTTCCTACATCTTTTATTGCAAAAATATTTTCTTCACAGTGCTGCTTTTTATAATTTCAAAAGTAGCAAAGTGTATAATTGTTTTCATTGAAGTGTAAAATAAACAATGTTTACGTAGTTGTTTCCAAATAAGGAATAAACAGTGATAAGAATTCTCTGATAAAAGATTTTAGAAGTGTTTAAATTTTCAATGTTTATTTTTGATCAAATTTTTTCAAATATGCGGTTCTTTTTTTTTTGTAAAACGTAATACTTGTTTTAAATTAATTAGTTTCACTTAAACATTTTATTCAATTAGTTTGCTTAATTATTTTTAGTGTATCAGATTGTTTATAACTTTTGTTCAGCAACCATGATGAAAATGCGATCATCGTTTTATAATGGAATTGAATATCCACGTCGTATCGGCGGATATAATTCTGATTGTATTTTACATGAAGCTGCAGAATCATTGTCATCAGCTAATCATTTAAAGAGTAACAGACGCGTTCATGTAAGTTCTTACCGTAATTTTATTGTTGACGATAATGTTGGAAACGTTTAAAAACCCAAACTTCTAGGTTTTAAAAAATAATAGTACAAGCAAATTTTCAAAGCTACAAAAAGGTACTGTAACACTGCTGCAAAAAATTTTCCCAAAACATTCTTGATTTTTGTAAAATAGCTTTCAAGAATTGTACATATTGTTTGGTTATATAAATTCTAAATACTTTTTAAACGTGTTAAATTAATTTTTCAAAGTTTTAGCTAGCGTTAAATCATTTGTAATACAAGGTAAAAACACATTTAACTTAAATATGTTTTTACCTTGTATTACAGTGTAATAAAATTTCAAAACAGAAAACAAAAAGCACTCAATGAATTGCTCATTTTCTAATTACAAAAAAATACTAATAAAAGCCATATTTTGCCATTACAATAAAATCAGTGAACTCATCTGTACTGATTTTTGATATAATACAATGACGAATTTTTTTCTCATATTCAAAAGGTGCTTCAAAGCTTTTGTCCGATGAAAAAAGAACCTTAAACTGCCGTTAGATTCCATATGATGAATGATAAAATCTGCAACATCTGCTACGGTAGGACAAGTCAGCAGTCCATAAAAAATTTAGTTTTGTTAAACGTTGGAACTTTATTAAAGTTTTGATTGGATTTACATTCACCTGCCAAGTACATCTAAATAAAGTAGCTTTTTCTAGTTTTGCAAAATTTGGGAGTTACCGTAACTCCTTTGATAGCAATAAATTTAAAATACTGTAAAAAAATCTACATCTAGGCTTTGAAAAGCAATACCAAAATTGCTAAACTTCAAAAGAGTACTGTAATAATGCTACAAAAAAATTTTCCACCACTAAAAACACTTACTTTAATTTTCATAAATTTGTTGAATTTGATAATGTTTATACGAAACACAGGTGGGCAAATGGTGTGAATCTCACACCCTACTTATTGTGCATCGTAAGCGTTTTCTCCAACAGGATAAATAACAGTCAACTTCTTTGAAGACAAAGTTTTATTCAAATGGAAGGAAAATTATAGAACTTTTTGGCGAACAAATATTTGAATTGTAGACAAAAAACAATAATAATCGATGCAGAGGAAACAAGGAGATGAGTACAACAATCCCATAAGATTCTTCCATACAATTAACTACATCGTGATAAACGTGTATCATTCGGACTACTTCACTTATCTCTAAAAGGTTTTACAAGTGGTTATAATGATTGGACTGGATATAATTTTTATTTTTGACTTCCATTAAAACAAGGGAGGTACATCTCGAGGCGGCAAAAAATTAACGTGACTAACATGTGGACTGGGTTTTTTTTCACTGAGTAGACTCGCTATTTTAATAAACTTTATAAAGCTGTCTAAAAAATTAGTTGCTGCTGATATCTCTCTCTCATGGGATACTGTAGAAAAACTCAGTCCAGTCCAGAAGTTTCACAAAGTTGCAGTCAGGTCCAGAATTTGGTGAGTTCATCCCACGTCCCTATCAACTGTTTTTTTCACTGCCAAAAACAATTTCAATGTTAAAGAACACTGAAAAACTAAATGCCCCAAAAATCTAATTCCATATCAATAATCCCCCTTCCAAATCCAAATGATTCCCTCCATACAAGCGACAACAATCACAAATTTATTTAAAAAGGTAAAAACAAAATCAATCAAACAAAAAGAATTAATACGAAAAAAAGATTAAGTGCAAGAAATTAGCTGAGCACGTTTCAAAAAATTACCAATCGTCATCATCATGAGCAGCATGTGTTTGAGGAGTAATTATAGACCATCCAGGAGATCCACAAACATTTTGATCATTTGCAGCAGGTGCTTCTTTGACTTGACCAGGAGTTTCAACAGGTGATGGATTTTCAGCTGGTGCTTTTTCATCTTGACCAGAATTCTTTTCATGAGATGGAGAATTACCAGCTGGTACTTCTTTAGGTTGAACAAGAACTTCTGCAACAGATGGTGGTTTTACAGCTTCCACAGCATGATTAGACATTTCTACAGCATTACTAGCTAATGCTTCATTGATTTGACCAAGAGTTTCTTCAACGGGTAATGCTGGTGGTTGTTGAACTTGATTTTCAGCTGGTAATTGCTGAACTTGATTAAGGAGTGTTTTAAGCGATGGTGGAACCATATGACCAGATTTCTTCATAGCCTAAATTTTTATAATGATAACAACTCTACGAATTTAAAAAAGCACCTCTTGGATTTCAAAAAGAAGAGATTTATTTCGTTCAAGTGAAACATAAGAAATACATTTTCCTTCACGAATTCTTCCAACTCGTCCAGCTCGATGAACATAAGTATCATAATCAAGTGGCATATCATAATTGACGACTAAAAAAACGAAAAGGAATGAGATGCTGTCAACATAATTAAAGCAAACAAACCTAAATCAAGTTCTTTAATATCAATTCCACGAGCACAAATATCTGTAACAAGCAAACAAGAAATAACATTTTTGCGAAAATCATCAAATGCCTAAAAAAGTAATATATGAAAAACAGAGAAATATGTCCAGTAATGGTAGTATGTATACCTTTTCACGCAAATCTTGAGCCCGCATTCCACTAAGAGGTTCTGCATTAATTCCAGATAAGCATAAAGCATTTGCCAATTTTTCACAATATTCACGAGTATTACAAAAAACCAATGTACGTGGAAATTTGTTACTATCATATTCAACTAAAAAAAACACAATGAGTAATAGTCAAAAAATAATTAAAAATATACCTTTTTCAAGTTCAGCTCGCAAAAAGCTAACAAGATCTATAAACTTTTGACCAGATTCTGGAGCAGAAAATTCTTGAATACATCTTTTGTTAACAATATTTAAATGATTGGAGACAAGAGCTCTACAACCTTCGGGACGCATAAATGTTTTTGCTGTATCAAGTATATCTTCAGAAAAGGTTGCACTAAAGAAGAGAGTTTGACGCAATTTTCCCTGAAATCAAATTCTTTTATTAAATGTGATAGAAAAGGATGGATAGAAAAACTTACACTAGGAAATGATGGAAGTTCCAAAACAGGACGAATGTCACCCAAAAATTGTGAAGACAATAAATGATCACCTTCATCAAAAACAAGGTATCGAAGCTTATTAAATCCAATACAGCCTTCATCACTAAAATGTTTAAAACGGCCTGGACTAATACATAAAATATCCTAAAAAATATTGTTCTCGTTATTTATATGTACTTCTGAGAAATAGTTAAACATACACATCCTGCATTAATTTCACTAATATTGTTTCTCGTTGGTAATTCGCCATAGCTTCTAGCAACTGTAACATCAGTTTCTAAAAAGTATTTGATTAAGAGACTTGACTAATTCTAGAGAGAGTGGCTTACCGTATGCCAATTTCAATGCTTGCTCATAGCATTGCCGAACCAATTCCCTTGTAGGAGTCAAAATCTAAAAAATTACATCGTTATTTAACCACAATGTCGTTGCGACCAGGAGATAAGGACGGAAGGCTATTTTTCACAGTCCTAATGGCCCAGTTTTGTCACTAAAGGCTGGAGGGCCAGGTACAAAGGTAATGGTTACGGTTGAATCAAAGCTTTTTTGCTCGGCTGCAGCCCAGATTTTGGGCTAAATTAAATCAATATTACGGGCAACCGTCATTTTTGAGAAACGCTTGGCAAGATATCAAAGAAAGCTATCAAAAGAAAACATACAATACAAAAAGGATAGCCACCATCGCTTTTAAAGGTTCCATTTGTCTTAGCTTCAATACATTCAGAAATGATAGGAATCAAGTAAGCCTAAAAAAGAACAACATCATTAATATATCTCATTAAAGAAATGAGCAAACATACAGCAGTTTTACCACATCCAGTTTCAGCATGAGAGATAACGTCTAAAAGTATATAAATTGAATTAAATTAAACTAAAGCATCAGTAAGCTTACCATATCCATCAAGGATCAAAGGAATAGTTGTAGATTGAATTTGTCGTGGTTTAATATACTTTGATCGTTTAATGTTGAGCATTAAAGATTCAGGAAATCCAGCATCATTCCAATTTCTAAAAAAGAATGTACTAGTTTAATAACAATATGTATGTATAATAAGTAGCTTACTCAATTTTAACAAGTTCACGTCCACCACATTCAACATTAATGACGTCATCATCAGCGACAGTTGTTGCATAATTAGCAGAGCTTGCTTCATCTTCTTTAAAAAGTTGTTCAACAGGCTTTGTTTGAGAAACAAAGTCACGAGGTGCTCTAGCACGAGGTGGTTCAAGTATTTGAAGCTTGTCATGAATTGCTGCAAAAAATAGCGATAATGTATTAGCAGCAAAAGAGATCAATGCATACCTTGTCCAAAAACTGCAGCATCTTGAGCTGTTACACGAATTTGAGGTGAAACAGGCATATCACCACCTGTATATTGCTGTTGTTGTGGATGATAATGTTGTGGTACAAAACCACCACCACCAAATGGAGGAGGACTTCCACCATCATAACTACTATCGCGAGAACGATAGAAAGTACGAGGAGGAATATTATTCATTGGATATATTGTTATTATTACAGATATAAATATTGTAATAAAAAACTTTGATAATTTTGATAATCTTTTAAGAAAAATACTTCTTCAAAATTGATCAACACAAAAAAAAGTGTGAAAAAAAATTATCGATGAAAAAAAGGCTAACATTTGTTGCTGGCTTTTCGTTGCAAAACCATTTTGTAGTTACATTTTTTTAAAGCAATTACAGTACTTTACGCTGAGTATTCCCGGTTTTTTGTACAAAAGGCTTCAAAATTCATAGAGTGCGATGGTTAGTGCGCTTTTTCAAGCAATTCTAAATTTCCAAATTCTAAGAGTTTTTGATAATCAATATCAAGCTAAAAATAACAAATAATTATTGTGTTCTAAGATAAACATTCTCGAACATTACCAAAAGTTTTATTCAAAAGCTAATGTATACTTTCAAATAAGCATTCCATCTTAAACATTATAATGACTGACTAGCAGCAAGAATAAAAAGATTATCTAATGAAAAGCTGATATAAGTAAAAGAACTTTATTGATTTTTGTTGATAAATTCTCCATTCAAACGACTTGAGTCAACATTATATATTGTATTACCATTTATTTGTCGATAATCAGCATTAAAAAGTGTAATCGAAGTATCATAGGTTAATGCAGCTATTTCTCATATATATTTTATGAAGTCTTATCACGAGGATTATAAAATGTTTATAAATTCCCAAGTATAGTAAGCAGGAACAAATCTATATAAAACAGCTGTACCTTCACTCGATAATTAAGATTGTAATTAATCGACATTATTTGAAATTATCAAAGTACGATCCAAAGAAATTGTTGCTAAATTTGTGCCGCGAATATATATTTTTGTGATAACATTTGAATTACATTAACCCAAATCTCCAATATCCGTATAAAAGGTGTATGTAAAGAGCTTTTTTGATCAATTCTCTTGTATCTTCAATTACAACAGAAGATAGTTGTGTTGGGTGGTGACATGTTGTTATCCAGCAATTACGGTACTTTTTAATATCACGATGTTGAATGATACCTAAACAGTACAGCAGCGGATACGATAGTCTTTTCAGATTGTTTTTTTTCATGTAACAGCTGAAACGATAGCAGTATGTTCTGTAAAAGTTATAATACAGTATGACAAAGTTGTATTCTTAATTTTAATCTATAAAGAATACGGTATTCTTGCAAATTAATTTTTTTAGTTGCTGAATCGCAACTCTATTGAAGTAACTTTTGCTGTTGGTTACTAATCAGTAATAATCGAAATATCATAGGTTAGTAATGTTTCTCTTCATCCAATTATGACAAGATAAAAAAAATACAATTACCATTTTACCAATACACAGTAAAAATATTTGTGCGTATTACAAAAAAATATGGCACAAAAAAATATTTTGATTCAATTGTGCATGCAAAGAAGTATGTCTGTTCTTCAAAAACTTACTGCCGTTTTTAAGTTGAATCAATTTTTCCAAAAAAAATACAATTATATACTAGTGATTTTTATCAATATCAAGCAAAAGTCACCCTTGGAGAAATTTCTCAATAAACACTTGATTTATTTACTCAAAATTTCTGCCCCAAAAATCCATATATAAGCAACAGAAAATTCTTATTTTAGCATCATTTTAGTCTTTGACTACTGCTCTCATCAACTTATTCTTTTCTTCTTCTCTCATCTACTCTTTCTTCAATAATGGCAACCGAATCTTCTTCTTCTACTGCTGCTGCTCCAGAAGTTCCATCTGCTCAAAAGATGTTTCTCCGTTCAAAAATTAATCCAGAATTTCAAGTCGAAGTTGGGCCATCTGTTATTAATTGCTGCAATATCCTTAAAAATGTTACTGAACATACCGATAATTCTGATGCTGTTGAAGTTGATATGACTCAAAGCCAGCTTGAAAAATTTGTTGAACTTCACAATCGTTTCCCTCCAACTGCTGCGATCACTGATAAAGATCTTGAATGGACAAACAATTTCTTCAAGCAAATGTCAGATGATGAATTCAAAGAACTCTGTTGGAAAGCTGATTATTTGGATTCTCAACGATTCTTGGAAGCTGCTGGTGATTTTGTTATGCATAAAATTGAAGATATGGAAGTTCCAGAAATTCAAAAATATTTAAATATCGTCGATGACTATACTGCTGAAGAACGCAAAGCTATGGAAGAACATCCCCTTGAATTTTTTACTGGTGTTTCCATTCAACAAGATGAACAACCTGCTGAAGGTGAACAAGCTGCTGCTGCTGATGCTCAATAAAAAAATTGTTATTCTTTGTTATTTGTATGTTTCTTATTTTATGTATGCGATTTTTTTTGTGTTTTGAAATTGTGAATAAAAAGTTTTGAAAAAAATTTTGTTTTCTCTGAATTTCTTCATTTAATTTTTTTCTAAGATCATTATTGTTTTCGGGCTAGTTTTATTGATTCAATTCCACATGGAAAGAGACAACAAAATAGGGTAATAAAGATAACAGAATTTTATGCTACAAAAACGCTTCTCTTTGATCGTCGGGAAATTGATTTGTTGTAATTGGAAGGTCATAGGTAAATGTTGGAATAGCTTTTTATGTTGTTTTCTTTTAAGATGAGAAAAGGTTTGGTAGAGTTGCTTTCATTGATTTTAGTAATTCATGGATCACCTGTTCCTTTAAATGATGTAAAGTTTTTTATAGTAATTGAAATATTTGTAAAAATAATGTTTTTAGAATCATGTAAATCCATTAAATGCAAAAGCAGGAGTAAATTGTGATAACTGCAAAGTTTTAATGAATGGATTGGCAATTCAAATAAGTAAAAATAATAGTGATGCAGATTTGGATGCCTTTTTTTAGTAAGTGGCTTTTGAGGTTTTTCAATTTCTCACATCAAATTTGTCAATGTTTTCATAAACGGGTTTTCGGGAAGTGAGAAAAAAGTCTGTCATAAATTAAATTGAGGGCAGATAAAAATCCGTTTGTGGTTTTTGAAGCAACAATGTTTGCATAGAAATAACTTCTTATTTTATCAAAGATTTATACAAATGTTATTTTCTGTGATCTAGCAGTTGTTAAGTATGACACCTTCATTTTAGCAAAACCTGTGTTGATCTAAAAATTGAAGAACCAGATATGTGTAACCAGCTAATGAAAGCTTTTGGAAATGAAATGTATTTCACTTTACGATCGACATCCCTTCTTCCACTAGATTTTTGTGAAGCTTGGGTTACATCTGGTTGTGGCTTCACAGATTCTGTAATGAATCAACCATGGCCCCTTACAATCCCTGGAAGCAAACCACCCGTTCAGCCATGGCCTACCCCAGCACCTGGAAAACCAACTCTTCGAGTTTTACACTTAACTGATATCCACGTTGATCGAAGCTATTCTGTTGGAAGTGAAGCAGATTGTGCACATGGCGCAATTGAAACATATAATTTCTGTTGTCGGGCTCAGAATTCTTCAGCACCTGTAAAAACTCCAGCAGGAAAATATGGTACCCCTGCAAGATGTGATATTCCATATATTATGTTTGAAGAAACAATGAAATGGATTGCATCGCATGAACTTAATATTGATTATATCATTGTTACGGGAGATTTTGAATCACATGATATATGGTCAAATCAACAAGATACAACAAGGGTTAATTTGATCAATATCACGGATACAATTTATCAATATTTTCCAAATACACCTGTCTTTCAAACAACTGGTAATCATGAAGGTGTACCAATGGATGCGTAAGTCTTTCTTTTATCTATTATCATCTATTACTTGGTGCTGCATATGATATTTAAATTTGACAAAAAATTTTAATGTTTAAATTATCTATGCAGCTGTCCGTTTCACCATACTTTTTAAACTTAAATAAAAAATACAATCAATTTGCAAAAAGCAATAAAACTTTTGATTCATTCTTTCTTTTAAAATTTATAGTTTTGCTCCACATACAATTGCCGAATATGATACTCGTGGACCTCAATGGCTTTATACAATTTTTAATCAAACATGGACAAAATATCTCCCAACATCTGCTCAAGAAACAATTATGTAGTATGCAACTTTTCCGGATTTTTCCGATAAAGTTATTTTAATTATTAAAACCTTTTTTTCAGTCGTGGAAGTTATTCATTCCGCCCATTTGTTGGATTAAAATTTATTTCTCTCAATACAATTTATTGCTCACATTGGAATTTGTTAGTTCCTACTACCATAACAAACAATAACAAGTTTCTTTAGCTATTCATTTATGACAGTTGCTGACCCGGACATGACACTTGATTGGCTTGCAAAAGAACTATATGATTCTGAACAAAAGGGAGAAAAAGTTCATATCATTTCACATATCCCTTCTGGAAGTAGTTACTGTATCAAAGCTTTCTCGGATAATTATTATAGCCTTATAAATCGATTTGAAAATACTATAGCTGCACAATTTTTTGGTCATACACATGTTGATGAATTTTATGTGAGTTCTTTTTTGGAACCATTATTGAGAGAACAAAAACTTATATTATATCAAATATCTCTGTTACGATTTTGTTTGATTTTTAAATTAAAAAAACGAAACCAGAAGCTTCTTTAGTTCGTTTTGAAAAAAGTTCAAATATCGAAATTTCGATTTGCAAATAAACCAAAACTCCTGTAATTTTGATTTCGCTATGTTCAAGTTTGTTTTCAGGTCTATTTTGATGATAAAAACCCTTCAAATCGACCAACACATACCGCATTTGTTGCCCCATCTTTAACAACATATTCACAAGCTAATCCAGCTTACAAGATTTATACCATTGATGGAAATTATACTGGTTCAACATTTACTGTAATTGATGAAGAAACATATTGGGCAAATTTAACTGAGATAAATGCAAATGACAAAGTTGAATTTAAATTAGAATACAATAAACGGGTATTATTTTCATAATACCTTTATTATAGAAGATTTTTATGCAAACTGTTTTATAGAAAGATTATGGTATGAAAGATTTATCTCCTGCATCCTATTATGATTTGACTCAAAGAATGTTAACTGATGATGCATTGTTAAGTAAATATATTCAAAATTATCATCGTAATGATAAACAGCTTTCAACTTGTGATGCAACATGTCGAAAGAATTATATTTGTGAAGCATTAACAGCTGAAAGGGGAATGCAAAATGTTTTTTGTGCTGGATTATAATAGCGAGATATGGGATCTTTCTTTGCTTGCTTGTGTCAATTTCTTTTTTATAAATGTTTCTATTTTTAAAAATAAATTTATTTCATTCCTTGTCACAAACTCTACACAAAGTGCATCATCAAAACTTTCTTTGAAAATTATTACTTTGACATCCAACTTCTAGTTGCTGGGCCAACATGCACACTATTATTATTACTAAAAGTAATACTTTGAATAATACTTTTTCTCAAGTTTGGGCTTAAAAGCATAAAGCAAAATGGCGTTGAAAGAGTTGCCACATCATAAGTCAAACATTGAATCGGAACAAAATAAAAATAAACAAATTCTTCTTCAGATGTATTAAAAAATGTTAAAAATACCTAAAAGCTTTATTATTGATTGATTTTGTGAGTTGTTAATTAAACTTACATAAAAAATGCAATGGATTACGGTAGTGAAGAATAAAAACAGAGAAATTACAAAAAGTTTGATGTCACTTGTTGAACGTTTTTTGGCGGCTTTTGTTTTTGTATTGATGA
Source organism: Panagrolaimus sp. LJ2400 (assembly GCA_024447215.1). Classification (NCBI taxonomy): domain Eukaryota; kingdom Metazoa; phylum Nematoda; class Chromadorea; order Rhabditida; family Panagrolaimidae; genus Panagrolaimus; species Panagrolaimus sp. LJ2400. Next base: position 256,748 of record JAMRYA010000061.1, read on the forward strand.
ATGTTAGCTTGATTACGGTAGCAATGTTAAAAATGAGGGATATTGAATAACAAACTCCACCAACATATGCAAATAGCTTTCCTTTACTTGGCTAAAAATTTTAGCTTTTTGTTACTCAAAATTTTACCCTCATGTAGCTGCAAGGAATAAACTTACTGCACTTGCCCATGTCTTCATTGTATCAATTGCATACCAAATTGGCATATCTTTTGGTCGTGAAAATGACATTACTGCTGCTTGAACATATAATATCCAACTCATGTATGCTCCAGGAAAAACAAAAATAAGGATTATTGAAAGTCGAGATATAGTTTTTAAATGTTTTTGATATTTAACAGGTAAAACAAGAACACAGCAACGATTTATTGAAATAAATAAATGAATATAATGTTGGCAATGTTGAAGGACGCATGTAATATATGCCCAAATAGCTGTAAACCAATTTGGCCATACAAAACTTTCATAAATTGGATAAAGAATTGAAAAATGTCCTGCTCGAAAGTAACCATAAAAGAAGAAATAAAGCAGCAGATCCTAAAAATTATTTAAAAAAAGCTCGAAAAATGAAGAAGGTAAGCCAAGTAAAACTGTAGTAGTTTTTTTGAATACAAAGTGTTTTTTACTTTTGTAAGCTTTTAATTTTAGGGAAGGATCAACTCTCCCAGAAGCATCATTTAAACTCCAAATATTTGTATTAAAAAAAACTTTGCTAAACGGTGTGTAATTCAAATTTGATCTCAGCACAAACTTAAAATTGACAAAGAATATGAAAATCAAGTCTTGTGTTCACGCAGTGATCAAACAATAGTTTTGATTTTTATAATTCATTTAAATTATAAGCTGTATTGAGATCACATGTGAATTTGGCGCTGTTTGGCGAAGTATTCCCAAATGCCATTATTTTAGGTGGAAAAGATTCTTCCATCAGTGATACCCTTTACTGAAAATATAAGCACACGGAAGCAAAAAGAAGCGACATTTTGTCAAAAAAACGGTTTTCAATTTTCATGAATGATCTCTATCAAATGCAAAGAATCTTACCACTATACCCAGCAATCTTATATAATCAAAAAATACTGTAGAATAAGTGGTTGTACGTTTTTTAAATAGCACTATTAAAAATATAATATAAAGAAAAACAGCTGGAAGTTCATATAACATGGAAGCTAAATTCAGCGCTTCATAAAACGATACCATAGTAAATATTCAGTTACAAATATCGTATTACTGTAATACAAGTGAATAAAAATTTAACAAACAATTTCATTCAAAAATAAAATTTAATTTTTAAAAAACACAGCAGCACTTAAAGATCGAGAACAAATAATAGGGCGTTTTTTGTTGACAATTTTCATGTCAATGTTATCATTAAAAAGTTTGTTAAAATTATAGCCTTTATTTTTCGACATATTTTTAAAGAGCTTTTATTATTTGTCATTATTTTGTGCCTACGTAAATACATCTTATTTAAGAGTAATATGGGTCATTAGAACTTTACGATTATGAATATAGCTTTATAAACACGTGCAGGTGATTTGATGTCAATACATTTTTTTCATTTTAAAAATAGTGTCGACATAAAAGCTAAATAACTGCTTCCGAAAGTGTTATTTTCCAAGACAGTAAGGATTTCTGTATGTTTTGCAGTAATAAGAATTGTGTAACTTTTTTCAAACAAAAACTTTTTCTACTATTAAGTGCCATAACAAAAAAGAGTTTTATAGACGTATACTGTAGTCATTTTTTAACATTCGTCATAAAAATGACAGTAATATCTGTATTAATTTCACACGATGATGTTGAAAAAATTTTAAATGTCAAAGGACTTATCCATTAAAAACATAAGGTACACAAAACTACATAACTGAAAGAAAACCTTTTTTATCACTTTTTAAAAACATAAATAATTACAAATAAAATTTTTTCATAAAAGAACAACAGAACGAGATAAAATTGATTCTCGTTTTTCTGCATATACACCAGTATTACAGCAAAGAATCAATGTTCGATTAATTTTCTTTTCTGCTGTTGTTGTTGTTGATGGAGTTGAAGCAGCAGGTGATGTAGTAGTAAAATCATTGATAAAAAGAGATATACATTTATCATCAACAATTTCATCCATTTCAAAGAAGTGTTTTGAACAAAATATTGAATATTTGTCATGGTATTGTGGATGTGCCCAATAGCAATCTATAAACAAATGGGTTACTGTAATCAAGTCAAGCCATAAATATTAAGCAAACAAAACTCACTTTCTTTGATCAATTTTGGTTGATTATTTGTTGATGGAATTTGAAAAACGCCATAGCACCGCATTTCTCGATCATGTCGAACAGGTTCTTTTCTACATGTTTCTTCATTCTTCAATGAAATATTTGCATCGAATCGACAACCTTCTTGTATTCGTCGTCGTGTTTCTTCTGCATCTGTATTTGCAATATCATAAAATTCATCAACAATTTCCGCTTTATTGCAAGGTTCTTTTGAAGCAAGACAACAACAATATACACTAAAAACAGTTGGATTACTAAATAACATAGATACAGAGAGACGTACGTTTGTGATTTAAAATCATGATGGCATGAATCAATTTTAGTTGCAACAGCTTCAGGATCTTTCATTTTGCTAGAAAGTTGAACAGAATCCCAACAATTTTTTGGTTCAACTGGATGAGTTTTGTGTACATTATTTGAGAAATTATATTTACGTAATTTTTTACCATCTTCATAGTAAACTGACAAAAATACGGAGCAGAAGAATGTATATGAGCTATTTGTTTCTACAGTATCTATTGATTTACCTTTATCACGTATACCTTTAAAGCAATTGAGCGGATTTTCCTATAGAGGTTTTTATAACAGTCATATCTTCGCTATAGCTACTTACCTCATAAACTTCTTGCATTCTTCTAACCCATTCATCACCCTTTCTTGGATCATCACAATACGGTTCTTCACATCTTGCAACAAACTGCTTTGAATGAGATGCAAAATAGTATTTTACTAAGTCCAATGAAATATTAGCAACTGGAGATTTTGTCATTGTATCAAGTTTTGCTGCACATTCTTTCTTTACTTCTGGATCAAAGAATACAAAAGCAGCAGCAGGACCAGATTTATTCCAATCAAGTTTAGGTGATGTTATCAAACTATCACTTTCAAGTGCTTTAATCCAAGATGCTGGTATTCGAAATGGTCTTTGTGCTACTGGATCAACAATAACATAGCAACCATGTTCAGAAAGAGATGATTGAAAAAAGCATTGATTAAAGACAGGTGTAAAAAATAATGTACCAGCAAGTCTTTTATAATCTTGCATAATTCCCTTTGCTTGAATTTTAAAGCATAACTGAAAAAAATAACATGAATTGTGGCTATATAAGGTGTACAAACTTACAGTATACGATATATCTTTATCCCATGGACATAAATCTTTCAGAGCTTCTTTCATAACATGTTCATATTCGTCAACATCAGAAACATAATAATCTGTTGGACAATTTGATTTTTTACCTCCTTCTAAAGAATTATTCAATGTAAGCGGAACTCTTGGATCATTCCATATTGTTGCAGTTTCATTCTTTTCTGGGATACTTTTTGTTGTAGTTCTTTTTTTCAAATCTACAATGTTTAACTCCTTTTTATGGTATTTTGTCCGCGGATGCAAATGTCACATTGAGGTTCATTGAGTTACAACAATTGTGCTAATAACTCTATTAATAACTTTGCCAGTAATCTTTGTTAATATTTTATGAAAATTTTTTTAACTTTTGTATACTTAATTTATAGCTTTATCTTGCCATATCCATTAACATGGATATAAACCACCAAGAAAGGTATTTAACATTTCCCCCTACTAACAAAAATCTAATACTTTTATAGACTTCTTAATCATTTTCGCATTGATCAACTACTTGCTAGAGGTGGTGGACAGTTACAAAAAGTATTTAAAAAACGATGGTTTGATTACAAAGATAAAGAATGGGAAGATTCGGATGGTATTGAGCTTGCAAAGTTATGCGATGAAGCTGGACCACAAATTAAAGATAGATTAAAAAATGATAAAATTGATTTATGGGATATTACTGCAACATGTCGAGCAATTCAAGCTATCTCAAAAGAAATTACAACAAAAGAAAGAGAAAATAAAGCTATTCATGAGTTGAGAGAAGCTAGAAATAATATGGCACATGGTGGAAGTAATGTTATAAATATTTTAGAGTAAAAAAGTTTATAAAGTATTTTTACAGAAGCTGAAATGAGTAATGAAGAATTCAATCAAAGATGGAATCATATTGCAAATATGTTAGTTAAACTTGGAGATAATTATGCCGATATTAAAGCGCTTAAAATTGAGCTAATGAAAATTGGTAAAAGTGAAGTTATTGTTAGCAATGTTGAACCTGCTGTAAAGCCAGCTGTTGAAAATAAAGTTGAAATTAATGATGCAGAATCAGAAAGTAACACATCTGATACAGACGAAGATGAAAAAAATGAGAAGGAAGCAACTGCAGAATTAAAAGAAGAGGAAAAACAAAAAGGAAAGGAGAAGTGCATGGAAGATGGTAAATGTGAAAAGTGTGATAATAAAGCCGAATATAACAAGCTAAAAGATGAAGCAAATAAATTTTTTAAGGCAAAGAAACTACTCCTTTAAATATAAAACTATATATGTATTTTATAGGCAAACGATTTCACTAACGCAATTGATGCTTATTCTAAAATCTTACAACTTCCTGGTATTATGCCTGAAGATAAAGCTGTCATTTTTAATAACAGAAGTGTTGCATATTTATCTTCAAAAGCTAAAGATTCAGTAAAATTAGCTCAAAAAGATGCTGAATGGTCAATACAATTATGGCCATGTGGTTGGAGAGGATATTATCGTTTAGCAAGAGCCCAGAGTGCATCAGAAAATTACTCTGAAGCTGAAAAATCTTTGGAAAATGCGTTAGCTTTAAATCCTCATCTAAAGAAGCTCGAGATGAATTAAGTTCTGTAAGAAGCAAGGTTCGATAATACTTAACATTTTCAAAAGCAAAAGAACGATTTTGTAGATTGGCATTATTTCTCGTAGAGAGCATTTAAATTCTGCTTATCAAATTCCATCTATGGATGAACAATTTAATGAAGTTCAAACTCGTACTGGAATGAACAAAAAGCAAGCTAAAAAGCTTTTAAATAAAGTAATGGATTTACCTGTATTTGGTGATATAATAAGAGCTAAGAATTATATGATGGGAAATGGAGTTCCACAAGATTATTCAAAAGCTGCTTATCATTTTGAAAAAGCTGCACGTGGTGGTGATCCTGATGCTAAGTATTGTCTTGGATTATTGTATCATGAAGGAAAAGGTGTTTCACAAGACTTTAAAAAGTCAATGGAGCTGTTGCTTCAAGCTGCAAATACTACTCAAAATAATATTTCAGTTGGAAGTGGAATACCTGAAGCTCAACATTTGCTTGGAATAAAATATTCAGAAGGAATCGGAGTTGAAAAAAATTATCGAAAAGCTGCAGAATGGTATGAAAAAGCTAAAAATCATGGATTTGGACCATCAGCAAATAACCTGGGATTATTTTATAAAAATGGACAAGGTGTCGAAAAATCGCCAAGAGTAGCTTTTAATTATTTTAAACTTGCTTCAAGTTTGGGTGACGCACAAGGAATGCATAATTTAGCGCACTGTTATTTAACTGCTGAAGGAACAGATTTAAAAGAACTATCTGAAGAATACCTTGCTGAAGGTAAGCACAAATTTTTTAAATTTGGGATCAAGTTATAATGCCGACACAGACAGGCAACCCCAAAATTAAACATCTTATTTTCAAGGTATCAAATGGTTAGAACTTTCTGTTCAAAAAGGAAACATGAATGCTGCAAATGATTTAGAAAAAATTAAACATTTAAATTTGGATGACATTAAAATGGCATCATTTCTTAATAAAATGATGCCACAGCCTTCATTAAACAAGGATCTTCTGGATAAAGAACAACATGGTGCTGCAATAAAAGTAAAACTTTTTTTAACACGATATTAGCATAAATTTGCTATTTAGGAAGCTGCTAAAAAGGATCAATAACTGCTCAACGGCATCAAAACATTTGGAAAAATATTGAGTTAGCAATGGAAGCCTTTAAAAAAAGTGACTCAAAAGGTGTTGTTTCCGCTTTGGCTACAGCAATTAGACTTGATCATCAAATTGCAAAAGTTCCTGAAATTTTATTTCCTGTTATTGAGGTATGCTTTTCTTTTCTGCTTCCAGATTTTACAAATGCACTATTACAGAAAAGAATGAAATCACACTCAGATGAGCTCGAAACTATTACATGCTTTATTCATATTAATAGAAATAGAAATAACATGATATATTTAGATGCCATTAATGAATATTGGCCAAAATTTCCTCAAGATAAATATCTTTTAGAGCAACGAATTACAAGTTTTATTGTCAGTAAACAGCTAGATGCAGCTTTAAAAGTAGTAAATAAAGCTTTAGAAGTATGATTATGTAAATTAATGAATTTTTAATTATATTTTTTTAGGTTTATCCCACATCCCTTCGTTTTCTTTATTGTCGTGTTATTGTTCTTTGCAATCAAGATAAACAACAAGAAGAAAGTCTAAAAGCTTTGGAAAAATTTATAAATTCTGCTCCAAAAGATCACGATAAAGTTCCAGCATGTTATTATCGAAAAGCAATTTATTACAATCATTTAAACAATATTCCCAAATTTATTGAAGCATATAAAGCTGGTCTTGCGGCTGAAAAGAAACAACTTCCATGCTTTTTACCTTATGATTTTTATGACAAAGTTTATTTAGAAAAGCTTTATGAATATTATAAATCACAAAAAGACACCACCAGCAAAACAAAACCTTCAACTGCAACGCCTTCAACATCCTCAAATCAAAGCTTGGAGAAAATAAAATTAAATCCTCAAAGAAAATTTTTAATTATCAAGCATCGTGAAAATTTTATTAGTACAGAAGAAATTAGAAATATGGAAGGAAAGCATAAATTCGATTTAACAATTTCAAAGACACCTAATGCACCAAAACCACCTCGATTGGTTTCACTTAAAAATATTACTTTAAAAGAAATGAATCCGATTGAGGATAAACCATATGATGGATATGTTCTTGAAGCACAAATTATTGAATGGTCTTTTGTAATGACTGGAATAGCAACAGTTATTGAAGATGAAAATGGAGATTTTCAAAGGCATGTTACATCATCTTCATCGATTATCAAAAAAAAAATGAAATATATTTAGATTGTCAATATACAATTGGCCTACAAGAGGCAACAAAATTCTAGATTGTATTGAAGCCATAAAAATTTTTCGACCAAATAGCATAGTCTCAATTGTCAATCCATATATGCGAATGTCAAGAGATGGACAAAGTTTAATTCGAGTTGAAAGCCCTGGTCACATTCAAATTGGTAAATATTATTGTTGCAACTTGCAAGATAACAAATTTACAAATAAAATTTTAGATAGCACATCAGCTGATAAAAAATGTTATTGCTGTGGCAAAGAGGCAAAAATTCTTCCATGCTCTAAATGCCTTATGTCGCATTATTGTTCAAAAGAATGCCAAATCTACGATTGGAAAGAATTCAATCATAAAGATTTATGCCCATATCTGAAGAAATATCACGATTTGATCAATTTGCCGTTATAAAGTATTTACGTCATTTAAAGTGTTTTTATTTACTACCTTAATGTTGCTTTAATTTTGCTTAACAATTTTATTTTTTTATTATTTTCGTGCATGCTACGGCATCTCTTTCCAATAAAATACATTGCTTTTTAAAAATTGGCACATAATTAAATTTCAACGAAAAAACAAAAACAATAAAAAAAAATTTCGAGGTTCAATTATATTATCAAAAAAAGTGTATATTTCATTTTCCTGTACTCTTTTTTTTCATGTGCATTTTTGCGCCGAACAATCCCTTTCTTCTTCTACTTCTTTCCTACATTCAAAGTTCAATCAGTTAGAAAATCCATCAATCTTTTTTTAAATATTATATTTCGTCCTTCGACTGTTCTTGCCTTCTTTTTTTTGTTCTTCTGATTTCGTCTCCCATTTCTTTTTTTGTCATAAAAATTGTGCAATGCCGATACTGCAAAAAAAATGAAAGAAAAAAGAGAGTTGTTTCTATGTCGCATTGAAATAATTTTTATTAAATATCAAAGGTAAAAAAGGTATACTTAATTTTAGAAGAGTTGCTTTGTTTTATTATTGTCTGCAGATTTTTTTGTTTTTGCGTTCTGTGGTAATTAAGAATGTTTTAAATAAATGGATGCGTAATTACAGTAATCCTTCAAAACCAAACTGCGTTTTTCATAAATTTATTTGACAAAATCTGGAAATATGACATTAGTAATTTTTTTATGTGAACATTAGAGAATAACAAAAAAAAACTGATTCTGTGAATCTATCTCAGATATCTGACCAGAAGGCTTCTAATGGTTTAATGTATACTTTTTGTACACATTTCGACCAACTTGATCAAGAATTAAATGTTTGTGTTATGTAGATTTTTCTCAACCTTAAAAAATCTAATTTAATTGTACAGTATCAACGTGCTTGTTATAAGTTAACAGTAATCACTTAAACATGTTTTTATTTTTCTCCTTTTGCTTTGTTCACTTTTTTGCTTTGTCTTTTTTTGCATCTTTTTTAAAACTTAAAAAAAAAAGTTATTGTTAGCAATGTTGAACCTGCTGTAAAGCCAGCTGTTGAAAATAAAGTTGAAATTAATGATGCAGAATCAGAAAGTAACACATCTGATACAGACGAAGATGAAAAAAATGAGAAGGAAGCAACTGCAGAATTAAAAGAAGAGGAAAAACAAAAAGGAAAGGAGAAGTGCATGGAAGATGGTAAATGTGAAAAGTGTGATAATAAAGCCGAATATAACAAGCTAAAAGATGAAGCAAATAAATTTTTTAAGGCAAAGAAACTACTCCTTTAAATATAAAACTATATATGTATTTTATAGGCAAACGATTTCACTAACGCAATTGATGCTTATTCTAAAATCTTACAACTTCCTGGTATTATGCCTGAAGATAAAGCTGTCATTTTTAATAACAGAAGTGTTGCATATTTATCTTCAAAAGCTAAAGATTCAGTAAAATTAGCTCAAAAAGATGCTGAATGGTCAATACAATTATGGCCATGTGGTTGGAGAGGATATTATCGTTTAGCAAGAGCCCAGAGTGCATCAGAAAATTACTCTGAAGCTGAAAAATCTTTGGAAAATGCGTTAGCTTTAAATCCTCATCTAAAGAAGCTCGAGATGAATTAAGTTCTGTAAGAAGCAAGGTTCGATAATACTTAACATTTTCAAAAGCAAAAGAACGATTTTGTAGATTGGCATTATTTCTCGTAGAGAGCATTTAAATTCTGCTTATCAAATTCCATCTATGGATGAACAATTTAATGAAGTTCAAACTCGTACTGGAATGAACAAAAAGCAAGCTAAAAAGCTTTTAAATAAAGTAATGGATTTACCTGTATTTGGTGATATAATAAGAGCTAAGAATTATATGATGGGAAATGGAGTTCCACAAGATTATTCAAAAGCTGCTTATCATTTTGAAAAAGCTGCACGTGGTGGTGATCCTGATGCTAAGTATTGTCTTGGATTATTGTATCATGAAGGAAAAGGTGTTTCACAAGACTTTAAAAAGTCAATGGAGCTGTTGCTTCAAGCTGCAAATACTACTCAAAATAATATTTCAGTTGGAAGTGGAATACCTGAAGCTCAACATTTGCTTGGAATAAAATATTCAGAAGGAATCGGAGTTGAAAAAAATTATCGAAAAGCTGCAGAATGGTATGAAAAAGCTAAAAATCATGGATTTGGACCATCAGCAAATAACCTGGGATTATTTTATAAAAATGGACAAGGTGTCGAAAAATCGCCAAGAGTAGCTTTTAATTATTTTAAACTTGCTTCAAGTTTGGGTGACGCACAAGGAATGCATAATTTAGCGCACTGTTATTTAACTGCTGAAGGAACAGATTTAAAAGAACTATCTGAAGAATACCTTGCTGAAGGTAAGCACAAATTTTTTAAATTTGGGATCAAGTTATAATGCCGACACAGACAGGCAACCCCAAAATTAAACATCTTATTTTCAAGGTATCAAATGGTTAGAACTTTCTGTTCAAAAAGGAAACATGAATGCTGCAAATGATTTAGAAAAAATTAAACATTTAAATTTGGATGACATTAAAATGGCATCATTTCTTAATAAAATGATGCCACAGCCTTCATTAAACAAGGATCTTCTGGATAAAGAACAACATGGTGCTGCAATAAAAGTAAAACTTTTTTTAACACGATATTAGCATAAATTTGCTATTTAGGAAGCTGCTAAAAAGGATCAATAACTGCTCAACGGCATCAAAACATTTGGAAAAATATTGAGTTAGCAATGGAAGCCTTTAAAAAAAGTGACTCAAAAGGTGTTGTTTCCGCTTTGGCTACAGCAATTAGACTTGATCATCAAATTGCAAAAGTTCCTGAAATTTTATTTCCTGTTATTGAGGTATGCTTTTCTTTTCTGCTTCCAGATTTTACAAATGCACTATTACAGAAAAGAATGAAATCACACTCAGATGAGCTCGAAACTATTACATGCTTTATTCATATTAATAGAAATAGAAATAACATGATATATTTAGATGCCATTAATGAATATTGGCCAAAATTTCCTCAAGATAAATATCTTTTAGAGCAACGAATTACAAGTTTTATTGTCAGTAAACAGCTAGATGCAGCTTTAAAAGTAGTAAATAAAGCTTTAGAAGTATGATTATGTAAATTAATGAATTTTTAATTATATTTTTTTAGGTTTATCCCACATCCCTTCGTTTTCTTTATTGTCGTGTTATTGTTCTTTGCAATCAAGATAAACAACAAGAAGAAAGTCTAAAAGCTTTGGAAAAATTTATAAATTCTGCTCCAAAAGATCACGATAAAGTTCCAGCATGTTATTATCGAAAAGCAATTTATTACAATCATTTAAACAATATTCCCAAATTTATTGAAGCATATAAAGCTGGTCTTGCGGCTGAAAAGAAACAACTTCCATGCTTTTTACCTTATGATTTTTATGACAAAGTTTATTTAGAAAAGCTTTATGAATATTATAAATCACAAAAAGACACCACCAGCAAAACAAAACCTTCAACTGCAACGCCTTCAACATCCTCAAATCAAAGCTTGGAGAAAATAAAATTAAATCCTCAAAGAAAATTTTTAATTATCAAGCATCGTGAAAATTTTATTAGTACAGAAGAAATTAGAAATATGGAAGGAAAGCATAAATTCGATTTAACAATTTCAAAGACACCTAATGCACCAAAACCACCTCGATTGGTTTCACTTAAAAATATTACTTTAAAAGAAATGAATCCGATTGAGGATAAACCATATGATGGATATGTTCTTGAAGCACAAATTATTGAATGGTCTTTTGTAATGACTGGAATAGCAACAGTTATTGAAGATGAAAATGGAGATTTTCAAAGGCATGTTACATCATCTTCATCGATTATCAAAAAAAAAATGAAATATATTTAGATTGTCAATATACAATTGGCCTACAAGAGGCAACAAAATTCTAGATTGTATTGAAGCCATAAAAATTTTTCGACCAAATAGCATAGTCTCAATTGTCAATCCATATATGCGAATGTCAAGAGATGGACAAAGTTTAATTCGAGTTGAAAGCCCTGGTCACATTCAAATTGGTAAATATTATTGTTGCAACTTGCAAGATAACAAATTTACAAATAAAATTTTAGATAGCACATCAGCTGATAAAAAATGTTATTGCTGTGGCAAAGAGGCAAAAATTCTTCCATGCTCTAAATGCCTTATGTCGCATTATTGTTCAAAAGAATGCCAAATCTACGATTGGAAAGAATTCAATCATAAAGATTTATGCCCATATCTGAAGAAATATCACGATTTGATCAATTTGCCGTTATAAAGTATTTACGTCATTTAAAGTGTTTTTATTTACTACCTTAATGTTGCTTTAATTTTGCTTAACAATTTTATTTTTTTATTATTTTCGTGCATGCTACGGCATCTCTTTCCAATAAAATACATTGCTTTTTAAAAATTGGCACATAATTAAATTTCAACGAAAAAACAAAAACAATAAAAAAAAATTTCGAGGTTCAATTATATTATCAAAAAAAGTGTATATTTCATTTTCCTGTACTCTTTTTTTTCATGTGCATTTTTGCGCCGAACAATCCCTTTCTTCTTCTACTTCTTTCCTACATTCAAAGTTCAATCAGTTAGAAAATCCATCAATCTTTTTTTAAATATTATATTTCGTCCTTCGACTGTTCTTGCCTTCTTTTTTTTGTTCTTCTGATTTCGTCTCCCATTTCTTTTTTTGTCATAAAAATTGTGCAATGCCGATACTGCAAAAAAAATGAAAGAAAAAAGAGAGTTGTTTCTATGTCGCATTGAAATAATTTTTATTAAATATCAAAGGTAAAAAAGGTATACTTAATTTTAGAAGAGTTGCTTTGTTTTATTATTGTCTGCAGATTTTTTTGTTTTTGCGTTCTGTGGTAATTAAGAATGTTTTAAATAAATGGATGCGTAATTACAGTAATCCTTCAAAACCAAACTGCGTTTTTCATAAATTTATTTGACAAAATCTGGAAATATGACATTAGTAATTTTTTTATGTGAACATTAGAGAATAACAAAAAAAAACTGATTCTGTGAATCTATCTCAGATATCTGACCAGAAGGCTTCTAATGGTTTAATGTATACTTTTTGTACACATTTCGACCAACTTGATCAAGAATTAAATGTTTGTGTTATGTAGATTTTTCTCAACCTTAAAAAATCTAATTTAATTGTACAGTATCAACGTGCTTGTTATAAGTTAACAGTAATCACTTAAACATGTTTTTATTTTTCTCCTTTTGCTTTGTTCACTTTTTTGCTTTGTCTTTTTTTGCATCTTTTTTAAAACTTAAATTCAAGGAAGGCCCATAAAAGAAGAAAAAAAAACAAGAAATGGACCACATGTTAGACTAGTGAAAAAAACCGGTACACTTTTATTCAAATTTTTTATTGAAGTGTCCTTCAAAATACCTCATCTAAAACTTAATTGCTTTTTTTATATTTCCTTGAGAAAAGTCCAAATTAGGTGTAATTTTTTTATAGTTTTTATTGAAGCAACATCTTTTTGAAGAAATAAGATTTTTTGGGTTATAAAAAACATAGTTGCACTTTTAAGTCTTTAAAGAACAGTTATAGAAAAACGAACTATTTTATATGGAATTATAGAGGAGTTGCAGCGTTTATAATTTTTTTAACTGAATTTGAAAATTGGGTATTTGTTGAGCAGTTTTTTGTTCATTTAAGATGTTTTTCAATAAGCAAAAAGCTTGATTTTTAGGTTTAGTTGAAAAAAAGGTTATCATAGTTTTTAGTTTGAAATGTGATCTTTTTGAACCTCTTTTTCTTTGTAGCCTAACAATAATTCTTATACTAATGTTTCAAAATATCATTGATAGGCTCCACTTTTAACCTTTTCTTGATTTTTATCTCACCTTGTTTTCTCTTTTTCTTGTTTTAACTCTTGCTTTTTAAAGCATCTTTCTTTTTTTTATAAATTACTTTTTTATAAAAATAGAAGATGTCCTTCAATGTTTTAGTTTTTTTTTCTTTCTATTTTTGGAGGGTTTCTTCCCGATAAAAAAACGGAATCATGAACGAAAAAAAAACGTGATCAAAAAGTGTGTTTAAAACATTTATTTTGTCAGGTATACCTGATTTAATTACCTAATTTCTTTTTGTTTTCAAAGTAGTGTTAATTTGTGAAAATGGAATATCCACGAAATACAAGCAGAAGAATTTTAATTATATTCCGATTTTCTTTTCTTTGTCCGACTGAAACTTTTTTCTCTAGCAAGCAAGAAAAATTTGATGTGTGATTCACTGAAATTTTGCTAATTTTATTTGCATGCAGCGTTTGACTCGATGAAACAGTTAGCGTTGTGCTCAAAATGGCGACCTCTTTTTTTTCAACACCTTTATTCTTTTAAACTATCGTTTTTTAGATTTTAAAACATTAACTGACAATAAAAAATACAAAAATCACCACTAATGTCTTTGTCGTTAAGTTTTCGTGATAAAGTTTAAATTAATTTGATGAATAATTTTTTTCACCTTTAATTTTCTCAGTGCCCTGATTTTTGTACTTTTAATTTGATTGTTTTTTAAATTTAAAACATAAATTAAGGCGATACCTTTTTTTTATTGTCACACGGTTTAAAAACACTTAATTAGTGTTAATTAATTAAATGTACCGAAAAACTGGTAAATTTGAAAAAAGATACTTACTTTTAATTTAAGAGTTTAAAAAAATATTTTAAGTGAGAAAACTTGTAATTTGAAACATTTTGTTTTCTACTTCTTCCAGTAAAGTTTAATTTTTCTGTTTTTAACAAAGTTGTTGGTTATCATAGTTCAGTTTTGTCGATTCCTGCTGGTTTAAAAGAAGTTTAATCTTTTTTTAACTTTATGCAATGATGACCTAATTTTACAAACCAAACAAGTCGCAGTATTTGCCCCTCAATGACTTTTTTTCCATATTCCAAAAATGCGAACATGAAAATCATTCTTAGGTTTATTATTATCTTTTAAACTTACATTTTTGATGACGTCCATCGTTGGAGACTGTATTTTTTGTTAAGGAAATTGACAGTTTGATAGATTGTGTCTGATGCACTTTCTGATAACCTGATCAGGAACTATTTTTTGTTGCGTTACGTAATTTACGTATTATCATGAATAAATTAGCCCATTTTTCATATGTGTAGTAGCATTATCTTTTTTCTCTTGAAACATTTTAAAAGTAATTTTTTCCCAATCTGTCGAAAACATTATTTTGCAATATAAGAATTTGCAAAAGTTTATTGATTAATATCCTTTGAACTCTTTTTGTTTTTTCCTTCAAATCATTACTGTTTGACGTACGTGACTTTCTTTCCACAACTTTTCCCTTCTTTTTTAATTGATTACCCATTTTTATAAAAAGTAATAAATTAATAATCTTTCATAAACATTTATGTTTTTTACGTAATAACAATGAAAAAAACCGTTTTTTGATTGAATGATTTTTTTCGCGATAGAAAAATTCCGTTCATTAATTTTGTTATTTCCGATACTTTTTTGACTTTTTTTTGTGTTTTATTATTATTCTTTTGATTCCCTTATTAATTGTCCATTTTTTTGTTCTCATCAGTATTAAAAATCGTTGTTTCGCGTTTCATTTAACTGCTAAATTTTGCAAATTTTAGGTTTTGTTACAAAAAAAGAATAGAATAAAATGTTTCGTCCAAAATATCCAGATATTGTTAAACCAGAATATGAAGCGATTTGTGGTTTTCATGTCAGAGTAAGTACTTATTCTTTTTAACTGTTAGATAGTACTGTAGAAATATTACTATGAAATTCTTAAAAATGAATTCTATTTTGTTTTAACATACCACAAGCTTAGAGAAAGACGATAACCATAAAAACTACCTTTTCTGCTTTTAATTTTTACCATAATTCGTGCATAATTCACCTGTCAATGACTGAAAACCAAATTTTTTCAGAAAGTTGCGAGTGCAATTGCTATTCTTGGTCTTCTTGGTTTATTAGTTTCAATTCCAGCTGCAATTGTAAAGCTGTCAATTATTAGACTGGTTACAGCACTAATATTTGGACTGTTTTATGCTGGAATTTTATATGCTGATAAATATGAAAAACCATGGGGTTATGTGCCATTTTTAATTGCATATGTAAGTTTTAGCTACGAATTCTTTTATTCAATGCGGAAATATTAATTAATATTTTTGCCAAATTTAATAAATTTTCATTACAGGATTTTTCAAAATATTTTAAACAAAGTAGTAAAAAAGCAATTTTTAGGGTGCTACATTAATTTTGGGAATTGTTGTAATAATTTTATCACTGATATTTATTCTTTTTCCACCAGAAGCATTTCAAAATTTCATGAATGAAGAAGAAGAGGAAGAAAAACAAGATCTTGATCATCATGGAAGCTTTAAATTTAATAGAACAGGTAAAAGATTTCACTTTCTTTGAACTCTGGTTTTAATTTTTAATGTAAAAAGATATTAAACTACCGTATACCAATATGTTGCTAGTGGTTACAATATGCCTCATTCAACATTAAAAACTTTTTTCAGCAATCAATCTTCTCTTAACAGTGATAATAATTTCATCAATAATTGGTGAATTAATTGGTCTATATATTTGGAATGTTGTTCGACGAGCTCGAAAATATATGATTGATGAAGTATGTTCAGGAAAAGTTGAAAGGAATTTTACTACATTAGAATCTGGAAATCCAAGTATTGAAATTAAAGTTTAATAATATTTTTATATAACTATAATTTTATTTAATATGCAAATTTTTAACTCGGTTTATCTTCTGTTTTCTTTGCTCATTTCCTAAGTTCCCAAGTTTGTTTTTTTCTGTATTTGTTGGTTTTTTATTGTTAATTTTTTGTATCGAAAGTGGTGTGTATTTGTAATAAATAGATGAAATATGTGACAAATGACACATTTATTTGAAGATGTTTGGGGTTTCACATAATTAATAATCATCTTTTCACATAAAAATTCAATTTGATGTCATTAACGGATTCAACGAAACAAAAAAAAACACTAATTCCCACACATAAAGGAACAAAAAATGTGTACATTTGTTTTAATAGGTCATTCTTCATAAAAAAACAATATTTTTAAATTAAAAACTGTCTGCAATGTGAAAATGATATATAAAAAATTGCTACTAAAAATCGTTACCAATGGATACAAAAAAATGATGAGTATTTAATGGGGACATAGTTGTTTACAACTGGCAGTCATTTTTTTAGTTTCTTTTTCTTGACGAATTTTTTTGGGAAATTGTTTTGAACTGCTGTTTTTAAAGTTATTTAATGCTTTGGCAACGACAAGCTATGCCGACAAGCTTAATATTTTACCACTGGCGGCAAAAGATCAAAGGCATGCCCTTCTGCAATCATTACATACTTTTCCAATGTAGATCAACTCTTTTTTTACTTCTGGATTAGACCTTTCTTTTATTTCTACTATTTAGCCGCAACAACTTTCTTATACACAAAAGCTTTGCTAAATCTCTCCCTAATTATCATAGTAAAAAACTTCAAAAACACAAAGATTTGCCATATCTAAACATCCTCTTCCCTAACTGGTCACTTGGACATTTGATACTTTTATTTTCCGTTCTGTCTAGTTTTTTTAGAAAGGGATATGAAGAAATATTTAAAAACATTATTAAGATAATCCTCTAATTCCCCACTCTCTCTCCATCACACAAAAATAGTTTGGTCAGGTTAAAAAGAAGGACATTGGTTTTAATCTTCTTGTCCTTTTTTGATGCTGCTACCACCACTGTTGGTCAGTCACTTATTCTACCACCCAGTTATGTCCGTACTTTGAAAAACATTGTTTTACCTACTTTCATTTGTCTTCTCCCCATCAGGGCTGCACGAAATTTTCGTTTCGTTTCGCGTTTCGCGAAATTTCGTCGTTTTTTCCAGTTTCGTTTCGTTTCGTGTTTCGCGAAACTGTGTCGAAAATTTCGTGAAAAACGATGTGCTAAACTTTAAAAATTTTATTCTTTAATTAACGAAAAAGTGACTTTTAGCTATTTTTAACGAAAAATTTCATGAAAAGCTTATCAAACTTCAGAATTTTCTTCATAATTTTTTTATAAGTTAATCGATTTTGACTACAGTTCAAAAATAAGCTGGCGGTGTAACGACTAAATACTTTTTTTATAAGACATAGTATGTGGCATATTTCTTGCAAATACTATTTTTGAAGATAAATGAGAAAACAATTTATAAATTTTTGATTCCGCAATTGTAAATGTTTGGGAAGTAACTTTAACTGAAAATATTCTAAAATAAAAAAATATTTTTAAAGCAGCATTCGGGATAATGCTTTAACGAATTTTTGGAAAAATTGTAAAGCAGGGCAGCATATTATTCCCTTTCTGCAGAAATTCAGCAATGGTAAAAACTGTAGAAGACAATGCTAAACCTAATCTTTTTGTAACAAAGACTAACAACATTTAGTAAGATTTACCGTATATGCTCTTTTTGAAGCGCGT
This sequence comes from Panagrolaimus sp. LJ2400, assembly GCA_024447215.1. NCBI lineage: Eukaryota > Metazoa > Nematoda > Chromadorea > Rhabditida > Panagrolaimidae > Panagrolaimus > Panagrolaimus sp. LJ2400. The sequence goes on from JAMRYA010000061.1 coordinate 274,971, forward strand.
TCTTGCAGAAGCGCATCTCCATTTAAATCTCAGAAAAATTGTAGATTTGAAAAATAAAAGCGCGTAGCTTCAAATAGAGCATTTACGGTATGTAAAAATACGTAAAAGGTTCTGTTCCTTAAGTTACGTAAAAATTAGTTTTGATTTTACCTATTTTCAACTACGTAACGCAGGATTCTTTTAAAATATTTTTTTAATAATGAATAATTCATTTTTTAAAAAAACTGCGCCTTTTAATTAGTTCACCTAACTGTTTTCTTTTCTCTCCGTGTTATATTACTATTGGAGAAAAGCAGTTCTTATTGTTATGGATAACATGTTAAACATGTTTCATTTGCAATCCGTTGAATCAAAGAAAATTTTTTTTGTTTTTAAAATTTTCGGGAAAAAAATTTCGTTTCGTTTCGCGTTTCGCAAAATTTCGCCAATTTTTGGAGTTTCGTTTCGTTTCGTTTCGTTAGAGAAAACTCAGTTTCGTGCAGCCCTGCTCCCCATTGCCCATTTTTTACTTCTCACTTTCACTATTAATCCGTTTTTAATTTTTTTAAAACAAAAATATTTTTTCAGTGATTTTTGTTTTAAAAAATTTTTGTAATAATTATTTTTAAGGTCTTTAAAAGTACAAATTTTATTAATGGAAATGTTAAAAACTTCTTCCTCCAATTATTACTAATGAATGAAAAATTATGGTATTGTAAAAATCAAACATTTTTGGTTTTACTGTTATTCTTCAATTTTGCCATAATTGTGCTTTCAAATGAAATGTTTGATGTAAATATTGATAAAATTAATGATGTTTATCACCGAGCAGCTTTAATGGCATTGTTAAAAGTAAGTTTTGCAATATTGTTTTTTGGAAAAAAATAGTACCAAATATCCGATAAGAAAATGTCTAGAATCAGTATCTGTTGACTATGTCAAACTATTTTGACAAAAGCCACTCTTTGTTAATTTTTAACTATGTTTGAATAATTTATAGATTTCCGAAAAAAAGATAATCGATTTGAACGCTTGTAAAAATTATAACATTTGTGTATTTGTGGTGTTGATTAGCATACTTAAAAATCTATTTTATCGACATATACAACATTAAAAGCCTGAAACTTTAAATTTTTCTATGCTAGTAAAAATTTGGTGATAAGAAAATGAGTTAAATCAATATATATAGTTCAGTATCATTCTAGCTATTTTTCTTGGTTAACTTTTCTTTGAATATTTCATAGATCTCTTGAAAAAAAAGAAAAGGTTTTATATAATTTATTGCAAATTTATATGAAAAATGTATCTCTCTTCAAGCAGTCAAACATTTCATTTAAAATTTTTAAACATATCTTTTGTTGACCTTGAAAATTGCTTTAAATATTTTAAAGTTTAAATTATTTTTCATGGAACTGGATAAAAATTACTGATAAGGAATTGACTAAAATTCATTTGCACCATTTAAGTCAAATAAATTAACTACTTTTTTCTCATTTTTTCCGTATTTTTTTTTGAATCTTTTAGAAATCTTAAAAAATATAGACAATCAAAACATTTACAAACATGATTGTTTCAGTGTTTGTAACTGCGAGAAATTGAACCCACAAAATAATGCATGCCGTCAATTATAATTTAAAAAAAATAAAAGAAAATCTGCATTGATACTTTTAGATTATCATATAAATAACATTTATCTTTAAGAATACGTGCAAAGAAAACATTTTACGAAAAAAATATTACTTTTTATTACATTTTTTGGCCACTAAAATAACAAAGTGTTTGCATGATCGAACTTTAATTTTTAAAAATGCAAAAGCAAAACTACTAATTAATGTTCTGAATTGGTTTGGATTTACACCTTTCTAGGGCTTTCGAAACAAATAGTTAAAGTACAGACTTTGGATATCAAATCGATTATCATTATCAATATTTAAAAAACATTCCATATCAATATTGTTGCATAAAACTTTATTGTGGTAAATCATAACTTATATTTATAAAAAATACATTCATATCTTTTTTAAACAACAATTTAGAGTAAGATAATGGATCAGTGTGAGAAAGCAATGTTAAAGCTTTTAATTTTACTAAAAACCCATTACCAAACATTTTTTTAAGTTTTTCTTTTTTTTCTAAAATATTCAAAAACCGTTTATTCTAGTAAAATAAAAATAAAAAAATGAAAAAAGGTAGTCCGAAAACGTGGCTAAAAAAATTTTCTTCATCATCTTTTTTTGCCACACTATCCTTTCTCTTATGTCTGCCATGTATTATTATGTAACTTCGTGTCATCTTTCAAGGTGATCGCATAAATCATTTTATTCTAATCTCCATCTACTTTTAAAGTAAAAAAGAAATAAAAATCATATACTTTTTTTTACTTTTCAGGCTCGTGGAACATCTTTGCTAAAATCTGGTACAATTCCATATTCAGAACAAATAATTTATAAGCAATGTTTGTCTTCTGCAAATACCCCGATAAAACTTGCAAAATGTGTGACACAATTACTGGATATTAAAGATAACACTACCTACTATCAACAAAAAGATTCCTTGTCAGCAATAGAAAAACTGGGAGAAATATTTTTTGGTAATAAGTTTCCATCAAAAGCAAAATCTTTGAATGAAGAGGAAGATGAACCATTAAGGAGGATAATTCCAACTCCAATTAAACCGCAACATTTTGAAGTACCACAAAGGGAAGAGTTTAATGGTCAAGATAAAGCAGAGCCAATAGCTGTTAAAGAAAGATATTATGTAAATGACAATAATGGCAAAGAAGATTTTCATCCAATTGTTCGATCAAAAGTTTATCGATTACCACCACATCAACAGAGACCTTCAACTGAAAGACAGATACGTAGAAGGAGGTATCGAACAGATGCAAGAAGTAGACGATGGAAAAGGGAACAAAAGCAAAGGACTCAATCAAGTAGGTTTCATGTTTATACAATTTTTAAAAAACTGCTTATATCTACGCAAGTTTTTGGATATTGCTGTTCTCACATTTTTTAATCTGAACTAACAAAATTTTAAGCACCCAATCAAAAACCCTCTGATGACTTCCAAAATTTATCCAACCTCGAAAAGCTAACTAAATATTATAAAATGTTGTCATATTGTGAAAGCTACTTCAAAAAAGCAAATCAAGATAACTCCAATTTTGTATCTGCTGCCTCAAAGCTACCATATAAATTTGAAATTCGAAAAGATGAAACTATGTCTGCAATTGAAAATGTTTTTGAAGCGCTTGAAAGTGTTGTGGTAAGTTTTGCCGTAACTTTAATATCTAAACCCTTGAGTTGGATAAAGTACAAATCTCAACCCTAAATACAAATTTGCATTTTTAGGGTTCAGAAGCAGTAAAAAGTAAATATTCATTTCTTTCACCAAGGCTATTTTCAATTTTACCAAGTAAATCGGATAAACGAAAACATCTACTATCACCTTCTCTGTTCAGCTTTTATGAAAATGATGGATTTTTTTCCTTGCCGACTTTGTTGAAAGTAAGTTTTTGAAATATCTATATCTCCTTCAAGAAGGATCTCATATATCCCTTTAATGAAAGTTTCCACACATTTTTAGTGAAGATTTCATATATCCATTTTTTGAAGGTTCATCTTTTTCCAAAAATTTCATACATACTTTTCGTGAACACATAAAAGATTTTGTGTATCCCTTTAGTCAAAGCTCTCATTAAACGAAAAATCTCATATACCCTCTTAATCACATCCTCTTTGCAGAAATTTAATTTCGACAATAAAGCTGAAAATGAATGGATTGAAACTTTGCTTGAAATAAGTGGGGCATCAAAAACATTAGATGATTTGGTAAAAAAAATGGAGCCAGAAATGAAGGAAATGAATGAAAGAGTTTTTCCAACAGTACTTGAACTGGAAAGACAAGATAAAAATTGGGAAATGGTTGTTAGCAGTTATAGTGAAGAACAGAAAGTTGATATTGCTGAAACGGGTTATGCATTTTTAGAGCCTGAACAACTGCAGCTAGTTTATAGTGGAAAAGGTAGTTTTAATATTACAGTTTTAATATCTTTCAATTTTGAATAAAATGGATAATGAAGCCCAAAAAAATCACAGAAAAATGCAAAAACATTTGTAGAGAAAATTGAAAAAAATCGTAAAAAACCGTAGAAAGTCGTGGAAAATCGTACTTAATTTTTCACGATTTTCCACCGTTTTCTACGATTTTTTACGATTTTCTACAACTTTCCACGAATTTTCTTTGCATTTTTTTGTGAATTTGTTACGTTACGTTTAAGGTATTGTTTGGGTTTCAAAAGTGCTATAGATTCAGATGTATTATTTATGGCGGTTTCGGGAATTTTGGATATCTATAAATCGTTTAATATAAAATGGGGAAAAATTTAAATATTCTTATGTTTCAAAATCTTTCATTTTTAGACAAATCCAAGCTTAAAATCAACCTAAATTCATATGCTAAACTTTCAAAAGAACAACGCCAAAAACGTATTGATGATGATATTCGAAGACTTGCAAAATTCGATCAGGCTGATATTCGACGAAATTCACATCGACGTCGTCGCCGTCGACAAGTTGTTGTACATCCAGATAATGGTGAAGTTACTGTTGGCAATAACACCGGTCACCATGATTACAGTCAAGAAGCCCCCGGTACTCATGGCTCTGTACCACATTTAATTACCCTTTCCCCTTGGGCTGGTGGATATCGTGTTGGAGAAGGATTTGCTTTTGAAGTTGTAACACTTTCACCACATGCTTTCTTTCTTGAAGTTGCAATGCCTGCAGCTATTGGGGTCAGAATTGTGCAAATTTTTCCTCTCTGTAAAAACTATTTTAGATAACAACTTTGGGGCCTCGTGCTTTTATTGCAGCAATTTTAAGCCCAAATGCAATTGTTTCAAGGATTCTATCACCTGCAGCATTTGAAGCTGAAATTTTATCCCCACGAGCTTTGATGGCATATGTGTTATCCCCTGAAGCAATGGTAGCAGAGATTTTAACACCAAAATTTTTAGAAGCAAGAGTTTTAAGTCCTGAAGCTTTGATTGTTCAAGTTTTGAGTCCATGTAGGGATCTCATATTTATAAAGGATTTTATATATCCACTTTTTCAGCTATCATTGCACCAAGGATTGCATCACCTGAAGCTGGTGCGTTGCTAATTTTAAGTCCAAGTATTTTATCACCTCGGATTCAAAGTGGTCATACTTTAACTGTTGAAGTAAGGCTTTACAAATAATACATGTATAAAAATTGAAAATATCCAAAAATAAATAATTTTTAGATCTTATCCCCTCATATTCTTGGTGGTGGACATTCATCTCATGAAGATGCGGTAAAATTTAAATATTCTAATGCTTCACAATCTTTCACGTTCAGGAACAAGGTATCCCACATCAACATTCAGAAGATGAACATAAAGATCATCGAGACGGTAGTGAGGCGACACAAATTGTTAATCATGGCGCTGGACATGGTGGAGCTACTGGTGCAGGTCATGGTACAGCTACGGGGGGAGGACATAGTGCAGGTCATGGTGCCGTTGCAGCGGTTTCACATAGTCATGGTCCTGTGCCACTAGCTGGTAATCCATTTGCAGCTGCTCAAAATATTCCACATTTTAGATTTTAAAAAAATATTTTTTTGTTTGTGCTTTTTTCAGAGAAAAAAAATTTTATGCTTCCAACTTGTTGACGGATAAAACACATAAAAAACTGTAGCAATATTTTCTTCCTTATCACCTTTTTGTTCGTAACAATCTACAATACTACCGTAATTTTTCCGTAACAAAAACGTGCTATATTATGCTAAATTTGTTACCTGTAAAAAAGCTCTACTACAAGTCAAAAGACACAAAATTCAAAGTCCCTCTCTTTCCAACCAAAAGAAAAAAGAATAGGATGCAAATGATAAAAGTACAAAAAATGCAGCGTCTATTCTTATCACAGACTTCCGTAAATTTCTTTCTCAACAAAAAGAAAGTAGCAAAAAAACCAATTGTGCTACTTTAACCTTTCTTTTCTAGGGCCACCAAAATGAGAGTTGAAATTTGTTTAATTTTTATATTGAATTTTATTTTTCTATCTCAAGCTTCTTGCCCAACAGGATCGTTGCCATCCCTTTCAGATACATCGAAATGTTATTCATTTATTTCTTCACCATCTGAATTTTTGAATGCTGAACAAACTTGTGTTGATTTAAATGGACATCTTACATCTGTTGGAGATGGTTTTATTAATGCATTTTTGAGTGGTGAGTTTTTGAAAATGGAGATTTGTGTTATTCAAAAAGACACTTTTATGTTAAAAAAATAAGAAAATGTATTTTAAAATTTTGATCAATGAGATTGAATAGTATCAAGTTAGAAGTAGGCTGCATTTTAATTTTAACAATTGTAAGTTTAATCTAAAAAATGCAAAAACTATTTGCCTCTGGCAGGGGTCGAACCTACGACCTTCGGCTTATTAGACCGACGCTCTAACCGACTGAGCTACAGAGGCAGTGAGAGAGATGCTCAAAAAATTGGACACGTCTAGTTGTCCTTTCACGCTGGTAGAGAAAGAAAAAAGTAAACACATTTTTTTGTCTGCGAAAAAAAGAAAGCACAAAAAAGAGACAGATACGTAAACTAAGAAAAAAAGGCAGTCGTTGAATAAAATTAATGACAATTAACAATGGAAAAATTTATTAACATTAAAATTCGCTTTTAGAAAATGCTCAAACAATTTTTAAAAGAACAAATGCAACAGATTTTTGGATTGGCGGAAATGATCTTTCTTCTAGTGGTGTTTGGACATGGACAGATGGCCTTAAATGGACATTTGATTCATGGAGTCCAGGAAATCCACAAAATTCCCAAGGGTTAGATTGTGTTTCAACACAGATTAATAATGGACTTTGGTTATCATCTAATTGTTACGATCGAAAACCATTTGTTTGTGAACTTTCACCTTTGCCTGAAGCACAATGCCACGCTTTTTGTGACTCAGAATGGACATATTTTAATGAATCAAATAGCTGCTATAAAACATTCTTCAATCAAAAATGGCATGATGCTGAAGGTATTTGTGTATCAAATAATGCACATTTAGCTTCTATTCATAGTCCAACAGAAAATAGCTTTGTTGCAGGTATGTTATTGATAGCGCCTAATCTTAATCCAGAAAGAAAAAAAAAACACATTAAAATGCAATAAAAATAACTTTGATTTTTTTTGAAATGTCAAAATCGGATTAATTGAAATTTCGCAAAAACCAAAATCCTGATTTTGTTAATTCTTACTCCTAATTATGCAACTCTTTTTCAGGTATGTCACATACAGACCTAAAAGTTTCAACACCACATCAATCATGGATTGGTCTTTTTACAACTGATCGAAATGCAAATTGGGCATGGACAGATGGCTCACCCGTAGACTTTTATAACTGGGCTCCAAAACAACCTGATAATCCAGGAAAAGAAGATTGCGTACAAATCTTCTCGGATAACAGTGAAAATTCAAGTGAAAAGAATTGGTATGAAAAATACAATAATTTAGATTGTAATACTGAAGTTCGAGCATTCGTTTGTAAAAAACCTGCAAATATGCAATAAATTATTTGTTTTGTGGTTGAATAAAAAAATTTTACGTTATCTTATTTGGGAATAACGTTGTCTAAAAATTACTTGTTTTAATATAGCGGATTTCATTGAAAAAAAAACTAAAAACGCAATTAGCATTCTTATTTCACATGATTTTGATAACTAATTTTTAGTTGCATTTTTTATATTGCTTCTTTGTCTACATGATTATCATCGACATTCCCTTAAAAAAATGAAATTTAATGTAAATAATGAGGCAAAAATAAAACTTGAATAATACCCTCATGTTATTACTGCTAATCTCACTATTTGTATTCCTTTTTATTAAAAAATAACTTTTTAAAAATAATTCCACTGCAAATTTGATACAGCTGTAAACCAAAATATTCACCTAATGCTAAAAAAACTTCCTAATATTAGATAAAAAATATTCTCAACTATATGGTCAAAAAAATCTTTAAGCCAAGGTATGATAATGGTTTGTCACAAAGTTTTTGTCCGTCTACTTGAGTATTTAGTAAGCAATTTTTAAAAAAAAACAATTTTCAGTAATTTTCTTAGAAAGTTATGCATCAAGTCGATAAACTAAAAGTAATGATTTTATTGACATTTTACGCGTCAGTTAATTTTTTACATACGCTACTTAAGTTAGCTTTATTTTTTGATTTTTATTTGAATATTTTAATTGGTTTTATGTGATAATAATTATGTCGCATTTTAAGTGATCAAATGAAGAAAAAATACTACTTATAACTATAAAAAAAACTACTGTTTCATCACTGGTCAAATAGTGGTGATTCCAGTATTAAAATTTATTAGGTCGTTTGCAGCTTACAACAGCATTGAATATTTTTTTGGCTATGTTTACTGCAAGACATAAAATACATTTTTACAAACACAATAAATCTCTTACAAAATATATCATATAGCGTGTTACGCTAATATATTACTTTATAAAATGCAGACTTTAAACATTCTCATATAGTTGAACTTTCAGTAATCGAAAATTCGATGATTAAATCACTGTTTTGACGTTTATGCATTTTTAACGTTTTTAAAGAAACAATCTCAAAGGAAACATTTAAAAATGTTAAAACAATGACTAACAATTCGCTTTTTTCAAAAAAAAATAAAAAATAAAATCTTTCAAAAAATTTGAACGTTTTGTTTTTTTGTAATTTTCATTTGAAACAGTTGAATAACTTTTTTTATTAACTTTCTTGAAAGCAGGAAAAAATGGTGTCTTGCACACAGGTTTGGTGATTATTGCAATGTTATATTTTAATTTAAAATTTTTAGTGTTGTATTTTCTTTTTGGTAATTGCAACAATTCCAATTTACATCTTTCTTGGACTATTTTGGCATTCAGTTAATCATCATTGGTCAAATTTGCCATATTTTGGTTATGGAGTTTTTAACTGCATTGTGTTATTAGCTGCATCATTTGCAAAGCATCGACATTTACTTGCACTTTATCTTGTTTGTGATGTAAGTTTTAAAAAGTAGGTGGAAGATATGATACAATAACATCAAACTGTATCAAATTTTCTATCACTGCAGATTATGATAAGTTTGTTACTACCGTAATCCTTGTTCACATTTTTATCATACTACATTTCTTCTGATTACAGTATCCCTCCACATTAATAATACTTAAAATTTTCAGAGTGTTCGAGTAATTTTACAATTTATTCTTTGTGCTTTTACAATTAAAAAAGCCAGTAAAGTTACACGAGATGATATTGAAGAATTTTTTGGGATTGAAGGCTTTCATGACATGGTTGAGAATAATACAACCCTAAAAATGCAAACAATAATCTTTGGTAATCTTAAAAATTGTATGTTTTTAACATTTTTTGTACCATAATAAATTAAATAAAAATTTTAGGGTCACAATATATTTTTTTAAGCTTTGTCGTTTTCTCAATCATGGATATCCTTATAACTTTTTCAAGAATGGCATTAGGACATTCAATTCGAAAAGCTGCAATTCGTGAACTTAAACGTGAAGTGTGATAATTTCATTGGTTTTAATAAATGTTAAAAATGCTTTTTGAAAAACAGTGAATAAATTAATATTCAGTAAAGTCTCGATAAAATGAGTCATTTTAATTTATTATTTACACAAATCGTTAAAAACTGAAATTTTGTTTAAATTTAATAATGATCGCATGACATGTTTTTTCCATTCCTTTATATCAAAATATTCTTCTGATGATCTTTGACAAAAAAAACTAAACACATCAGCTAAAATTTTTTAATGAAAACAATAATAAATTATAAAATATTCAAAAAAGAAATAAAATGATTGCAAAATAAACAAAAAAATCTGAAAAAACAATTTGAACAAAATTTTTTTATAAATCAATGATTAACGAATCTTTTAAAAAACTGTTTAGGCAGGCCATAGACAACCTCTTGAGATATTGGCATTTTTTGATTCGATTATGTCAACATTGACTTCTTTTCTGCAAATGCGTTATTAATTCTTTTTTTAGAATGCAGTATTGGGTTTTTTGAATATTTGAATCATCATACTTTGCAAATTGCAATAAAATAGTAACTTTTTTAATTTTTTTGTTACTACGGCAAAACAGTATAACAAATTTAAGAAAATTATTAAATTCCAAATGATTGCAAACAACATTATATAATTTTATGTTTTTATTGCGTTTTAACCATTTTAAAATTTGTTAGATTTTAATTACACTAGAAAAACTAATTTGCACAAATACTTTTACATAAAAAAGAAAAATCTACTGTTCAATGCTGAACATGAATTTTGAGATAAAATTTTTTAAATTACACATTACTTCTTGTAAAACATTTCCAGAAAGCTATATGCAGTCAAAACTCAGTTTTACATTACATCCAGCGCCACATCTTCAGCGAAAGAAAAGAGCAGGAATTTTTTTTGGGATTTTTAATTGTGTATTATTAGTGATTGCAAAATTTGCAAAGCATCGACATTTACTTGCATATTATCTTATTTGTGAAGTAAGTTTTAAAGAGTAGATGGAAGATTTGATGAATCACATTTTATATCTCCTTGGATTACGACAGGATTTACTACCACAATCCAGATATTTTTATCATGTTGTATTATTTTTCTTCTAACTACAGTACCCCTTTCCCACAATACAACTTAAATTTCAGTGTGTTCGAGCAAATTTACAATTCTTTCTTTGTGCCTTTACAATTAAGAAAGCCATCAAATTTTATTACAATACTGAGCAAACTGATATTGAAAAGCATTGGGTGTCGAAGATTTTTATTATACTATGAGGTGGAGTATCAGAGAGGAAGAATCAGCGAAATTCTATGGTAAAATGGAAAAATGTGTGCTTATTTTATTAATGGATCATAAAAATTTAAAGCAAAATTATTTTTGGGTCACAATTTGTTAGGTTTTGCCTTTTTTGCAATCATGGATATTCTTGTAACATTTTCAAGAATGGCACTTGGGCATTCAATTCGAAGAGACGCAATTTGAGAAAATAAAACTAAAGCATAAATAATGTGTTATTTTTTTGTAAACATTATATATTATTTTTTTAAAAAAGTTTAAACAAGTAATTGCTAAAATTGATAAATACTTTTTCTAAATTTTAAATTTTTTTGTTGATAAGATGGGAGTTAAGTTTAAATATAAAATGCAACGATTTTACTATGCATTTCATTAACAATAATCAACATTTAATCTGTGGTTAATGGACTATGTCGCCCCTTTTTTGTCATAAAATAATAAAACACGGAGCTACAGTAGAATTTTTAAAAAAATAATATGAAATATTCAAAGAAGAAATAAAAGCTTTCACGAACCAGCCGACAAATCTTTAGAAAAATAAGGGAGGAAAATGATTTACTGGTGTTAAAAAAGCAACAATCAATCTATTCTCTTTCAACAATGCATACTCTTTTGAAGCTATTGATTTTAATTTTTAATTTTTGTACACCGCACTCATTTTTCAAAGATTTTGAACAAAGTAATTATATCTAAAAGGTAGTACTCACTCTTCAGCAGAAGCTCTCTAAGAGAATGGATAAAGTGTTGTCTTTTTAAAAATACTCGAATTGGCAATAATCAAATTTTTCATGTCGTTTTTTAAAGCTTTGTCAGTTTATTTTGTCATTTTTTCTGAATATTTTGTTTGAATGTTTAACATGTTGTTTAACTTTTTATTGATTATAAAGCGCTATAAATTTAGAAATGTTTCTGTGATAAACTTTTCTTGCCTAAGAAATATGTTATTCGATGCATTTTTAATAACCCAATAATTTTGGAAGCACACTATAACTATGAAGTGTGTACAGAAGAAAGCAAAATAACATGACAGCAAGCTGGAAGTTTTGTCGCAACTGTGTTTTTACTTGACGGCTCTTTTTTGGTTTGATTTTAAAAATTACCACATTGTGTTTTCAAAAAAAATTATTTATGAAAAAATAAATTGCAAAAATTTTATTATCAATTTCAACAATCACTGAACTGAATCATAATATACTGCTGGATTAGGCCCATGAGATGGTGGATTAGCCGGATATGGTGGTGAAGAACATGTTTGAGTATCAGGTGGATATCCAGGATATGAAGGTGAAGTAACCAAAACATCATGAGCTCGATAAACTCCTCCATTTGTTAAATGTGGTGGTGGAGGTATTGGAGGTGGTGGAGGAGGAGAATGTGGATGTCGATGTTCTTGGGATTGTGGTTGCGGTGGTGGATTTGGAAAGGCATCTGGTGCAGCAGATTTTGTTGCAACCGATATATGTGGTCGAACTTTTTGTTTTCGTCTTTTAATTAAAACACAAATAAGAATAATACATCCAAGTAAAAAAATTATAGGACTGAAAAAAAGGATAGCATGTTATTTCGTGACATGATATTGATAGTTTTTGGAGTGAATGCCATGGAATTTAAGGCCTTTGAAATGCTTAAGTTTTGAGTAAGATGCAAGTAGTTTCAAAAGCAGGACGCCTTTAATCTTTTGCCGCTGACAAAAATTTTGTCATCGATGTCTACCCTCCTCTTGTTGCCATGGCATTTCTCAAAGCATAACTTACCCTAAAATAGATAATCCAAGAATAAGAAAAAAATTTTCACCGCGACCCATTTCAAAAAATAATAATAAACAAAATTACATAAACCGTATTTTTTTACAACTAACAATTTCGTTTCTAAAAAAGCAGCTTTATTTTTTATTACGTTTTCTTTTCTTTGTTACAAAGTTTTTTCCTTAAAAATTTGTCATTGCTGCTGCTTCGATTTATTTTTGTTCAACATTGTTGCTGCTGTTGCTGTTGATATTTTTTTCTCAAACATTTGCATTGCTTGATTCAGCTTTTTTCTTTTTATGTAAATGAAAAAAATTGTTGTGATTCATGTTATTTCGATGAAGCATTTTTTTTCCTCGGCAAATATAAAGTTTTATTTTTGTGATACTTATTTCCGGTTTTTGAACCACAAATAGCTGAAGCAACAAAAATGTTGATGAAAAAAGTTTTAAGAAATTTAAAACTTTAAATCTTTAAGGCTGTTTTTTATGTGGCGATTCTTTAAATGCAATCATTTTGACAGGTCCTTAAAATCCCATAACCGTAGAATTTCAGACCAATGAAAAAACATTTTTAAAAGAATCCACCAAAACAACAACAATTAAGATTTCCCTCAAATAATGATTACTGTAACGCCACGGATATGTGAATCAAGCAAGCAAAAATCTGATTTAATATATGCCAGGTTCAAGTGCAAAAGAAATTGTCGCAACAAAAAAATATATCTTTGAAAAAATCTACCGTAGTTCAACGATAAAGATTTACCCCTTAAGACTACTGTAAAAATTTCGCTTAAATATAAATCAAAAAAAACAAAAAAAAACTCCAACAGTGTATTCCCTGTTAATCATTAGTTTATTTCAATTTCATATACATCACATACAAATACATTTAATCAATTAATCAATACATAATTATTTTTTAAGAATATTCTCAATTATAATTCCAACTCGACGAGATACTTTTTCAGGATGATCACAAAGAATAAAACCTCGCCATGCAGAAAATTGATCACCTTCAATTGTAAACTGTCCAACACCATTTGCTGCCTAAAACATACAATAAATTATATATGACATATTAATTACCAAAATAAAAACATACTTCATCAAGCAAAGATTTAAGACCAGTTCGACATCGAAATACATCCCATGGAAGCAAAAATCGACCAGGTGAATTTAAAAGATTCCATTGCATATGTTTTCTTTTTGCATTTTCAATTGCAAATTGTTCTTCAAAGATAGCAGTAAATTGTAAAAACATTCTAAAGAATGTATGTTCTGCACCAACAACAATCTTTCCTTGATAGGGTTTAAGATTACCTTCGAAATCAGCAAACATTGTAAATGTTGCATGAAGTGGTGCACCAGTTGGAAAATGTTGAACAGGCTAAAAGAAAGTTGTTGGTTAAAATTTTTAAATGAAAAAAGAACACTTACCTTTGTGACTTGGCATTGATATTTTGAATCTGGGATATCACCTCTCAAAGGCTTTTCTTTAGGTTTCAAAACATTTGAAAGATTACGATTAACACTATCTAAGAGAGCAGAACCCTGAAAATTCAAAAGCATTAGATGACAGATAAACATATAATTGCGTGTTCCTTATTTAACATTGGTTCACGAACAATATATCTCCCAAAAAACAAAACCTCTTACCTTTCGCTCTTGACAGAATGGAGCAATTTTAAGTTCACCAGATTCATCATCATCATGACACTTTTTAATTAAACGTCTTCGAAGTTCTCGAAAATCTTCTTCTGCAACAGCAGTGTATGGATAATGCCGAAGGAGATAATCTGCCGATGGACAATCACCAGGATGTAAAAGACGATCAAGAAATTTATATAACGCTGATTGACGAGGGATCAAAGAAGCAATATATCCAAGGCGATTATTTCCAAATCTTTCATCAGGTAATGGTAATAAGAGATTATTATTTTCAACGAGAGTATTTCTACTTCGAACACCAAGCATTTTCTAAAAAATGAAAATAGTTAACAAAAATAGGGTTCATGTGAGTGACGGACAAACATTAATGTGCTGCTAGTTGAAAAACAAACTTATCTTCAATGTGTGTTCCTCATTTAGCATTACATTTCAAAAAAGACTTACATCAAAAAGTGAATCATATCCTTCAATGCAAGTTGGATCAGGGAAATCAATTCGATAATCAGAAGTATCAAGAACAAAATCCAAGATTGTCGTTGCAACATTCCACATATCATACAAAAAGAGATGTTCTTCACCTTTACGAACAATATCAACATTTTCAAAACCACCCAATAAAATATTCCCATCACCATCCATAAAGCAATTTTCAACGCAAATATTTTTATGTACAATATTACATTGATGCAAATATGCTACTGCTCGAAGAATACAAATTGCAACATATGGTACAGTAGTACATTTTTCCCATTGACTTTGTAGCTTGAAAGCTGAAGAAAGCTTTAAAAGTGGAATAGTACGTGGTAATCCAATATGCATTCGATAAAGGCTTGGTTCAGATCGAGTAAAATAAGCATGTTGAAGATTTTCATGTTTAAAATAATGAAGAACATATAGATCTTTCATTAGCTTTAAACAACCATCATATCGATCATCAAGAGAAAATTGTTTAAATTCAGCAGCTACATTATCACCAGCAACATAACCAGAGACATCAATTTCTTTAATAGCAATTCGAAAAGTATTAGTATCTTTTCGAAATTTTCCATTAAACCACCAAACAAAACGTCCATCTTGTTTTAAAAATTCTGTTCGAATAATTTTTGATGCATCAGATGGTACAGGTTTTTCTTTATACTTGTATGATGGAAGTAAACGTGCAGATGCCATCATTTCATTTGCCATATCAGCCCATGCAACTTGTTTGCCACTATCTTTGCCAATACAATACTATAAAATTATTAATTTATGATGGATAGAGATGTTAAGTATGCTACACAATTTGTAGCAGCTGTTCAGCAGAGCTACATTACTCTAAGAGCGCTGCTAATAATGTAGAATATTGAAGTATGCTATATATAAAGAATAGTACACTACAGTATACCTTCCCATGATACCGAGCAAAGATTTGTATAGCTCTATTTGAACTTTCCCCAGCAATACTCCTTAAAACCCCTCAATCAATAAAACAAGGCAAACATACTGGTGGAACAACTTCAACAAATGGCCGAGCAACATATTCTTGATAATCTTCTGGTTTCATGATAGCCTTTTCATCTCGACGTTCACTTGCAACATTTGTTTTCTTCAATGATGGATCATAAAAGACATCAGTAGTTGGAACAGGTGAACGAATATGTGCATCAACGAAAGAATAAAATTCAAAATGATCACTTTCATCTCCATTGAGTATTCTTTCAAGTTTTCCCTTCATATTTTCAGCCATGATGATTTGATGAGATCTCATGAGAGTATTTCAACGAGTTTGCAGAGAATGATAAATTCAAGCAGCCACCACAGACGACGTTATTGTAGTCAGTTTTCAATAAATGAATGAAAGGTTGAAAGTGGTCTTTTCAACCTTAAATAGCATTTTTGATGATGACAACATTGCAAATTTGCATTTAACAAAAGGAATTCCTTGTGAAACACTGTTGAACATTTGTATTCAACCAAATTCATCCAAACAACAGACATATTTCTTGCCTATAAAAAAGCAGCAGGATAATAGCTAAAACTAATTAATTAGCTTCTTGTAAAAATTTTAAAAAATAAAAACGTGATTATAAAAATTTATTTTTTTCGATTTCAAAAAAAATTGTCTGCAGACGTATTTGCAATATTATGCAACACTTTGCCAAGTCAGTTCTTTTTTTTAAATTTGTTCTAGAACTGTTTGAAAAAAGGATTGCAAATTTTGCCATTTGTTTTTTGAGAAAAAGTTATGAATAATATTCCCAGATCCTGTCTCTACTGTATCCATCTTATTTTGTTCGTTATCTCCTACTTTTTTTTGCTTGATTTTCATTACTCTCTCGCTTGTTGTTGTCCCTCATTATGCATTAAAAAACAATAAAAAACTTACATCAAAAAGTGAATCATATCCTTTAATACAAGTTGGATCAGGAAAATCAATTCAATAATCAGAAGTATCAAATTGTCCTTGCAACATTCCAAACGCTTTTACTTTCCTTTCCTTTAAAATTTTTTTTGGTTACCGTAACCCAAATACGACACTTTTTTACAACTTAACAATAAAACCAGAAAGTACGGAAAACTAGATTTTTTTGTATTTTTTAATCACTAAAAGTGCTTTATCTTTTATATCATTCAATAGAGAATTTTTCTACTACTCATTTTCTTCCCAAATAATTTTTTAAAAATGTTAAAACTGCTTATAAATAAAATTGTTTATAAACTTTAAAATCATAAAACAAAAAAATAATCTTCATATTTTGTTACAAAAGAGTAAAAACAAATTAATAAATTGGAAACATTATAAAAACAATTATAAAAAAATAATGGCAGCATTTAAGCTTTTTTTTGAAATTTAACAAAGCTGTATTTTTTTATTAATAACTCTCTAATCATCATTGTACAAGTAGTTTTTGCGTCCAGATCGCTGAAAAAAGGCCTATGGGTAAAAATAAAAGAAAAATTATGACAATAAAACATATAAAAATCTAATTCCTATAAAAAAATTCAGTTAAACAAAATTTTTTGGTGAAAATGTTAAAAAAAAGAAAGAGTGTTGATTGAAAGTGGTTGAAACAAAAACATATTTTTTATTTTTGAATCCATAAAACTGTTCCTTGATCACCATCATGTGATGTAAGGCGAGGTTCACCAACGCTTCCAATAATCTATAAATTGAATAAGACATATGCAAAGAAAAGTACGGGTGTATAATTTATTAGTGTTTAAGAAATCCATGTTAAAGATTACGGTAGGGAAAACCATATTAACAAATATTAAAACAAACTACGGTAATCGCCTATAATATATACATACTTCACTCGTTTACCGTATATCCTTTTTTTCACGTTCACTTTGTTATGGATGTTGGGTTATAAATAAAATACAAGCCATGCTAAAAACGTGGTATTAATGTTAATGTTAGCCACAACAAAAAAAATCAATATTAGATGTCACTAATGAAAATGATAAAAAGATTGCTTACTGCTGTTCGTATAGATGATTCATCAGTTTGACATCCACGATTTATATAACGTTGTTTTTGATTAGCATATTTATGAAGCTGTTTTTTATTGGCGTCTGACATCATATGGAACATCATTCGCTTTTGCCATGGCATTCTTTTAACAACGGCATCAAGAGATCGGGGATTTACTTCTGCAAAAAAAAAAAAGGTGGATAGAGTTTTATTCGTTTTTAGGGATAGAAAGATTAGTTATCGCTGTTTTTGAGTTTAATTGGAAGCTTTTTAAACCTCTTTCTTATGCTAAAAATGCCATTGGCATCGGCCATCAATTAAAACAATATTGCAACTTATTTTTATTATTAAAATATTTAAAGGATGTAAGTTTTCTCAAAAAATAATCATTAAACTATGGGAACCAAAAAATGCAATTTTTTAGTTTTGTCTAGATTCTCACGTTTTCAACTCTTTTATTTTTGTCCTCTTCTATTTTTTTCTCGTTCTTTTATTTTGTTGTTTTTGCTAAACTTCTTCGTAGCCATGATAGCTCAGTTGGGAGAGCGTTAGACTGAAGATCTAAATGTCCCCGGTTCGATCCCGGGTCGTGGCAATCTTTTTTCTCTTATATTTTTTAACTGCATAATAAATAAAAAAAATATTTCTTAAAAAAAACCATACCTTTTTTTGTAACCTTTCCTTTCTCGACATCACCTTTTACATTAACTTTATTTCCATCTTTATCTGTTACAGTAATCGCAGATTCATTTAAGTCAACTTCTTGTAGCTCTCCTTCATCTTGTGCTTCTTGTAATGCTTTTTGATATTCTTCATCAATTGATCCTTTCATACCCTAAATTAACCTTTAATTATCGATTAACATAAATAATAATTTACAGTAGCTAATTGTTCAATCTGTTTTTGAATAATTTGTAACAGCGTTGAAACTAATGCTAGTCCAATCAATAACAAAATACCAATTAAAATAATGTAATCAGATTTAGATGGAAGAACATCTCCAAAGCCAATTGTTAAAAAACTGATAAGAGTAAAATATAAGCTTGTTCCTAAAAAATATATATGCAACTCTTTGTGGATATGTGATATCCTTTAAGTGCAATATTACCATATCCCCATTCATTTTCAAAAAATGTAAAAATCCATGCACAAAATAGAATCCATAAAATTGTAATAAGAATTAAAAAGCTTAATGGAAATTTTAGAAGATCATCAGATTCTTCATCTTCAGCAGCAGCTTTTTCGACTTTTTCATTTGGTCCAAGTTGACTCATCTAAAATATTAATATTTAATTTTTTTCTTAAATGTTGGGAGATATAGTTTTTTTGTTTATTGTCATTGTGACTGCAACAAAAAAATACTTTGAGATCAAAAAAAGTTTTAGATATTTAGTTTTCTGATTACTATCGCACGCAATGGATGCAATTTATGGATCAATGCTGGTAGTTAGAGCCAGATTTTTGTTGTATATCGTTATTGTGGCGACATTGCTTCGATTTCAGTCATAGAAAAGTTTTTCTTATTTAATTAAATTTTTGAATATCATTTTTTGCAACAAATATTCTTCCATTAAATTTTTACATCTCTAGCGATCTCTATCATTTTCCATTCAATTACCTTTTTCTCCAAATCTTTACTAATTTTTCCAGATCCTCTTGTCATAAAGCTCCATAAAAGCATGCATAAACGAGCAAATAAACCACCCAATGCAATCAAAGAAATAAGAGCAACAGGAATTCCAATAAATGCATATAAAATTGTTAAAACTCGACCGATTGTAGTTTGTGTTGCAATATTACCGTAACCTGAAATATAAACTATTAATCATCAAAAAGTGCGGGTTTACCAATAGTAGTGTAAACAGTCATGGAATAATAAATTGAACCCCAAAATGTCCATTGTGTATTATTTAATGATGGATTTTTAACTCCAAGACCTTCACGATATTCATCTAGTGTTTTAACGGTGTGATTGTACGCTTGTAAAGGAGTCATAGCTTTGATGGTATTAAGTTTGTAGGCGGTATCCTGAAAAGGGTTGAGGAAAAATTGAAGCAATAATATAAGTGAAAAAAACAATGATGAACTTTGGTGCAAGAGAGAGCAGATGGTTGGCTTATCAATACAATGGGGAAGTGAACAGCGAGGTTCAAGTACCTCATGTTTTGGGAAGAACTTGAATCACGTCATTGGCATCTACAGTAATACCATTAAACTAACCTCTAATAGCTTTTCCCTTTCTTCAATTTGTTTTCTAATTTGATATTCTTCATTTGGACCTTCAATTGCCAAAAATAAAAATCCACCAATAAGTGTTAATAAAATTAATATCAACAAGGGGTATAATCCTTTTACACCCTGCCTCAAAGTGGCAAAAAGCTGTGAAACATGTTGAGCTATCATTTTTGTAAATTTTATCACCAATAAAAAATATCAGCTATCAAAAAATCAATAATCAGTTAAAGCTCAAATTTTTAATCCCAATGTTTGAGCCATTGACCGTAAAATGGACTCTGAAAAAAAGAGTGGTAACAAAGTTTTATGGGCGAAAAAATGTTTCAAAAAAATGCAATAAAAAAATTCGAATAAAATTGGACACGCTTTGAAAGAAAAAAGAAAAAGGATTTTCTGCAATAAAAAATTTAAAACAGCAAAAAAAAGAGCCACCGAAAACAATTGTTTTGCTGCTTCTTTATTGAAAGAGAGGTGCCACAATCGATCAAAACTTTTTCTCACTTTTTTACACAATTATCATGACAATTTTCAAAGAATTAAAAGAAAGATGAAATTGTGGCTTAAAGATGGAGAGATCAAAATATTATATATTTTTTTTATTCTGGGGTAATGAAGTGAAGAGGATAATGAAAATAATTGAAAAAAGCATTTTAAAGCATTTTTAAGATTTTGTTTTGTTCAATCATAGACATTAAATGATAATTAAGTCATCAAAATTACTGTAGCTATCGTCTTTGAAGAATACAGTTACTGTAGCAGCAATTTTAACCTAAGTTTACAAAAGCTTATTTTTTAAAGTTTTCTTTTCGTTCAACTGTATCTCAGCGTTTACGCTCCAGGTAGTTTACATCTGAAATCAAGGTTTGAATTCAAAAATTTGAATCCTCGGAGGGTTTTGTACTTATGTTTAAAATTTAAAAAAAGTCATCACCAAATAAACTTTAGTAAAAACGAATTTAAAAAATGAAAAATCAATAGTTATCAATTTTAATGTAGCCTAAAATACCTGTCATAAAACTTTTCACAAACATCGTCAATGTCTTCAAAGAACAAAAAAGAAGTTTAAGTTTGCAGGTTTAAAGTTGTCTTTCAAGGGCTTAAAAGTGTTAAGTGTCAGATAGGCAATATCAAATTACAACACCTGGTTTAACAAAAATCAATAATACTTTTGTTTTTCTTCGTTCAAGAAAGCAAATTAATACAGCTAATATGGAATATGGAAGAAAATATGGAATCCGGAATTCATTTCCACAAATCACTACAAAGTAGTTAAAACTGAAAGTTCTTTAATTTAGGCTAATTCACAAACAATGTTTTTATTTCAAGTCTAAAGATTGGAAGTGAGAGACAAAAAATTTTAAGGGCCACAAAAAACGTAAAAAAATAAGACTTAAAAATGTTTGTCAAAAAATGAGAAACACTGAAAAAAAATCACAGTTGTTGTTCAAAATTATATTTACCTCAAAGTAGAAAATGAAGAAGCACTTTGTCAATAATTTTTGAGGGAAAAAAGGAGCCAAAGAAAATTAGGCACACAAATAAAAAAAGAAGAAAGACACCTGTGGCGTTTCAATAATAAACGGCAGTGGTAAAAGAAAAAAAATGAAGCAGCACGTAGAGAGGAAAAAAAGTTTGAGAGACAGCAATAAAAAAATATGTACAAAAAAACAGCAGAAAAAGCTTTTTTTAATAAATTATTTTGACAAATTTTTAAATAAACAAAGTTTTTTTAGAGGGGTTAATAAGATGAAAATAAATTTAGACTTGTCTGAAAAAGGTTAAAAGCAAGGCCATTTCGTTTATGAAGATAACATTTCGCTAATTTGTTTAAAAAAAATTTCAAGTAAAAAATAATCCGGCTATCTTTGATCCAAAAATTTTTCCATTACTAATATTAATTTTCTTAGCATTTATTGGCGGATTTTTATTTTTAGACTTTGTGTATTTTGCGATTACGGTATTTGTTCAAAGAAATGCTTTAATTTTATAAAATGAATTTTTTTCATACAATTAAATCAATTTTTATTATTACCGTAACATCCAGGAAAATAGCCAGATAGTATTTATCACAACAAAATATGAAGTATAAAAAACATGAATATTTTATGTGATTAAAATTAAGCAAAAGATTTCTGCAAATGTGTTATTACTGTAATTTTTACAACTGATATATATCTTGTGATTACTGTATTTGTTCAAAGAAATGCCTTTTTTTTGTTATAATTACAAATAATTAAAGGTAACAAATTTTCATAGGTAATTTTTTTGTTACAGCAAACGAAAATGCAACTGCTGCATATATCGCAAGTGAGCTACAGTAACTTTAAAAACCAGCAATAAAAGCATTTCCATTTTTAGATTGGGGTGAAAATGTATTTGTTCGTTTTAAGCTTGGAATTAATATGTGTGATATAGCACTTCAAGCTGATATATTAATTGAAAATTAACGAAGAAAGACTGAAACAAATAATTTTATAAAGTTGAAAAATTATACTTTCAATAAACCACATTTGATTTAAAAAAATGCTTAAAATAAAATTTAATAAAGTCGTTGAAAGCTTTTCTTCTGACAGCATTGATACCGCGAAATATGCCATAAAATAATCATTACTATGAGGCGGTTAAACAATCCAGAAAGAAGGTACGGCAAAGAAATTAGTAGATATATGAAAAACTAAAAGTAGAGGCCATATGTACATAAACAATTGCTACGGTATAATGATAGACTTTGTAAAAGTAAAGAATTACAGTATGCTTTTTCCTGGAACAAATAAAAGCAAGAAAATGTTTTTCTGTAGATCTATTGTTTGATCAGTCATTATTCTTATAAAAATTTGAAGAATTCCGGACTAACATTATATATTGATCAAACTCAACCTTGATTTTCATGACAAAATAAAAGTAACTGTTGTCATCAATGAATACTGTTTACAAGAACAGCAACAAAAGCTTTCACCCCGAACAATAATGATTTAAAGTAAACACTATCGAAGAAGAGAAGCAAACTCATCGAAAACCAAAGATACGGAGACGACGTGATACAGATAGGCGAAGAATAGCGTCAACAAAGACTGTTAAGTGAGGACGTAACTGATTCATGCCAAAGCTTATCCATAAAAAGGAGGGAAGAAAGGAGACTGTTTAAAGCGGCTAATAACCCCATTGTTAAAGCAATTCATCCAAATTTACGGAGAAAAATCTAAAATAATGCTATGCATCGAGAATGGTTCAAGGGAAGATCTACCACAACTCAGAAAACTACTGTAGTATATCAGCAAAAGAGAACAAACAATAAACAAAGTAACTTATGGCCGGAAAAAAACCCCAAAACTTGTCCCCAAACAAAATCAACTAAACACAAAAGTAAATTTTATTGACAAATCATCAAAAAGTAGTAACAATAGTTACAAAAAGAAAAAACAATTAAAACATAACAAAGTAAAAAAGAAAGAAACAGAAAAGAGTTTATTTACCAATTTGAGCAGTATATTTTGTAACAGCTTTAGTTCCTTCAGAGACAGCATGCTTGGAAAGTTCACCAGGAAGAATAAGACGGATAGCAGTTTGAATTTCACGAGATGAAATAGTTGAACGTTTGCTATATTGTGCAAGACGAGCAGCTTCAGCAGCAATTCTTTCAAAGACATCATTGACAAAAGAATTCATGATGGACATTGCTTTAGACGAGATACCAGTATCAGGATGAACTTGTTTGAGAACACGATAGATATAAGTGCCATATGATTCTTTTCTTGCCTTCTTGCGACCTTTCTTATCACCAGCTGGACGGCCAACAGCTTTTTGTGAAGCTGTCTTCTTTTCACCAGTTTTTGCAGCACCAGACTTTCGACGAGCAGGCATAATTGAAGTTAGTTGTTAAGCAAAGAAAGAAGAGAGAGAAAATCTGAAAAAAAAGAAGACATAAGAAGTAGAGTTGTTCCGATATATATTTTGATAAAAAAAAACATCGGACTGGAAGAAATAAAGAAAAAAAGCACGAGAGAACTAATAATAACAAAAAAATAGAAAAAAGACATATAGATGCAGCAACAGATGCATCTATCTATTTATCCGAGGATACATCAGTTGCAGATATGGTTATTGAAGAAGGAGCAGTAAGAAAAAGCATGGAAGAAAATTTTAAAAATAACCTAAAAAAATAAGAAACACTTTTTCTTTTTGTAGCCAACAGCGCAGCCCCAAAAAAAGCAACAACAACTTTTTTTCCCGCAAAAAAAGTGGCGCGAAAATGTTCGAACACTGTTGGCAAGCAGTTCCCTGAATCAAGGACCCGCCAAAAAAGTTGTTTGTCGCGTTTCTTTTTTTTGGAATGAGCATTCAAACTTTTTTTTTGTTGTTCGATGACGTTGCTCTTGCTGCTGCTCTGATTTTTTAAATATTTACAAATAATTTACTAATTAAATTTGATCCATATATGTTTCTATTTTTATTTCATGCTTTATCCTTTATCTTTTACGTGTTTATTTCTGGTTTCTTCCCATTTTTTGTTAAAGAACTCGTAATTATCAATTATCGAATCAACACAAACAACAACTTTTTATGCCGTTGTTGTTAGATGACATTTCTGCTGCTCCTGTTTTTTTGTCTTTCGAACCCTTCTTTCCCGATTTATACCCTCTTATGTGTAATTCCTGTTTTTCCCTTTTTTGAGCTTCACTATCTTTGCCTAACAACACCTTTTGCTACATTGGCAGATGCATATTTCTCGATTGTATGCTTCTGTCTTTTACCTTTGTCACTTTTCTTTTGCGTTCTTTACCATTTTTTGTTAAAGTCTTTATAATTACTACCTTTTCCTTTCTTTTTTAGTTCCTTCTTTGACTTACAACCTTCAAGCTCTTTATCAACCAACAATATGTCTGGACGCTCTGGTAAATCTGGCAAAGCTAAGATTGGTGGAAAAGCTAAATCTCGTTCATCTCGTGCTGGTCTTCAATTTCCTGTTGGTCGTATTCATCGTCTTCTTCGTAAAGGACATTATGCTGATCGTATTGGTGCTGGAGCTTCTGTCTATCTTGCCGCAGTCTTGGAATATCTTTCTGCAGAAGTTCTTGAATTAGCTGGCAATGCTGCTCGTGATAATAAGAAAACTCGTATTAATCCTCGTCATCTTCAACTTGCTGTTAGAAATGATGAAGAATTGAATAAACTTCTTTCTGGTATGTTTTTTAAATATATAGATTTTTTTTTCGTTGACTAATCTGGTATTCATTTTTAGGTGTCACTATTGCTCAAGGTGGTGTTCTTCCAAATATCCATTCTGTTCTCCTTCCCAAGAAGACTGGTGCTTCTCATCATCATGAATCTCAATCTCAGCAATAAGATATTCTTTGTTTTTCTTTAATTGTTAGCAACTTGTAGTTGTTTTTGTTTTCTTGTACCTTTTTTTTGTTTTGTTTGTGTAACGTTGTTACATTTCTTTTTGTTTTAATAAATTTTTTTATTACCGAATCTTTTTTGAAAAGGGAATTTTTCGGGGGAATGTTGTTTGTTAGTTGACAGTATTAATTTATGGGACGTCTGTAAGGATTAGGACAAAAGTTTTTTTTTTAACTTCTTTGAATAATATAATAAATCTTCTTTCATTATTACTTTTTTCATCTTCTCATTCTCCCGATTTTTGTCATGTATCGGGGCGTTTGAATTAAAACAATAATCAGATATTGGATCTTCTCTGTCTCACTGGGAGATGGTGCATGGCAATAGACCATAATGGGTGAATCTTTCAATGTTACAGTTATCTATAAATTACAGTACGCTTTCCTGGGAATGGGAAATTAGATGGAATTTATAATAATAACATTGGGATATTATTTGCGCTAAAATACACTAAAAAAATATTGTTTAATTCCCATCTTTTATTTAAAAATTGGATATTTTTATGGGTTTTTGTAATAACTCAATCAAATTAGCATCAGTTGATTTCCTTAATTTATCTATCTTTTAGCATGTGCTGCAACAAGCTGCCCGGTCAATACAACTTGTGAAGTTATTAAAATTGTAAGTTTTCTTTTTACATTATTTTTACAAAAACTGACAAAAATATCATTTTTAGCAATGCATTCGTGCTCCATGTCCTCCACAAGTTCGTTGTGTTCCAGCTAATCATACAACAGCAAATCGTATGTTTTGTTTTTATATTTAACTGCCATAACATTGAATAATATTGAAAGGTTTATTTTTTAACATGTGCATCAATGCTTTGTCCAGAAAATACTGTATGTAAACTTACTCAAGTACAATGCTTTGTTCCTAAATGTCCACCAATTTGATGAAAATATATTTTTCATGGATAAAAATTAATTAAGAAACAGTTTTTTTAAAGATATTTTTTGATTGTTTTTAGCATTTCTCAAACAATTTAGTTTTTTTTAAATTGTCGTTGATACTGTAATAGCTGAAAACCCAAAAAACCCAGAATTAAAATTTAGATATACGGTAGCTACGAAAACTTCGTTTGATAGAATGGCTTATAGAATTTATCTACCAAGTACAAGAGTTTTTGATTAAGACATCTATCCAATTGAACAATTCAAAGTTACCAAAAGTGGTCGAAAATCAAAAATTACAGTCATTTTTATCAACTTTTTAAACTTAAAAGTTCTTCAGTTATAGAGACAATTTGTTGAAAAATTCTGTAACAATGAAAATGGGTTGTAATGCATTGCAGGCTATCATTTTGCAGAAAGAAATTTTCTCATCTACCGTATACCAAAATTTCAAATGTAGGCCTTTCTGCGTTTTTGCATTTTTTCATGCATGTTTTTTTTTCTTAACTATCAAAACACAAATAAAAAGGAATAACTAAACAAATAGAAAACTGACGCAATTTATCATTCATGCCAGAGTTAATACTTTTGTGTTCTAATTTATCCTCTGACAAAAGAGGACTTATTTAATAAAAAAATCTTTTTCATTCAATGTATTTCAAAGCTATATCTATTCAAAATATGGCTTTGAAGTGTTAAGCAATTTATCATTTTCTATCAAAAGCCTTTATTTAATTTATTATTTACTCTATTTTTAAATAAACTGAGCTGTTTTTTTTTCTTTTTTCAGTTCAACAAAAAAGAATTGAAAGAAAATTTATCAGGCTTTCGGAAATCCTTATTTGACTTCTTCTTTGAAAAAAAAAGCCGCCTCCTTCTTTTTTTGTCGTTAAAAATGTTTGCAGCAACATAAAGTTTTTTTTACGTCAATTTGACACTTTAAATTTTTAAAGAGTTTTTAAGTGAGAGAGACACTGACTTAAAGACTACATAAGTAGCCACCAAAAAAAGCTTTTTCTTTTTGCAATGGTCAAAATTTTATTTAAAACATGTGTGTCAAAAAAGTGAAAAAGAACATATTTTTTTACGAAAAAACATTTAAAAAAGCTTCGTTGAATCAATAAATCTTCTTTCATTATAACTTTTTTCATCTTCTTATTCTCCCGATTTTTGTCATGTATCGGAGCGTTTGAATTAAAACAATAATCAGATATTGGATCTTCTCTGTCTCATTGGGAGATAGTGCATGGCAATAGACCATGATGGGTGAATCTTTCAATGTTACAGTTATCTATGAATTACTGAAGAGTTATCCGCAAATCTCATAATAAAATCATTAAACAATTACTTATTTTTGAGAAACTTTAAAAACATTATTTCTGCTTTTTCTTAATTCAAAATTAAGAGTATTACAGTAATCTGTGAATTGCATATGAATTCACATAAGTTGTTTCTAATATCTATTCTTTCGCATGCTCTTCTGCTAATTTGTGTTAGGACTCTATAATATATAAAACTTTTACACATTGTTCGAAAATGTACAAAATAGCAACCATTTCTTTGGCAATCGTTAGCCTTGGAGCTATTAGTGTATCCACTCCATTAACATATACAAAAGAACATGCAACATTTTTAGAATATGAATTCACATAAGTTGTTTCTAATATCTATTTTTTCGATTACAAAATCTATCTTTAGGTATTCCCCAAATAGTTGGTATTCTCGGGGATATGTATATAAAATTAAATCTAAAATTTTAGATTTAACTTCACATCTGAATTTTAACAAGGACAATACTATGTTTGAATATTTCTTTTTGGGGTCTTTTTTGTCTCATTTGGAGAATGCATATGGCGATAGTCCAACATATTGGGTAAAAAAGATTCAAACATACGGGGTGCAGATAAACTTAAATGTTCAAAGTGTCTAATTTTGATGAAAATCAATTATGGATAAAAATTAATTAAGAAACTGTATTTTTAAAGATATTTTGATTGTTTTTAAAATTGCTGCTGATACTGTAATAACTAAAGATCCAAAATAAAAATTTTGGTATACGGTAGCTCCCAAAATTTCGTTTGATTGGGTTCTTGTGGCTTATAGAATTTTTTTAACACTTACAACATTTTTTAAATAAGACATCTATCCAATTGAACGATTCAAAGTTGCCTAACATGGTCAAAAATTGAAAATCATCGTCATTTTTAGCAACTTTAAGTTGTTCAGTTTTAGAGATGATTTTTTGAAAAATTCTGTAACATAGAAGATGGGCTGTCATGCAGTGCAGGAATTCTTCAAAATAATATTTCTCAACTACCGTATACTTAAAATCCAAACATAGACCTTTCTTTGTTTTTGCATCACGTTTCAATTCTTAAGTTTTCGATAAAATTTAATGATAATCTATTCACATATGTTTTTTTTCTTAACTGTCAAAATAGAAATAAAAAAGAACAACTAAAAAATTGAAAACTGACGCAATTTATCATTAATGAATTCATGTCAGAGATTAATCTTTTTGTATTCTAATTCATCCTCTCACAAAAAATTACTTTGATAAGTTTTTAAATAAACAAAATTTTTAAAGGGGTTAATAAGATGAAAATAAATTTAGACTTGTCTGAAAAAGGTTAAAATTTTTATTATTACCGTAACATCCAGGAAAATAACCAGATAGTATTTATCACAACAAAATATGAAGTATAAAAAACATGAATATTTTATGTGATTAAAATTAAGCAAAAGATTTCTGCAAATGTGTTATTACTGTAATTTTTACAACTGATATATATCTTGTGATTACGGTATCTGTTCAAAGAAATGCCTTTTTTTGTTATACAGTCGAACCTCGTTATAGTGCGGTCCAAGGGACCGCACAAAAACCGCACTATAGACAGGTCCGCAGTATAACGAGGTTCAATTTTTTTGACTATTTTTTGAAAAATTTTTATTTAAATCAATTTATAGCATATAAAAAACCACAATTATGATAAAAATTGACTATTTTTGCTTGAACAGCTTTCTTCCGCTATTTTTGATAGAAAAATCCATAAAACTATTGGAATGTTTTAAAAAAATGAAAGAAATGAAGTCGAAGTTCATTGATCTTAGAATAACAAAAACCGATTTTGGAAAAAAAATTGAGTATGCAGTATAACAAGGTCGATTTTCCTTATAAATTTTTGAAGGGACCACAGAAAAACCGCAGTATAAGCAGGTTTGCACTATAACAAGGTGCATTATAACGAGGTCTGTATTAGGTCATTTCCTTAAGACATTTGCCGGGACCGCACAAAAACCGCAGTATAGAGAGGTTCGCATTATAACGAGGCGCATTATAACGAGGTTCGACTGTAATTACAAATAAATAAAGGCAACAAATTTTCATAGGTATAGAGCTAATAATTTATTTATTTTTATGCTAAAGAAGTATTTGTGGACTCTATAAATCACTTCTTTGACTTACAACCTTCAAGCTTTTACTTTCTTCTTCTTTCTCACTTTCCAGCAAAAAAATCAACGACATGGCTGTTAGCATCTTTTCTTCTTTGTATAACACCAAAAATAATCTAACCTGTAAATTAATATTTCTTGTCGATGTTACTGATGATTAATTTTGTTGATTAAATTTTTAAAAAAATTGTATGGATAAATACGATGAAGAAGTTATACGGTAATTTGTAATAATTTTTTTGTCTGAAAAAACTCAAACCATTCTTCTTTTATTTTTAATTTTATATCTTCACATCAACGTGGTTAACTTTATAATAAATATAAAGACTTTGCCCTGCCTCTTTTGTACAACGTAATTACTAAAAAAAAATTATTATTTACTACAACTTTAAAATAATTTTTTTGCATAGTTCAATTGAAAAAAATATGAGATGGGTATGTCGCATACATACGCAACAACACAACAGCAGCGATGTTGTTGTTGATTTTGCAGGTTGCAACACTGCTTCATGTGAAGGAGAAAACAAAAAATGCTGCTGCTGCACCGAGCGACGTTTGCTCGCTCTTCTTCTTCTCTCTTCCTTTTTTTCTTTACCTATTTTCGAACATTCGAATGTTCTTCTTCTTTTTCTAAAACCAAAAAATATTATTGCTGCTTGAAAAAATGTTCAGTATTTTATGTTTTGTAAACTTTAATACTTTTTTAAATAGCTATTAATAATAACTTTAATATTAAAAAAGTGTTATGCCATCTGTTTGACCCGCATTTATATACTGTTAAAATAAAGCATAAAAAACTACTTATTTGCAGATGATGCCTTTTTAAAAAACATAAAAAAGATTTGTTACTGTTCTAGCTGCTTAAAGAGTACCAAGATTCTTTGCCGTTTTGCAGCCTCTTTTTTTATCTTCACCATCTTTATGCTGCAAAGAAGTTGAGTCATCCATTCTGTGCATCCCTGCTTTTTTTGATTAGCACTTTTGGCAGCTTTCGTTAACTACCTTGCTGTCGACCAAACTGTTTGTGCTGTTGCTATAGTATATCAGCTATATATGCTATTCATGAGCGTGTTAAGTGTATGTGCTGTTCGTGTTGCATTTATTTTTCCCCCGTTTACGCTACAAAAAAAACTACGCATCTTTATCATAGTTTTTGGTTCAAACGTTTTAGTTGTTTTCGTTAACCACCTTGCAATAGACTTGTCAACTTTACGTGCTGTTGTCTATTGTGTCATATATCCATATTGTTAAGCTTAAATAGTACTAAATTCCTTTGAACTTTTGCTATTATTTTTCCCCTTTAAATTCATCATTTATGTTACAATAAAACATCATGCGCATTTTTCTTTCATGGATCTTCTACTACTGAACCACTTAACTACTGACTGAGCTATGAGTGTATATGTTATTCGTAATTGTGTTAAGTATTTATATATGTTCTTCGTGCCTCTTTTTCTTCTATTCACCACCTTTTTATATTATTTCTCGCGAATTTGAATGCTTAGTATTTCTCTTGTTGTCCTCTTTTCAACCTTCTAACTCATCTTTTTTTAGTAATAACGCTTATTATTAATATTAAAACTACTAAAACAATGAGTTCATATTGCGACAAAAGTCGTGATCCACGCTTAACTGGTCGATATAATGGTTGGTTTTTACAGTATATATTTAATCGCTATAAAAAACCTTTATAGATGGACCACCTACTGCAGCTCTACCTTCAGCAACAGCAGGACTTCTTTCATCTGAATCACCAAAACAAAATGGACCTCCAACAGCTGTACCTCGACCTAATGGACATCATTCAACAACATCACCAAGACCATCTGGAGTTGTAAAACCATCCATTAATCCAAAAACTTTCTCATATACTACTATTAATGATACATCGATGTTTCATATTGAATTCTACCGAGCTTTCAAAGGTTTTGAAGCTGCTGGTTTCACTCCTGAAATTCAAGAAAATATGACAAAGGTATGGAAATCGTTATCCGTTAAACTTGTACTAATATTTCTAAGTTTTTTTTAGTGTTTAAAGGCTGCTTTTGATCATTTTCAAAAGAATGAAAAAGCTTTTCGCCATCAATTGGAAGAATCTCGTCGAATAACAGATGATCTTCGTGATGAATTTAATGAAAAAGTTGCAAGAGTTCTTAAAATGGAATCCGATCATGCTGCAACTCAAAAAGAACTTGAAGAACAAAAAGCAGTTGTAACTGCAATGAAACATGATACTAACCGATATGTAGGTTACTTTAGCAGCTAACTGTATTAGCTTTTGGATGTACTGTATTCAATCATAATTTAAATACAACATTTTTAGAAAATTGAAACTGAAAAAGCAAGACATGATTGTGCTTTAGTAACTACTGAAAAAAATAATTTAATTAAAAGTATTACCGAAGAAAAGGATCGTCATAAAACTACCGAAGCTCGATACAATGCTTTAAATGCAAAATATGGTGATCTCTTCAGAGAAAATGGTACATTGAAAAAAGAAAATGCTGCATTCAAAGATGAAAAGTCAAAACTTCAACAAAAGATGGAAGATGATGCCAAGGAAAATGATGAAACTCAAGGTATTCTTTACGATGAAATCGAACAATTAAAGAAAGAAAATGAAGAAATTAAAAAGGAATTGTCTTCTGCAAAAGAAAATGCTGTTGAACCTGTTTCTCCAAAACTTGGACGTGGAAAACCTTCTGTTGCTGCAAAGAAAAAAGCTGCTGAAAAAGGTATATAATTTTTAACTTATGAGATTTATGAGTTTTACATCGTTTATTTTTTATAGATGATGATGAAGTTGAAGAAAAGGAAGAGCCTGCTCCATCAAAACGTCGTCAAAGAACTTCTGCTGCTGCTTCAAAGAAGAAAGAAGAGCCTTCTACTTCTTCACAACCTCGTGGAAGAACAACTGCAGTTGCTGCCAAGAAAAAAGAAGAACCTTCTTCTTCTCAACCTCGTCGAAGAACAACTGCTGTTGCTGCCAAGAAAAAAGAAGAACCTTCTTCTTCTCAACCTCGTCGAAGAACAACTGCTGTTGCTGCAAAGAAAAAAGAAGAACCTTCATCTTCACAACCTCGTCAAAGAACTTCTGCTGCTGCCAAGAAAAAAGAAGAAAAACTTGCTGATGAAGGTTTGTAAACTTTTTGATTAATGTATATATTTGTGTTTCATTTATTGCAGAACAACCAGCTGAAGAAAAATCTGCAACTCCAAAGTCTCGCGGACGACCAAAGAAAATAGTTGTTGAAGAAGAAAAGGCTGTTGAAGAAGGTTAGTTAGTTTTTTTTTTCAAATAAGATTTATAATTGATCCTTGTTTTTTTGCAGAACCTAAGGCTGATAATGAAGCAGAAGAAACTGAAGGAAAAGTTGGTGAAGAAGGTTTGTACAATTTTTTATCGGTGGTTTATATTGTTACTAACATGTTTTTTTATTTCAGAATCTCCTGCTAGTGGTCGTCCATCTCGAAAAGCAAAATCTGATTCAATGAAAAGAACTTCGAAACTTTTTGCTCCATCAACCAGTTCAAAGCGTGCAAGTCGTGGAAAGAGAGCTGCAACTCCTGCTGCTGTTGAAGATGGCAACAATAATAATGATGAAGAAGAAGAAGTTTCTCATCCTCCACCTGCAAAACGTGGCCGCAAAAAATCAACCAAATAATAATATTTTTTTGTAATTGATGTTTTCGTTTTCTTTTGTTAATATTTACTTTTTTATTCGTGGTAATTGTATACCCGATTTTTATAAAAAAAATTTTTGCAAATGTTTTGGGAGTTTTGTAACATACAGAATTTTTGAGACATTTGTTTGCTTTGTTTTCATTTCAGTTTACTGTTTTTGTTCATCGGAATTTTGGATTATGGTATGACGGTACCTTTAAATCATTGAAATTTTTCCTCTAGCTATTTCGAAAAATACCGTAACCTTGCATTTGTTATAGTTTTGTCTTTTCATTTCCACGTTGCTTTATTCCATGTATATTTCAACATTAATTGAACTAACTAGAACACAATGAAGAAAGCAGCATCAAACATCTTTTTTTTATTTCAATGGAGCAATCAATTTTTTCTTTGCCTTTGTTTTTCTATTATCAATCCAAAATTTTTGCTCTACCTTTTTCATTACTCATTTTCCTCGATCACTTCCTTCTTTTCTTCCATTTTTATCAAAGCTAATCAACACTGTTCAACTTGAACAAATTGTTGCTTAAAAATATAATACTCTATTGAAATAATGATTGTAAATTTACCACTTTGTAATTATTATCGTAGCCGAAAAACTAGATCAGCTTTAATAGCATTTTATAAGCGACAAAAATATATTCAAGAATGTCATGATGAAGATGAAGCTATCCTTCAACGGGATCATGATGAACATCAACGTGAACATCAAGAACAGCGAGATTCAAAAGCTGTTAGTTTTTATTGTTGAAAAAGTTTTTTTATAACAAAAGAATATTATTTAGAGATGGGATGATATTTTAGCAAAAGCAACACTTGGGATTAATTTAATAATGATTTGTGCAAAACTTTTTGCCGCATATTTATCTCATTCTATGTCAATTATTAGTTCAGTTGTTGATAGTGTTATGGATATCACTGGAG
This sequence comes from Panagrolaimus sp. LJ2400, assembly GCA_024447215.1. Taxonomy (NCBI): domain Eukaryota; kingdom Metazoa; phylum Nematoda; class Chromadorea; order Rhabditida; family Panagrolaimidae; genus Panagrolaimus; species Panagrolaimus sp. LJ2400. The sequence goes on from JAMRYA010000061.1 coordinate 309,295, forward strand.
GAGCAATAATTTGGGGAACGCTGCGATCAATTGATAAAACAAATCCATATGAATATCCAATCGGGCGAACTCGGTATAGTTTCTTTAAAGCTTTTTCGGATTAAGGGGTTAGTGATAGATTAGCGGATTTCATATATCCCAGAAAGGTTACTGTTTTTTGGTTCAAAAAGATTGATGAGAGCTCAGTGGATTTTGTATGTCTAATCATTGAAGTTGAAAGGGTTGATGACAGCTTGACGGATTTTATATATCCGAATGTTTTTATTAATAGTTTTGATAAAAAGAATGTATGATAATTCAAAGGATTTCGTATTTCCAATCACTTAAATTGAAGGGTTACATATATGATAATTTCCTATATCCAAACATCTTTATCGATTCTTTATGGAAAGGATTTATGATAGATTGTTAGGTTTCGTATATCCAAATGTTCTATTGAATTTTTTTGATGTAGTAGATATATAATAGTTTAATGGATTTCATATATCTTATTTGCCACTATTTAATGCCATTTTTTTAGTTTAGAGCCCTTAGCTGTTCTTATCGTATCTTTAATTATGGTATTTGCAAATATTATGGTCATTTATGAAGCAACAATGGCAATTATCGAAGATAGCGTAATCCTTTCATTTTTGGTATACTGTATTTCCAAAACCATTTTTCTTTTCAGTTAAATCCAGTTGTTGACATTGAAACTTTGATTATTTTGTTGACAGGTACTGTAATTAAGTCAATATTATATGTTTTATGTCGCCGACAACACACGCTTTCTTCAAAACTTTTGGCACAGGATCAACTCAATGATGTCATTACAAATATTGTTGCTCTTGCTGGTGCATATACTGGTCATCGATTTTGGAAGTATTGTGATCCAATTGGAGCTTATCTTGTTTCGTAAGTTTCAGAAAAGGATTTTTTGGAGGGATTAATTTAGAGATCGAGAATAGGGCAAATAAAATCAAATAATCTTAATCACTGCATTGATTCTTGACATTCATCTATTCTCAAAGCACAAATATCTGTTGCTTTTCTCTATCTTCTCTCTTTCAGCGGTTACATAATCATTAACTGGATTGGAACTGCTAAGGAACAAATCCCTCTGCTAATTGGTCGCACAGCAACACAAGATTTTATCAATCGAATTTCACGTATTGCAATAACCCATGATGAAAAAATTCTTGCCCTTGATATGGTTTATGCTTATCATTTAGGACAAAATTTTCTTGTTGAAATTCATGTCTTAATGGATGGTTCTTTAACATTGACAGAAACGCATGATATTTCAGAAAGTTTACAAACAAAAGTTGAACGGTTACCGTATGTTGAACGAGCATTTGTACATTGTGATTACAAGTTGGATGGAGACGAACACTTAAAAAAGTTCAATTAAATTTATGTTAAAAGAAATGTAAAAAAGTTATATATTTTTTTTGTTTAAGTTTAATCAAATCTTCTGAAAATACATTAAGCAATACAGTATACCACTAGAGTCGCAAAGTAAAAATTATAACAGCAAACAAAATTCTAAAATAATCTTTTTTACTCACACATTGTGTTCAAATAAGTCAAAATCAATAAGAGTTCAAAGAATCAAACAATGACATTTCTTTCTTATCACTGCTATCACAAAAAAAGGAACCTGAAGTCAGCAAAAAGCAAGAATTAAATGAAGAAAAACTTTTAAAGTCAAAAACCATCAATCGACTACTAATAAATCTAATTTATGACTTTTGCTTCTTTCAAGAATTTGTTGATTTAAATAAAATTATTTGTTTCATTTGTATCTCACAATGTTACAGTAATCTATAAATTATAGCACACTTTTCCGGGAAATCTTACATTAAATAATTACTGATTCTTAAGATATTTAACAAACATTATTGTAGCTTTTGTCTAATTCAAATTTAACAGTACTACCGTAATCCGTGAACCGTAGATTACTCTTCGTTATTCTAATAAATACAGCTTTTATAGGTAATAACATTGATCAAAAATGTACAAAATAGCAACCATTTCTTTGGCAATCATTAGCCTTGGAGCTATTTGTTTATCCACTCCATTAACACATACAAAAGAATATGCTGCATTCTTAGAATATGAATTCACGTAAGTTGTCTCTAATATCTATTCTTTCGATTACAACAATTGCTTTCAGGTATTCCCCTAAATTTGCATCTGCTGAAGAACGTATGAAACGATTTGAAATTTTTAAAGCTAATCTTGTTGAAATTGAAAATCTTAATAAAAAATATCCTTCTGCAACATTTGGAATTACTAAATTTGCTACTTGGACCAAAGAAGAATTTGAACAAAAAGTTTGTATAATATTCTTGGGAATATATATAATCTAAAATTACAGATGTTAATCCCTAAAGATACGTCCCTTCGATCTGCTAAACCACCATCTGATAGCCATATTGAATATGAAGTTACTCAATCTGAACTTGATACAGCTCCAACATATTTTGATTGGCGACAGCTAAATGTTGTTACACCTATCAAAGATCAAGAAGGTGAGCTTTGGATGGAAAACAGAAACTTTAGAAATCTAAAATTTAATTTTTATAAATATTATAAGAAAGAGCGTAATTAAAACAAGAAAATTGATCTATAAAAATCCGTTAACACAAATTACAACTTTCAGACTGTGGCTCATGTTGGGCTTTTGCTTCTACAGCTGCCATAGAATCACAATATGCTATTCATACTCGAAAGCTTTTAAATTTATCTGAACAACAACTTGTTGATTGTGAATGGGTTTCACAAGGTTGTAGCTTTGGCTTTGTTAATACTGCATATGATTATGTACGAGATAATGGACAATTCACATATGATTCATATCCATATCAAGATGAAAGAACTAAATGCCATAAAACTAGCAGTGATCGAGTTTTTATTGATGGTCATCGATTTGTTACTGCAAATGAAACTGCAATTGCTGCATATATCGCAAAATATGGCCCTGCTGCTTTTGGTAAGACAATAAAGATTACTGTAACATAGCAAATAAAAAACAGATATTCCTTTTTCAAATCACAGTTATTTCGTTTTTGAGGATTACTGTAACACAATAACTGAAAATCATAAACTTTTTTTCTATTAACGACTAAATTTCAGCTATCATCTGCCCTGAAGCTCTAATGCATTATAAAGGTGGAGTTCTTGAAGTTAATGATTGCTTGGAACAATCTACTGGTCTTCATGCAATGGTTTTAATTGGATATACACAAGATTATTGGATTATCAAAAATCAATGGGGAACAAGTGAGCTACAGTATCCTTTAAAGCAAACACTTAAAGCATTTCGATTTTTAGACTGGGGTGAAAAAGGATTTGTTCGTTTTAAGCGTGGAATTAATATGTGTGATATGGCCCTTCAAGTTGATGCACCGTATATTAATTGAAAATTAACGAAGAAAGATTGAAATAATTCTAAAAAATAATTGCATTTTTAATAAATCCCATTTGGTTCATAAAGATGTTAAAGATATAGCAGTATTTTAATAAAGTCCTTGAAAGCATTTTTACAGACAACATTGATGCCATAAAATAATCATTCCTATGAATCAACTATAAGAAAAAACAGAATGATCAGCAGATATATGAAAAACAAAAAGTATAAGCTATATGTACATAAACAATTGGGCTACAGTATCCTTAAATTGGTATGTAAAATGATGAATTTTTATAAAAGTAGAGCAGAATTACAATATGCCTTTTATTGCAAGATATAAAAAACTTTCTCCTGCGAATCTATTCTTTGACCAATCATTATTATAAAAAAAATTGAAGTACGGACTAACACTATCTATCAATCACTAAAAAAGTTCGTCGATCTCCTATTCCAATTTTCATGTCGAACTAAAGTCACTTTTACCATGAATGAAAAGTTATCTTACAAGAACAGCAACAAAAACTTTTAATATTGGTAAAGAAGCAAAGACAACTAAAAAAGAGAAGCAAATTGATCAACATTATTAAATCATACACAAAAAGAAGACGTCAAACATATATACAAAAAATGGCGGCAGCAAAAGACGGTAAAATGTGGAAGTAGCTAATACACGCTCATCTATAAATAGTAGGGAAGAAAAGCGATTGTTTAAACTGTTCGAAAATCAAAGATACGAAGACTACGTGGTACAAATAGGCGAAGAATAGCGTCAACAAAAGACGGTAAACTAAGGACGTAACTGATTCATGCAAATCATGCCATAGCTCATCTATAAATAGCAGGAAAGAAGATTGATTAAAGCGGCTGATAATCCCATTGTTAAAGCAATAAATCCAAATTTACGGAGAAAAAACTAAAGCAACAGCATCGAGAATGGTTCAAGGGAAGATCTATCACAACTCAGAAAATTACTATAGTGTATCAGCGAAAGAGAATCAACAATAAACAAAGTAACTCATGGTCGGAAAAAACCCCCAAAACTTGTCCCCAAACAAAATCAACTAAACACAAAAGTAAATTTTATTGACAAATCATCAAAAAGCAGTAACAATAGTTACAAAAAGAAAAAACAATTAAAACATAACAAAGTAAAAAAGAAAGAAACAGAAAAGAGTTTATTTACCAATTTGAGCAGTATATTTTGTAACAGCTTTAGTTCCTTCAGAGACAGCATGCTTGGAAAGTTCACCAGGAAGAATAAGACGAATAGCAGTTTGAATTTCACGAGATGAAATAGTTGAACGTTTGCTATATTGTGCAAGACGAGCAGCTTCAGCAGCAATTCTTTCGAAGACATCATTGACAAAAGAATTCATGATGGACATTGCTTTAGAAGAGATACCAGTATCAGGATGAACTTGTTTAAGAACACGATAGATATAAGTACCATATGATTCTTTTCTTGCCTTCTTACGGCCTTTCTTATCACCAGCTGGACGTCCAACAGCTTTTTGTGAAGCTGTCTTCTTTTCACCAGTTTTTGCAGCACCAGACTTTCGACGAGCAGGCATAATTGAAGTTGAGCAAAGAAGGTAGAAAGAGTAAATCTGAAAAAAAAGAAGACATTAGAAGTAGAGTTCAAACAAAATGTTCGGATATATATTTTGATAAAAAAAAAACGGACTGGAAGAAATAAAGAAAAAAAGCACGAGAGAATTAATAATAACAAAAAAATAGAAAAAACATATATAGATGCAGCAACACATGCATCTATCTATTTATCCGAGGATACATCAGTAGCGGATATGGTTGTTGAAGAAGGAAGAGCAAGAAAAAGCATCGAAGAAAATTTTAAAAACGATTTAAGAAACAACAACAAACACTCTTTCTTTTTATATCCAACAGCGCAGCCCCAAAAAAAAGCAACAACAACAACTTTTTTTCCCGCAAAAAAAGTGGCGCGAAAATGTTCAAACACTGTTGGCAAGCAGCTTCCCTGAATCAAGGACCCGCAAAAAAAAGTTGTTTGTCGCGTTTTTTTTTGGAATGAGCATTCAAACTTTTTTTTTGTTGTTTGATGACGTTGCTCTTGCTGCTGCCCTGATTTTTTAAATATTTACAAATAATTTACTAATTAAATTTGATCCATATATGTTTCTATTTTTATTTCGTGCTTTATCCTTTATCTCTTACGTGTTTATTTCTGGTTTCTTCCCATTTTTTGTTAAAGAACTCGTAATTATCAATTATCGAATCAACACAAAAAGCAACAACTTTTTATGCCGTTGTTGTTAGATGACATTTCTGCTGCTCCTGTTATTTTATATAGAAGCATCTATCTCTATTTTTGGCTTTGAGCCTTTATCTCTTACATCCTTTTACTCGCTTGTTTTACCACTTTATATTAAAGAATTTGTAATTAATGAGTTATCCTTCTTCGTTTTTCCTAGACATTCAAATTTCAACCACATTTGTCTCTATTTGTGTTTTTTTTTTGTGTAGAAGAACTTTTGTCTTTCGAACCCTTCTTTCCTGATTTATACCCTTCTTATATGTCATTCCTGTTTTTCCGTCTTCTTTTGATCTGCACTATCTTTGCCTAACAACACCCTTTGATACTCTTGCAGATTCATGTGTCTCGATTGTATGCTTGTGTCTTTTACCTTTTTTACCGCTCTCTCTCTCTCGCGTTCTTTACCATTTTTTGTTAAAGTCTTTATAATTACTAACTTTTCCTTTCTTTTTTAGTTCCTTCTTTGACTTACAACCTTCAAGCTCTTTATCAACCAACAATGTCTGGACGCTCTGGTAAATCTGGCAAAGCTAAGATTGGTGGAAAAGCTAAATCTCGTTCATCTCGTGCTGGTCTTCAATTTCCTGTTGGTCGTATTCATCGTCTTCTTCGTAAAGGACATTATGCTGATCGTATTGGTGCTGGAGCTTCTGTCTATCTTGCCGCAGTCTTGGAATATCTTTCTGCAGAAGTTCTTGAATTAGCTGGCAATGCTGCTCGTGATAATAAGAAAACTCGTATTAATCCTCGTCATCTTCAACTTGCTGTTAGAAATGATGAAGAATTGAATAAACTTCTTTCTGGTATGTTTTTTAAATATATAGATTTTTGTTCGTTGACTAATCTGGTATTCATTTTTAGGTGTCACTATTGCTCAAGGTGGTGTTCTTCCAAATATCCATTCTGTTCTCCTTCCCAAGAAGACTGGTGCTTCTCATCATCATGAATCTCAATCTCAGCAATAAGATATTCTTTGTTTTTCTTTAATTGTTAGCAACTTGTAGTTGTTTTTTTGTTTTCTTGTACCTTTTTTTTGTTTTGTTTGTGTAACGTTGTTACATTTCTTTTTGTTTTAATAAATTTTTTATTACCGATTCTTTTTTAAAAAGGGAATTTTTGGGGGGAATGCTGTTTGTTAGTTGACAGTATTAATAGTCTCACTGGGAGATAGTGCATGGCAATAGACCATAATGGGTGAATCTTTCAATGTTACAGTTATCTATAAATTACAGTACGCTTTCCTGGGAATGGGAAATTAGATGGAATTTATACTAATAACATAGGGATATTATTTGCGCTAAAATACACTAAAAAAATATTGTTTAATTCCCATCTTTTATTTAAAAATTGGATATTTTTATGGGTAGGGTTGGTGCGGGCGCATGCGCCCGGTCTTTTGCGCCCGGGCGCGCCCGGGCGCAAGGATTTTCTGTAGTGTAAATGCGCCCGTTTGCGCCCGGGCGCGCCCATTTTGCGCCTGGCCACGCCCCTTTTGCGCCCGGGCGCGCCCGGGCGCAAGCTCAAAAATCGGGCGCGCCCGCAACCCTATTTATGGGTTTTTGTAATAACTCAATCATATTAGCATCAATTGATTTCCTTAATTTATCTATCTTTTAGCATGTGCTGCAACAAGCTGCCCGGTCAATACAACTTGTGAAGTTATTAAAATTGTAAGTTTTCTTTTTACATTATTTTTACAAAAACTGACAAAAATATCATTTTTAGCAATGCATTCGTGCTCCATGTCCTCCACAAGTTCGTTGTGTTCCAGCTAATCATACAACAGCAAATCGTATGTTTTGTTTTTATATTTAACTGCTATAACATTGAATAATATTGAAAGGTTTATTTTTTAACATGTGCATCAATGCTTTGTCCAGAAAATACTGTATGTAAACTTACTCAAGTACAATGCTTAGTTCCTAAATGTCTCCCAATTTGATGAAAATATATTTTTCATGGATAAAAATTAATTAAGAAACAGTTTTTTTTAAAGATATTTTTTGATTGTTTTTAGCATTTCTCAAACAATTTAGTTTTTTTTAAATTGTCGTTGATACTGTAATAACTGAAAACCCAAAAAAACCCAGAATTAAAATTTAGATATACGGTAGCTACGAAAACTTCGTTTGATAGAATGGCTTATAGAATTTATCTACCAAGTACAAGATTTTTTGATTAAGACATCTCTAGAATTGAACAATTCAAAGTTACCAAAAATGGTCGAAAATCAAAAATTACAGTCATTTTTATCAACTTTTTAAACTTAAAAGTTCTTCAGTTATAGAGACAATTTGTTGAAAAATTCTGTAACAATGAAAATGGGTTGTAATGCATTGCAGGCTATCATTTTGCAGAAAAAAATTTTCTCATCTACCGTATACCAAAATTTCAAATGTAGGCCTTTCTGCGTTTTTGCATTTTTTCATGCATGTTTTTTTTTCTTAACTATCAAAACACAAATAAAAAGGAATAACTAAACAAATAGAAAACTGACGCAATTTATCATTCATGCCAGAGTTAATACTTTTGTGTTCTAATTTATCCTCTGACAAAAGAGGACTTATTTAATAAAAAAATCTTTTTCATTCAATGTATTTCAAAGCTATATCTATTCAAAATATGGCTTTGAAGTGTTAAGCAATTTATCATTTTCTATCAAAAGCCTTTATTTAATTTATTATTTACTCTATTTTTAAATAAACTGAGCTGTTTTTTTTTCTTTTTTCAGTTCAACAAAAAAGAATTGAAAGAAAATTTATCAGGCTTTCGGAAATCCTTATTTGACTTCTTCTTTGGAAAAAAAGCCGCCTTCTTCTTTTTTTGTCGTTAAAAATGTTTTTTAAGCAGCAACAGAAAGTTTTTTTTACGTCAATTTGACACTTTAAATTTTTAAAGTGTTTTTAAGTAAGAGAGACACTGACTTAAAGACTACATAAGTAGCCACCAAAAAAAGCTTTTTCTTTTTACAATGGTCAAAATTTTAGTTAAAACATGTGTGTCAAAAAAGTGAAAAAGAACATATTTTTTTACGAAAAAACATTTTAAAAAGCAACAGTTGTTTACTTTTGTTTTTGATAGTCGAACAAGAGTTTTTTTTTGTTGCTAACTTTAAAGAGGTCTGTCTGTCGGTTGACGACTTAATCGGTCAGTTAAAAAAGAATGGACACTTATCTAGCTTAAAATTGATAGCTATGATTTCTTTACGCTATGGATTGTTTTGGTTTCCAAGATTAATGATAGAGTCACATTGATAGAAAAGAAAGAAATGTTATAATTTTAAAATTTGATGCTTTGACATTTTAAAAAAGTAAGTTAAAAAGTTAAAAAATTGTTTTAGATTTTTTTGAAATTACTGTATCTTTTTGTCAGAATTTTTTTCTTTACTATTTATTTTTTTAGTTATAAATTTTTCATGTTATTTTGATATCATTGATCTTTGAAAATTGTTTAAGAATTGCTACGTACATATTTATTTCTCTTCGTTTGCATAACCATTTTCCAGTATGTTTTTGATGTATTCAAAAAACACAACTTTTAAAAACAAGCCCTAGTTTTTTAAGTGAATTTATAATACTGCTTTTAAATTTGGATACAGACCACCTCCAAAAACAAAAAACCTGATTTTTAAAGCTCAAACTTGTTTTCTATCGTTCCAAAAAAAGAAATCAAAAACGGATTAACATAATTAGCATATTCTTTATTTTTTTTGACAAATTTTTTTGTTATCTGTTAACTAAATTTAGAGCAAAAAAATGAATGAAAGCTTTTTTTTGAAACAATGGGTTTTTATTTTGTCACAAAAACGCTTTGTGTTAGTTAACTTTCCATATTATCAAGGGAAATATTTATTCTTGCAAACCAAAAAACTAATTACTTATTCATTGTTCCCATGCTTAAGGAGAATTTGTTGCAAAAACTCTTAATTCTTTCTTCTCTTTAACAAGTGTTTTGGCTAGTTGTTGGTGGATTTTTTTAAAATTAATTATTTATTGTTATTTACCGTACTTCTGTGATTTTGACGACTTATTTAGAAAAGTAATGGCTATTTTTTGTTTTTAAAAAGTTTGCAAAAACAAATATTTGTCGTTATTTTTTTGCAAAGATTTTGTTTTTAAAAAATTTTAAAATTGTTCATGCTGCCATGTTTTTAGTGATTAAAACCATAAGAGATTCTGTATTATTCTTCTACCGTAATTTTATATGTAAACATTCATGGTTCCATTTTGCCGAGCATTTAAGAAACTTAAAATCTCTATTTTTATTGTTGATTACCCTTAAAATTTATGTAACTTGAGATTACTATTATTATTTTATTTCAAAATCATGTCTGTCATATAATTCCATCAATTTCCTTTTTACTTATTTTATTTTTAAAAATGGCACACTGCCAAAAACTATACAACTTTTTTTATTTCACACATATTTTTTTGATGTTGACTAAAACTAACAAAAAAAAGAAACTCTTTTAATTTCCATAATTGTTTATGTTTTCCTTGTTCATTCCCATACTTTTTTTTTAGTTTTTCAATTTTCTTTGAGTTTTTACTTTTTTCATCAGAAAAAAATAGCTATCTTTATAAAATGTAATGACGGGCACTCTTCTTTTTTGGAAGGATGTTTTTTAAAAGATGGTTTTTTTTTGCAATACAAAATAAGCTTTAAATTAAAAAAGCAGTATTATTTTTTAAGATAATTTAAGAAAAAGGATTTTGGAAGCTCAAAAAATGAAGAAGTGAGGGTGGTGGCGGTGGTGGAAATTGGCTTTGATGGTAATGTTTCTCATTTTCAACATCTCATCATGCTTTTTAAAAAAGAACAGATTCTTTTGAGTATTTCTTTTTTGGGAATGTTGTTGACATTTTGTTACGATTTTACATTTTTTGAGAGATTGTATGGTTTTTGCGTTTTTTAGAATCCATTCTAAATTCATTTTTACTACAAAATCTATCTATTTTTGACAATTTTTTTAACAACCTAGCTGGATTTCAGTAAATGCGTTGATGAAAAATTTTAAAACTTGGTAGATAGATTTAATGAATCCTTCGCTATCATTTTGACAAAGAGAATTTTTATGACTACAGTATACCACAAACAAAAGCAAAGTTTTTTCAAAAACAAAAATCTTTCAATCTAAATTACCAGCCATTTTTTCTGCTATTCATGTTTTCACTTTTTTTTGTTTATTTGTTTCAAATATGTTTTTCTTTTTTCAAAAACCACTTTCTGTTCCCCATTATTTCTATTATTAGCATCATGAGACATGCAAAAAATTCTTTAAAATTACCTCAATTTTGAAACTTTCCGTAAGATTTTTTTCTTGTTTCATGTTTCAAACTTTTATTTTTTTTGCGTAATAAATGTTTCATTTTCAATGACGAAAGCACTTTTTTTGACACATCCCTGACAAGTTCTTCGGTACTTTTGTCATTATATTTTTTCTAAGACAGTTAAATTCTTGTTAGAGTTTATTTTTGTTATGGCACGTTTTTCTTTTTTTTCTTCCTTGTTTGGCTTTTTAATTCATGGTTGTTTGAACCTGGAAATGCATTTTAAAACAGTGACAAAGTGTGAAACGTTTTTTTTAAGGGCATGGGTAATTTTTTAGATGTGATAAATAGGGGAAGATAAGGATGTTGTTTGAACTTGAGATATATGTTTTAGGTGGTTGAAAAAAAATGTGTTGAAATATTTGTTTATTTAAATTGTTTGTTATCAACTTTTAAAATAATATTGAGAATTGCTTAAAATATGCTTAATTATTAGGTTTTATTAAATACAGGTAATACAATCGAGTTGCGAGATATGACGACATCATACTAGGGTAGAGAGAAGATCAACTATGTATGACGCCGCTTTGAAGTTGTGGCAAAAGATCAAAGAAAAAGTATGACTGATAGAGAGGGGTCGAAGAAAGCAGATTTTTGTATGATGTCAGACGCAAATTTTAACTTTAACAGAAAAAATTTGCGTATCAATAGAAAATCAGTAATTTCGTTTGCACATTCAAAATAAGCTTTGTTTTTTAAGTTGTAAATCATAAAAATGCTTCATTAAAGAAGGAATCAGAGCGCTAATTATTTTTTTATAGCCATACTTTTTGTCGTACTGCAAAAACTAACAAAATAAGCTTCATTGAATGCTGGAATTTTTAAAACGTCCAGAAAAAACACCGTTTGTGACTTTTTTAAAACTTATTGTCCACAATATTATTCATACTTTTGTTGCTTCCACTTATGAAAAACAAAATTTACTTCTTTTACTCCAGCATAAAATCTTTCAGTGTTTATTAAAAAACTATAAAAACATATTTTTTTAACTTCAAAACCTAAACAAGATATACCAAATCCCCCACATCCTTCCCATCATATTAACATAGGAATTCTCTATCTCATTCAATTAATGTTCAAAAACCATACCATATCATCATCATCTCTCCATCTAATACAAGGGAGCATTAATGAAGCATGACAAGTTTAAAAATATCCACATATATATTTTTTGGTTGTTGACATCCTTTTCTTTTGACATCCAAGAAAAAAATACGGATATTTACATTTAAAAATTCTAACTTTTTTCCTGTTAAAAAAGTTACAAACTTCTTTTTTAGTAGTGATGCTTTTTGTTATTTGACCCTTTATTTTTTTTCTTTGCTTTTCTTTTGAATGACATTGAACAATATTTTTTTTCTTCTTCAATAGCCAAATTTATTTTGAACTTCATCTTTGAGCTTTCTTTTTACATTCACGCGTTTTTGTTCAGTTTTAAAATTTTTGAACAATTATTAGATCAGATTTTTTTGCAACATAATATTTAACTTTGATTGTATCTGTTTGTTCCTCTGATACGGCAAAAAGAAAAACAAAACAAAAGCTTTAACGATTTTCTGTGTTCTCACTTACTCTTCTATCTAAAGAAGTAGAGAAGAAAGCGCAGAAATGGTTTCAAATTACTCATTTCCGGATAAAAATTTTTTTCTCTCTATTTTTGCAACTGCAGCAGAAAATATAAAGCTTTTTAGCGCCACTAAAGTCACTCTTCTTTTTTTGGTGACCTCGCCTTTAACGGCATTGATGTAGGAGGCGTTAAAAAGAATCTCATAAATTTTAAGTTGAAAAATATTTTTTTATAATTGAAATTTTGTACTGCTGAAATCAGTGTAGTCAAATGTAGCTTAAATCTTATTGTCATGTTCTCTGAAAATGTTGCGTTTGTTTACCCATTTTTGATGCAAAATTATTACAAAGTTTGTTTCTATGTTTTTCACACGGTTTCTATGCATAAAGAAGTCAGCTATTTCCGGTTTGGTTTTGAAAGTACAAGTCCGTTCTGGGAACTATTTGGAGTAAGATCATGGGAAAATTGTGAGGGAGTAAAAAAACGTGTTTGTTTATCCCTGAAACACTTTTTTTGCTGTTATTCGTGAAAAGGTTTGCATGAAAACTTTGAAGTTACAAATTTTGAGTTTATTAGTAGATGAGTAGAATTATGATGTTTGTTTCTCACGATTCTCATAAATTCTTAAAAAGCTTTCGTGATTTTTTCATGAAAACTTGTAAATTTGGTTTTTTTTATTTGGAAATTCTTTTTTCTTGAACACAATGGTCAGCATAATTTCAGACAAAGCTTAGTTGTTTTTTGCTGAATTTATTTCGATTTAATTCTGCAAAAAAGAATTGTTAGTTTTGTTTATCTTGACATATGCCTATTGATCTTTCAAGCTTTAAAAAATTAAAAACATAAGAAGTTTGCAGTGCTCCACAAACGTATAGAAAACCCATGAAATTTGGCATGTTTTCATTTTCTGTGAATTTTAAGTAACATTTATATTTTAAGTTTTGAGACTTGGTGAATGACTTTTATGAGTTATAGGCTATAACATTTTTTCGAACATAATTTTCGTAATTACTGTATATTGAAATTTCAATTTTAGGCACATTGACATTTTCTCTGCGAAACTGCCAAGAATCAAAATTATCCAAAACAATATAATAAGTCAACTTACAAAGTATTTTAACTATCATTTCAATAAAAGTCAGAAATAGCGAAAATATCAATCATTTTTGTAAGTGATAGAGCAACAATCAGTTTTTAAATTATGAAAGGTACACGAGAACAAAGCCAAGATGTTATTACTACTATTATTTTATCTTCTTCTAGCCATTTTTTAAAAACGTTTAAATTTTAATTATCTTTATTTTTAAGCTTTTTCATTAATTTAATACTGTAATCCTTTCTTGTTATATAATTGCTAACAAAGACATTAATAATTTTTAAATTTAATTTTTAGTCTATTCCTTTTTTGCCTCTAATAACTTTACTTTTTTTTCATAATTGTTTCACATAAAAAAGTGCCATAAAAATTATAAAAATGTCTCCCAAGAACTTCAAGTTGTTTGAGAAAAAAATAATATTTTTTATAGTTTTTTTTTGTTTCTTCTACACTTATGTTCGCTTTTATTTTTTACTTTTTTGGAATAACTTGAAAAAATAAAAATAAAATCTATTTATTACTTTTTTGCTGCTATTATTTTTATTTATGAAAGCGATGAAAAAAAGTTTACTCTGAAATTTGATACGTTTTTTTAATTTTTTGGGGGAGAGACATTACGTGATATCTTTGTTTTGTTTTTTTTCACAGCTTTTGTCAGTGTTGGTCAAAACAAAAAGTGCCAATTTATATATGTTGGGCAACACCTTTCAAAGTTTCTTTGCATGTTCGTTATGTTTGTTGCTGAACAATTGTATAGTCTTTTCAATTCTTCGAATAAAAAACATCTAGGTAGAAAAAATATAAATAGCAATTTGAAACAGACTTTTTTCATTTTCCAAAAATTCCTACGTGTATTAACTACTCTTTCATGAGATCAGAAAAATGCTGTTCAGTGTTTTTATGATAGCCACAGAAAATTTTGTCCAATTGATAAAACGCAGCTTTAACACATCGTGTTTTTGGTTTTGCTTTTCGTAAATATGAGCCAGGGGAAGAGATCTATATCACATTTCGCCCCTTATATACCCTTTAGCCTTATCTAGAACCCCAACAATACCCCCAACCTCGAAAAATGATAAGAAAAAATGGAAAACAATCGTGGAAAGTCGTGGAAAATCGTAGAAAATTTTACACGATTTTCTACGGTTTTCTACGATTTTTCACAAATTTTTTAAACTTTTATCCATTTTGTTTTGTCATTTTTTTGGGTTTGGAGACTTTTAGAAATCGTTTAATAAAAAATTGGAGAAGATAAGAAAAAAAAAGGATTCAAGATATGTTGTAGTGGTGTGGTGCATACTGTAGAAAGCACTATTTTAACTTACCTTTTTTACTGCAAAATTTTTTATAAAATCTTTTATTAAATTATGTAAATCAAAGATCCTGTAAAATACATTTTTTGTCACTCAGAAAGTTTTACAGCTACATTTTATTCTGCAAAATTTTATTACTTTAAAAAAATAACTTTAAACTTCTAACTTCTTTGAAGAAAAAATTAAATCAGCTGTTTTTCTTCCGTTTTGCATATTTATTTATTTTAAATTGTATATAGTTGTTTCCTGTTTTATGCTATTACTTTTTCTTTTTTCATCTTCTTTTTGAACGTTCAAAAAATAAATTTGATGCTTGAAGCAATGTTTCTTTCTTTGGCATTTTTTTTAATAAAATGCAATTATGCTTTTTTTGGGAAAGTGAAAGAAAAAAGATGGCACAAAAAAAGATGTTTGACGATGTTGCTTTTTTTTGCAAAAGAAAGCTTTGAATTAAAAAAAACCAGCAGCAGTGTTTTTTTTGGAGTGTCTAAATGAAGTCGTCGTAAAAAAATGAAAAGCAAAAAAGGAGAGAAAGAGGGTGGAGAGAGAGAAAATATACTACTGATGAGAATCTTATTCTCTCCCATTTCATGCTGGCTGGAAAAAATGAGACAAAAAGTTTTATGGTTTTTTTGGAGATTAGATTTTGTATATCTCATTTTTATACATTTTGACAAGAAAAAGTTTTTTAGGGGTTTCGATAGAAGTTGTTTTTTGTTGATGGCTTTTTCTTGGTTTTGATTTTAAAAATTACGAAAAATACCCTCTAAGGATTTGAATCCCGATTCCTTAGAGGGTATTCAAATCCTTAGCTCAGTGATCATGGCGTGATCACTGAGCTACAACTAAACGAAAGAAAAACGACAGAAAAAAGATCCACTTTTGAAAGTCAAATTTAGATCAAAAAAGAAAAAAAAACTGAAAGCCTATGTCTTTCTGAAGCTTTCTTTTGTGCTTCTATAACTCAGCGGTTATGGTGCAGGCGTGGAGAAAGTTCGAATCTTCCGAGATTTTTTTTGTAAATTTTTCTAATAAAAACCAAATTTTAGCCAGATCCATTTTTATGGTTTTTATAGAAACCGTTCTCCTACTTTTTTTTACAACTACATTTTTAAGTGCTTCAGCCAAAAAAAGTTATTTGCACTCTGGGCTTTACAAGATCATAAGATTAAAAAATTCTAAAATTAGTGTTTAACGGAAGCCAGAATTTAAATAATTTTTTTAATCTTGTTTATTAATATGTTATTTTAAAAATATTTTTAGAAGATTACAGTAGCTTATAATAAATACTTCGATGTTCCATTTGTAGCCACATGTTTTGATATAAACTAATTAATTCAATATCTTACTCATCTCTTTTTTATTCATTATTATTAGCTGTCATTTTTTATTCATGCTTTCTAAAAATATCCTCCATTTTGTAGCCCTTGAGAAAAAAAAACAAAACAAAAAATTATATTAAACGAAACACAAAATAAAAACATACACATTTCTTTTAAAGGCTTTCATGTGCAAAGTGCTTTTGTTTTTTGTAGTAGCTATACACATAATATAAATAAATTTGGCAACAATTTAAATCTCTACTTTTTTTTGCTGCTTTATTTTTTTATTTTCTAAAAAAGGAATTCCTTTAGTTTTAATGTTCCGTCGTCGTCGTCTGTGTTCCGTTTAAAAAAATGAGAGAAATAAAAATTTTTGAACTAAACGAAAAAAAGTCTTTATTTGACCCTAGGGGAAATCTGTCTTTTATATATATTTTTTTCTCCTAGATTTTAGCTCATTTTTACTCAACCAGAAAGAAAAAACAGCATATGCTTAGTAGTAGTTTTTTTGTAAAAGTAAAAGTCTGCTGGTATTTCTTTTGTAGTTGTATGAAAAGTTTAAAGATGAAAGTTTAGTCTTGCAAATTTTCAATAGCAGAGTCATGCTAATTTATGTGTTGTATCTGATAAGGTTGCAAGCACAGCAATTTGCAAAAGTGAAATTCCCTCAAAAATGTTTTTTTTAACAGACGTTTAATTAACTGAACTTTTATATTAAAATCTGAACACATTTTTAACTCAAAGTAATTTTTTTCAAAGACTGCAAAAGAAACATTAAGAAGATACTGTAGTCCCATAATCAAATTTAAAGGAATTGCTCATAAACTTTGTTTTTTTGGTTGACCATAAAAATCTGCATGTAACTATCGGGATGGGCTATATGTAATTTAGCGAAAAACCTGCGCGACAAATTCTTGATTTTTAGATTTGCAAGAATGTGCATGCGTATACCCTACCACTACCCCTATAAAGATTAAACAACTCACAAACCTATGATGCTTATTTCAAAAAACTATGTCAACAAAATGTTGCATTTTCTGCTCCCTTAATTCCATCACCACTTTAAAGGTCAAACCAAAAACTTTCCTCCTCCTCCTCCATTTCTTCTTTTTTGATTTCCTTTTTTGCCACACTTTTTTTTCTCTTTCATCACTATTTCTGCTTTCATTCATTCCAGACTCTCATGAGATTTACGCTTTTATGATTTCTTTTTTGCTATGTTCTGTCTTTTTTTAATTCATTCATTGACACTCTATCTTCTTCTTCTTTTTTAATTGAAACCAAGCTTCAAAAAGCAACAATCCCTTCTATCTAACACCCACGAATAAAACAAACATCTTTTCAATTTTTTTGTTTTTTTAAAAGAAGAAAAAACTTTGATTTAAGATTTCCTTTTATTTTTTCCTTTCTTTAAAGCTTTTGAATAATCAAAGAAGAAGAAACCTTTTGACCTCTGACTTTTGGCACTTTCACATTCGCACTTTTGACAAAGAAATCTTTAATTAAACATTCAAATAATATTTTTCTTCTGCAAGGAATAAATTGATGGTCTCTTAAAGTAATATTTTTCTTGCAAATTAATGTGTGACTTTTGCTACGTCAGATGTTTTTTATATGCATTTATTAGCGTGTTTTTATAGATAAAATTTATTTAGACATAAATTACCCAAGCGGCTTTAAATTATCTGTATTAACGTCATCAATATCAGCCTACAGACAGACAGATATGATGCTTCATTTAACATTTTTAAATGTTTAAAATTAGAAAAAAAAATTTATGAATGACATATGATACTGTAGGAAAAATGAGAACTGGAAATTAGTGTTTTTTAATTTACATTTGTTTTGACAAGTTTGCTTTAATGACTGGTGCCTAAAAAGCTTATCGATTGTATTCATTTTTACCTTGATCAAAAATCTTAGTATTCCTTTTATTCATTGTCGTTTAATAAAAAGAATACAAATATAAACTTCAACAGTATCCTTTTTTAAAAACGTAAATATTTTTTACACTTTTTGTTCACAAGTTCATTTTTAAGCGTTTCATTAAGCTCTTTATTAATAAAAAAAGGCATTTTTCCTTAAAGTCTTATGCATGATAACGTGACTCCTCATTAAAAAATTGCTAAAATTTGGATTTTGGACTTTTTAGCATTTTTAAAATCTGTGTTCTAAAACATTTGTTGGAAGAATAAATAATTCATACCTTACGGAAGTCTAAATTTTTGATAATGCACTTTTGAAGGTTTGTGATAAAAAGAACCTTTTCTCATTCATCCAAAGAATTTTTTAACTTTATTTTTCAAACCACTAACGCTTGTTCATATTTAATGATGACAAATAATTCTTATAATAAAAAGAAACCATTTATAAATATATTTATAAAATGTTGTTTATCGATGCCACTAAAAATGATATTCATTGCCCTTCTTTTTTTCATCTTTTTCTGTGTATCACTTTTTAAAAAAAATATGTGTTTTATGTATTTTCATTGACACTTATCCTTTTTTTCTCTTCTCATCTCATTATAAAAAAATAAATATGTATGCAATTTTAATAAGCTACAGTAACCCTCTTTATCATCATGGGAGGCGGATATATATGATCACATGAATGAAGAAGCAGAAAAAAAACAGCTGGTGACATGTGATATATTATTTTAATATTCATAATTTGAGGCCTAACAAATACATGGGTAAAAGAGTTGTTGAAGCATGCTTTTAATGAGATATGTATGTGTGTGGTAAAAAGAAAGAGGAGTTTTTAGAAAGAAAAAGTTCAGTTTTTAGAAGCATCCATTTCTTCTAAAAACTAAACAGCTCCGTTTTAGGGTCATTTTCATGTCGTCTTTTTGCACATACAGTAGATTAGCATTTTTAAAAAATTGTATTAGGATATATGAAATCCCTTAAACCCAAATAGCTATAACTTTTTTTTACAAAATTTGTACAACTTTATTTTTTTAACTTTCCCCTTATCATGCCAGTAATTACTGCCTTGAGACAACAATGATTAATTGTTTTTTTAAATTTATTGTTTTACAACAAAAAAATCTCTGTCTTCCTCATAAATAACTTTTTTCCTCCTCTTTTTACAGATTCACGGCTTCTTAACTTCATGGATATATTATTTTTTGTTGTTATTTTTTTTCGACCTCCCATTTTTCCGTTTCCCGTTCCGCAATTTTTTAAAAAAACTTTTACTTATTTTTTATTGCCCTTCTTTCCGTCGCCTCATTTTTTTTTCATTGTTTATGACTCTCCTCTTTTTGTTTTTCATCTCCTTCAGAAGAAGTATAAAAAAGAAGAAGTTAAGTGTAGCTGATAATGCCTGTTTTTTTGAAAAAAAAGTTAGGCACTTAATTCTTCATAAAACAGCGACAAAAAAAGGGGAGGAAGGAAGCAACGAAGTTCAAAAATTTCCGTTTTTTTTTAAAAAAAATGTCGCAAAAAGAGATAGCAGCTGATGAACGTTTGTTCGCTTTTTTTGTTGCTGTTCGTTTTTCTTGAAAGTTTTAATATTGTCACAATCGTTCATTTCGTTAACCTTCACAAATCCATGGATTATCAAAGCTTTTCGATGCTTTTGGTTTTTTTCCATCAAGCACATGGCATCACTGAAATGTGTCTCTTGCAACACTATTTTTTTGTGCATCGAAAAACGTGGATGGAATTAACATTTTTAGTTTTTGTGTTTTTGCAGTTTTTTGTTGTAAAGGCTGACTAAAAAACAAAAAAAAATTTATAATTAATTTGAGTTTAAAACATTTTCATTTGAGGACCAACAGATGTTGCCCAAAGGGAATAATCAGATGGTTTTTTTAAATATGAAAAAAAACATCTGGAGGATTATCATGTTTTTTATTTATAGTTTAACACATTAATGTTAAAATTTTATGAGTGTATGTAAGAGGCAAAAATGCTAAAAAAGTTAAAACAAGGTTAAAAATTTTGGTCTATGTTTTATGACCGAATCGCGAATAATCTCCAGCATTCATATTTGTTGTCTTATATAGCAGTAATTGTTGATTGAGTTAAATGCTGAAATTTTTTTATTTTACTATGTACTCGGCTGCTCTTTTTTATGGCCAATATACGGAACTTTTGATGACTAAAACAAATTGTGCTAAAACAAGTTTTGTTTCTTGCTGACTAATATAAACGCCATCAAACATCTTGGCTTTTTTTCTACTCCATCAATTCAATTATAGTTTACATAAAAAATTGTTGCCTTTTTTTATTACAAATGCAATTATAAACATATATCTCTCTATTTTTTTTGACAGCTTTTCATATTTCTTACGCTTCTTTGAATGTGACACATTCGTAATTTTAGAAACATTTTTTTTATGTTTTGCTGCTGTTAATTTTTTCGAGACGAGTAAGTTTCAATGGTAAAATACATGTTTGAAAAAAAAGTTTTTTTTATATAAATGGCTTTAGCGTAAATGTTTGATAAACAAAAAAAGGGCCAAAAGGTTAAGTTCTGCCAAAAATAGCTTTTTTTGAAGTAAAATATGTTTGATTAGCCCAATTACAATGTTTCTCTGTCTTCTTTTTTTGTTTATTTTTTGCAGAATGTGTTAAGCCCTTTTTTATGACATCTGTTTTTTGCAAGGGAAAAATGTTTTAGTGATGCCGGAAGTTTAAACTTTCTTAGTTTAAGACGAAAAGTTGCTTCAATTTTTTTTGAATGAAAACGGAGTTCCTATTCAAAAGTTTTGTTTCTAATTTGCGACAAATTTATTTATCGAAACCTTTTTGAATAAAATTCTTTTATTATCTCCCCTTTTTTATCAAAAATTGAGTTTAACAAAAGTGCATTCATTCATATTTTCGAAATGCGTGGTTAAATCCGTTTGATTACAGTAGTCTTTCTTTGCCTTAAAAAGTTTATCTCCTATGTAGTTTCATCTTTGTCTACAATTATTCTCTTCAAAATTAATATTATTTTTAAAGTCCTATTCCAAAATCCGTTTCCCCCTTTTTTCAATATATCCAAGTTACGCCCCTTTTTTTCTATTTGTTATATCCAGAGCTGGGCATTAGCCGGGCTAGCTTAGCCGTAGCCGCAAGATCCATAACGGCTACATAGCCGTAGCCGTTTGATAGCCGTGGCTATAGCCGTAACTATAGCCGTAGCTGCGGCTATTTCGTGCCAAGAGCGTCTAAAAGGTGTGTAAAAAATTGTGTTTTCACTTTATTAAGCTTGTATCAACAATACTTAAACATGAAGTAATAATTAAATATTATCACTGATATTATTTTAGCAATATTTTAAAATGCTCTAAATATTTTTTACAAAAGAAAAATAAAACAAAAAACGAAAAAAATAGTTTTGCCAAAATGTTCTTTCAGTAGCTACGGCTATAGCCACGGCTAAAAAAAATGGCCGTTTGATAGCCGCGGCTAAAATAGCCGTTTGTATATTGCATGCAACGGCTAGCCGTAGCCGTGGCTAAACGGCTACGGCTAATGCCCAGCTCTGGTTATATCTTTATTCTTTCTTTTGTCCATTCTTTTGTTTTTGAAGCTTCTTCTTTGTGTTTTGGCTTGACTTTATCTTCTCACAAAGAACGTTGACATTTTTTTTTGCAAAATTTCGGATTATTTTTGGACGTGAAGGTTTTGTTTCTTATTTTCTTAAATCAATCTTAATTTGTGCTTGTTTGAAGACATGTTAGAAGAAGACGAAACCGGTGCAGCAGTTCCATATGCATTAGATGAAAATGGAAATTTGGCAATTCCATCTATTACAACAACAGATTACATTGAAATGGTTGTGCTTGTATTTTTATTGATTTTTGGTATTCCATTAAATACTTTTGTTCTCAAAAGGCTACTAAATGCATGGAATGATGGAAAAGGATCAGCAAGAACAAAGGTTTGTGCATAAAAAATTTTGTAATACGCTTGTTATTGAAATAATTAAGCCACTGTGTCTTTTCTGCTAAAATATTCATTACAGTAATCATTGATGCTTGCTATAATTGAACCCAAAAACATTAGGTGTAAAATGTTTAAGACAATTCATTTTCAGCAAGAAGGTCGATCAACATTTTTATGGCTTAAAATTCAACTTACATTAGTTGATTTGATTTTAATATTATGCTACTGCCCGAGTAAATTAATATGGTTGATTAGTTATCAATGGTATTATGGGGATTTGTTGTGTAAACTTGTACAGTATTCTTGGTAAGTTCTTATTGTTTTTATTTCTTCAACATGATAAACATCTTTTTCCATAAACTATTTCCCGATGACGTAATGCGTCTGGAAGAGGAAGAAATTCTTAAACTTTTAAGCCATTTTTATCTCCTCTATTTATTAATAATTTATTCGTTTATTGTCTCTCACCTAACAAGTTTTTTGGGTGGCATTGCTTCTCCACATTTACCGTCATTTTACTGTTTTGCAACTTAATATCTTTCATATTTTTTCAAATTTTTTATTCGTACTTTTCTCTTTATCTTTTACTAGCAATAAGATTTTTTTAAAGCTTTCATAAATTTTTTTATGATTTATTTATTATTAAATTGAAAAAAAATATCTCTTTCTTTTTTGGGGATAGAATTTTTAAAGATATAAAAAATGGCTTATTTGGAAGTAAGATAGTTTTTGGTGTTAATTGATTCTATGAAATCTTAGTTATTTTTTGGTTAAAAAATAAATAGAATTTAAAATTCTTGTTTGGTTTTCGATGAAATACTTTTTTGGGAGAATACCTAAATAGGCATGAAAGAGGAGACAGCTGAAATCTTTTGTTTGGAGGCAACGAAATAGGTGGTCTGAATTTATTATTTGTTGGTGGTTTGAAACCATGAATTTGGACTTTAAAACAAAAAACTGCATAAGAAAAAACTCAGGATGGAACATTTTTTTCATTGTAGCAAGAAAAATGTGCACAAAAGGCTATTCAGTGTTAATCAAAAATATAAACAAACAATATTTCATTGTGATGATTTTTCACATCGTCTTTGACTTTATCCCTTTAAAAAACATCTATAAAATTTTATTATCATCCACTACGTTGCTCCATATTTACACACCAACCATTTTTAGGTTATTCGCATCCCATCTCATGTCTTTTGCAATCGTCAGTATTGCAATTGATCGAGTTCGAACAGTTTATCGTCTAATGCACATCGAAAAATGTGGAAAAGTACCTGGTAATAGTGCTTCCCAACTTGTCTTTGTTAAGGTTAGTTTTACATCAATTAGTGTATAATCCCATAACAATAAAATATCATTTTTAGAGACTGATAATTGCCACTTATATTGCATCAGCAATATTATCATTGCCACAATTTTTTGCATGGAAAGTCATCAAAGGTGAAAATTTTAGTCAGTGCACAACAGTATGGCATTATGAAAGGGCAAATAATTATCAACAAAATCCTAATGATACTGAAATGGTTAGTTGAGAAATACTGAATGGGATATATGAAATCTAGTGAATTTTGTGAGGGGATTTCGTATATCTTAAATTTGACAGTAGATATCTTATAAGATATATGAAATTTATAGATTTTGTAGTTCCCTCATTATTGTAAATTAAAAAATCCATTTTTCAAAAGCATTTACGAGATCCACTGAATTTATAATATCCTCTCTTTTTATAGCGGATTTCATATATTTCTTATCACCCTTCCACTAATCCAAATGCCCTTTTTAGGAAGTATATCCTCTTGAAAGATTTTATTCACTTTTCCATCTTCTTACAGTATTTTGGATTCCATTTTTAATGCTTTTCTTTGGATATTTATACATTGTTATTTATCTTTTTTGGTACTCACTAAGACCATACAGTGTATCGACTGGTAGTCCAAGATTGATCAACAAGCTTAGCTGTGAAATGGATTCTAATGAAAAGTAAGTTTTTATAAATTTATTGGCTTTAATAGCAATAATATTTTTCTAGTTTAAGCATCTGGAATAATACTTCACCAGTCAGTCAACTACCAAGAGCTTCAATAAAATCAGGTACGATAAATTAAACAAAAAATTTTAATAATTCGCCCACTTTTAGAATCCCTTGGTACTGTACCTGCATGGAGAATAGAAATGCGTTCAAAAATGTTTCATACTTCCGTTCAAGTCATCACTGCTTATCTCATCTGTTGGATGCCATATAATATTCTTGCCTTGGCAATCTTCTTCCATACTGAAGTTCAAATCCTCATTAGCACTCATGCCGAAGTTTTAAGAATTTTTATTATCTTTAATACTGTAATTAATCCATTTATTTATGGATTTAAACTTGATTGTTTTTGTTAAACAAATAGCTTTAAAAATTACGGTATTTTTTTGAACATGAGAAATATTGTGCTTTTTGGGCTATGTAAAATACTTTTGTGGTACACCGAATTTTGTTAAACTGGTAAATTAAAATATAAAATTAATAATTTTTTGTATGTAATTATTTTGTGTTAATTTTTCTCGAAATCTTTCTAAATTTATTTGGTCTCAAATTTTTCTGTTTTTGTATCTTTTTTAACTCTATTATTTTATAGATTTTTTTAAACTTTGAATGAATAAAATTATAAACTTTTAAATCTCTTTAACATTTTTCTACCATCTTTATTTAAAAAAAAACAGTGTGTTTCAAATTCATTGATGCTTCCCCTCCATTACATAAATATCAAACAAGCTCAACCTTAGTCGGATTTCATATTTTCCCTCTTCTATTCATCAACTAACCATTTCAGTATCATTTGGATTTTGTTGATAATTATTTGCTCTTTCGTAATGCCATACAGTTGTGCATTGACTAAAATTTTCACCATTGATAACTTTTCATGCAAAGAATTATGGCAGTGACAATAATGCTAATGCGATATAGGTGGAAATTATTATTCTCTAAGAATTCAATAAACAAAAATCTAAAGTGAACCTTCAAAGAATTTTCTCATTGACATCGTTTGTTTTATTGGCAAATGAAAAAGTAGACATTATCTTTACTAGTTCTTTTCAGGCGTTTAAAGCTTTTTTGAATATTTTATATTTTTTAACGATATAATTTTCATGAAGAAATAAAGTGATTATATGTAGTGGTAACAGTAGCTTTGAAACATTTAAACATGTGCATAGCATGTTGTGAAATAGGAATTATATCACCATACATTATTTAAAAATGGATGAAATAAATTTTACAAACATATTAGTTAAAAAATTAGTTATGTATTTGACATCAGAGCATAAGTTATATCAGATGGTACTGCATTAAACTCATATTAGCTGTAAAATGTTTTAACAATGTTCACCAAGTATAACGGAAAGTATTTTTATTTTTTTATAATTGATTCACAATCTGACCCAGATGTGAATCAAGAGCAGCATATTTTGCTTAATATTACTGATCAATTTTTCAATATATTTATCAGGCTGTCCGGAACTGCAATCCGGGATTCGCTTAATAACTTTTTTTGTTATTATTTTTTGGCTTTGAACAAAAAGGACTTATTTTGTATGGTGCGTACATGTGCCAAATTCCAATTTATTGGTGTCATGGTTGCTGAAAGAATCGCCGATTCCCGGAATCCCGGATTGAATATCGATTGATGAAATAAATATTATTTATAAACAATTAGTAAATGCATCTCATAACCAGCATTTTTTTTGTTGTTGCTTCATTGGTATTATTTTTCCCAAGCTTTGAACGGGCTTGTTTTTTTGAATATTATATATGTAACGTTTTTTAAAAAATATATTTTTGCAATTTCAAATTCAAAGAAGTTTTTTTCAATGCAGATAAGAAAGAAGACATTGGATTATCCAAAATAACAAAGCATCATTAATAATAAATGATAGACTGCTTTCGACTACATTCTAAAATTTTGTTGAAAAATATCTTATTGTCGATTTTACTTTACATAAAAAATTATATAATTTTATACCCGCTTTTAATCAGCAAAATACAACCAAATTACAAAACAACATTTAAGAAAACGGGAAACAAAAACCCGTAACATAAAAGAATCATTACATATTTTTTTTAAAGGTAGCATTCTTCTCTAAAAAATTCGTTCATTTATGTATCATCATCGCATTGTGGATAACATTCTCCAACATCTGGTTCAGTTAAATATGGTAAGCCTTGCGCTTGTTTAGGAAAATTTCTTCCACTACCTTTTTCAAAATTTGCAAGTTGTTTTCGAACTTCATCAACGGATAGCCGCTTATTCGTTCTCCAATCCCATCCAGAATAATCATTTGAACATTCTGATGCATTTAAGATTTTCTAAAATTTGCATATTTGGATCGAAGTTTTAGTTCTTTTATTTAAGAACATGGATTAGGATTTTGTATAAAATTACTTACATTAAATGGTGACTGCCAACCACCTAGATCAACATCTTGTGCTTTCCAACCATGTAACATAAAATCATGTTCACTCCAACCATCTGTTGTTAAATAACCATCACGAACCCATCCATGTGCTCGACGATATATTCTTAATTTACCAGGCCAAAATCGATTTGCACCTAAATTATTTTGTCGTGATAAATATATGCTTGAAGAATTTAGATAAAAGAGAGTCGCGGCTTACCAAGCATAACTTTTACACATGTTACATAAGCCATATATGTATCATAATCTTTTCCACGATGCCAAATATTATCACATGCACGAATTTCTGCTTTTGCATTTGGCATTACAGTTTGTAAAATGTGGATCTATAAAAAAGGATTACTGTAATTATGGTTGTAAGGGATATACGAAATCCAAAAACAACAAGTAATAGGATATCATATATAAAATATGGGCTTTTTTTAGTTTGTTACTACTGTAGCTGGGGATGTAAGGGATATATGAAATACGAATTTTTTTTACAACACATAAAGCGATATAAACTTGATAGAATATCATATATCCTTCCTTTTTAATCCAATGCTAAATAAATTTTAAAAGCTGTGACAAACCTGCAGCACACCATTATCTAAAAAACATCTACTGTAAAAATGAAAAGGATATATCTAAAATCCTTACCTGCTCCATTCCAATTAGATGGTTGAATAAATTGCCAATCTGCCCATCGTCGAAGAAAATCTTTTGCAAATGGAGTATTTTTAACTAGGTAATTTCCAGATGCAATTTCCCAATTAAAAAATCTCTCATAAAATATTATATCAACTCGATCATCAATCCATTCTTCAATACAATGATTTGGATTTACAACTCCTGCATCAGCATCCAAGACCAACATCCAATCTGTTTCTTCAAGATATACAGATGCAGCACAATGCTTTTTGAAGAATAGCTAAAAGAGGATTGTGTAAACGAGCAGATCAAAGGATTTCGCTACAAAATTAACGGACACATGCCCAAAATGATACTCTAACAAATATTTGCCAGTTGGCGATCGTAAACTTACTTGATCGTGCTTGCAATGCTTTTTTACTTTTGGATCGTGATCTAGATCAATTAATTTAAATTCATAGTTGACAGATTTGAGATAACATTCAAGAGACCTCTGAGCAACTCGGTAATGTCTGAAAAGAATAAAATAGATTGATCCAAATTTAAAAAAAACATTTTTCCAACTGGTCTGTGATAGGCTATTTCAGTAAATTGTCAAAATCGAGATTTACGATAATTTGCGATATTTTGATCCATTTTTTTGGGCAAACTTTTTGCCATTTTTTTCTTTTAAAGAACTCGAAATTTTCTAATCGAAATTATTTTTATTCTAATTAAGGGTGTTTTTGTTTCGATTATATATTTCTCTGATTTTCAACGCAGTTACAGTAACCAAAAATCACATACGTTTTATAACTACTTTCAACAACTGCAACAAAAACCATAACTTTTCCAAATAATGGTGGACATGTACCCATATTCAGTCTTTTTGGATATGGTGTTCTTTTTGGGGTCATTGAAACAACAGATAATGGAGCATTAATATGTTCATGTCCATCGGAATGCCGGGGTGGAAGTGGTGGATGTTCTCGATAATGACTTTCAAAAGTTGGAAATATTTTCCATTGCCTTTGCCCGTATCTATCTGATGCAGATGAAAAACCACTTGGATAATTAATATAAAAAAATATAAAAAATATTATACAAAATAATATTATATATATTCTATTACTATTTATTGATCGAATAGTTATTAGACCCATTTTTTAAATTAAAATAATAAATATTAAAATATGTTATTATGGAATATTGATACAACTGTATAAAAATCTGTATAACCAAAATCACTGCATTTGATACATCTGAAAAGTAATGAAATATAGAAACGGAAAAATAGAATTTGTATCACGGCTTTAGACGAGATCGATTACAAACAATTTCCAAAGATTTCAGATTAATAGTACACCACAAAAAACTAGATTATTAAATAATTTTTAGAATTTGTACTCTTGTACTCTCGAGATTATCCAAATATTCAACAACAAAAAATGTTTTAAAACACGTTTCACAAAATTTTAATCTATTAGTTGAAAAAACTTTTTAAAAAAAGTAGGAAAAAAAGGTGAGAAAAAAGGCAGCAGCAGCAAACACGCAGAAAGAGAGACAATGCAGTGATTGTAAAACGCAATTATATTTTATTGATAAAAAAAATGGAATCATCAGTAGTTGAAAAAGGGAAACGTTATTTGGGATACTCGTCATTTTAAAAAGATGCGTGTCAGCTGAAAATCTCAAATAAAATTTATTTTTAATAAAAAACAAAAACTACCGTAACCCAATAGGAAAAGATGTTAATAAAATTGATCGAAACTTAGCAGTAAAAATAGCATAGAAATCTGGGACATAAAAATTTTAAATAGAAGCATAGGAAATAGTACACCAATAAAGTGCAAATTTCTCTTGAATTTTTAAGGTGTCAAATATCGTAAAAAAAGTAAAACCCGTTTTTTGCAGGTAATGCACCAATAATCATTGAAAAGATTCAAGATTTTTGTTAAAGTTTTTAAAATTTAAAAAAGTTAGGAATACAGTCTGCCCAGAAATGATAGAGCCACCCCATAAATGGCTGTTATGGAGCCAGGGGTAAAAGATATCGACTGGTACTATTGATATTCGGATTCAGCCTGTTAAGAAACCTATAAATCCGGGGAATTGTTTAAAATGGTTATCTAGTATTATTTTAACAGTAATAATTGCTAAAAATGACTGCCCAGAAATGATAGAGCCACCCTTGAAAAGATTAGCATATGATTAGATATGAGTTAACCATTGTTTGGGGGTTGTTAAGCATGCTTATTTTAGCTAATTAGTGAAGAAAACAAGATAAAATATTCATCGGCGCCGATTTGGCGTGGCCTTGAAAATACGTTACTTAGTGTATTTTGGCATGTTTCAAGTGCTTGCCAAATGGCGGAGAGGTGGTTTTGGCAAAATCCAAATATGCTATTTTGTAGTCCTATCCTATGTTATCATGTCCACAAAGTTTCGTAGCTCCATCTTTAAAGCGCTTCTCCAGCCGCGCTTTCATAAATCGACATTTTAGCCTTTTTTGAGCATTTTTCTCACAAAATTTTGCTTTTTTGTCATTTTTATGCATCTCTGTCAGGAAGCAGAAACAGTCTAAAATAGACTGTTCAGTCTATTTCCATAGAGGAGCGTTTTGCCAAGCAGTCTATTTTATTTAAAATAGACTGTTTTAACAGATTTTTGTTAGAAAAATTCCTTTACAAAAATTTCTTTTGGCAAAAGGTGATCAAACGCCATGTAATGAGTCTCTTTCTTTTTGAAAATAGACTGATTTTTGGAAAATAGACTGAAAAAAATAGACTGTTTGGCTGCGTTAGACAAATAGACTGAAATTTTTTTAGTCGAAAAAGTCAGTCTATTTTAGACTTTTTCTGCTTCCTGATCTCTGATGAGACGGCTGGAGAAGCGCTTTAAAGATGGAGCTACGAAACTTTGTGGACATGATAACATAGGATAGGACTACAAAATAGCATATTTGGATTTTGCCAAAACCACCTCTCCGCCATTTGGCAAGCACTTGAAACATGCCAAAATACACTAAGTAACGTATTTTCAAGGCCACGCCAAATCGGCGCCGATGAATATTTTATCTTGTTTTCTTCACTAATTAGCTAAAATAAGCATGCTTAACAACCCCCAAACAATGGTTAACTCATATCTAATCATATGCTAATCTTTTCAAGGGTGGCTCTATCATTTCTGGGCAGTCATTTTTAGCAATTATTACTGTTAAAATAATACTAGATAACCATTTTAAACAATTCCCCGGATTTATAGGTTTCTTAACAGGCTGAATCCGAATATCAATAGTACCAGTCGATATCTTTTACCCCTGGCTCCATAACAGCCATTTATGGGGTGGCTCTATCATTTCTGGGCAGACTGTATAAGGTTATTGCAAAATGGGCTAATAAAAGGTCATAAAAGTTTTAAAATTAAAACGGACACAATTTATGGCAATTATTTTCGACAAAAAATTTGTGTTTCTTAAAATACAATAGTTATGAGCGCCCGAAAAAAACAGAACAAGTCCGTATTTAAGAAAGGGGGGCACGAGGGGCACGTGCCCCTCCGAAATTCAAAAAATTCCTTTGATCTTTTGCAGACACGTGCCAAAAGCGGCAAAAGATAAAAGGAGTGCCCCCCCCCCCCCCTCAAAATAGTTTGTGCCCACCTCGAAATTTTTTTCTGCTGACGTCCTTGCTACAGAATACTGTATAAAATTCAAGAAACATATTTTTAAAACCCGAGTAATTTAAAAATTAGGTAATAATTGAAAATAAATTTTAAAACACAGTTGATTTGTATAAATTATTAATATTATGGTAAATTAAAAAGTACGGTAGATATGAAGTAAGTAATAAAACTTTTAAGAAAAGTAAAACATGAAAATGTATTTTAATAAAACAGATTTTTTAAAAATAGTTCATTGTAATTAATAACAAATGATGATGACCAAAAAAGGGAGTAACCACATTTTCTCTCTGTTAAAATAATAAAAACTTAAAATCGCGGACAAACTTTTTTTCTTCATGTAACAGAACAAAAGGTAACAACACAAAGAAAGCGAAGTCAAGAATTGTCGGAAGAAGAAGTAGAGGATTGTAACAGAAGAAAGGAGTTCATCTTCTTCTTTTCTTTCTCTCTCTTATTTCTTCTATTAACAATTGTTCGTAGGTTTAATATAAAAAAACTTTTTGTTAAAATCACCAAAAATTGACATTGGTCAATTTATTTTTTTCATTTTCTTCTTGCAAATTTTCTCTTTCTCAATTGATTCCGTCAAAATGACCTCAATTTTATTTATTTCGTTTTTTTCATGGATTGCCCAATTTGATAGAAAATAATGCTCCATTAAATCCTTCGAAAATTAGAATTTTCTTGCAAAAAAACGAAAGAAAAAGGAAATTGAAAATGTCATAGTTCTTTTTTACGCGTGTTTTTAAAAAACATTAAAATCTTATAAAACTTTTCTTTTTGCAACGGATCAGTGACTAGACAAAAAAACAAACATATATATATGAATTCATTTTTTTTTAAAAAAATAAACATTTAAAAAAGGAACTTTTTAATTTTTAAAAACGGAAAGTAATTTTTAAAGAAAGATATCTTTTTGAAATAAAAAAATAAACTGGAACTGTTCTTTTGTGTATCTCTTTAAAAATAGAAAGCGAATGGAATTTAATTTTAACTGTTCATTTATATATTTTTTAAAAAATAGATGCACATCTGCATGATTAACATAAAACATATAAATTGAGGGGGTTAATAGAGAATTGTAGGCAAACTTCACATGTTTCACCCCCTCAATTTTTAGTATAAAAAAATTAAGAACGTGGAACAAATAGAGATTTTTCTGGTTCACAAAGACATAACGAGAGTAACACTGTAATTAAATAATTTTCACATCTTTTTGAATATTAATTAGCCTATCCCTGACTTTTAGGCTTTTAGTACGTTCCCACAACTTCAAACACATAATTTATAGACAATTTAAAACATTCCTAAAAACATCACAGAATTTTAACGATCATTTCAATCCTTAACAATGTCACTGAGAAACTCTCAGCCATTACCACAGCAACGTTTAAAAATTAAATCGATTACACACATTCAAAAATAAGAAAAACTCAAAATTTTAATGCTTGCATGGCACGACTGATTTAATTGAAAAGCGATTTTAGGAAAACAGACAATGATAAAGCAAACAGTATACGAGCAAATAACGCACCTTAAGAGTTTTAATATTAGTAAACAATAAAAGCTATTTTATTACCATATTTTTGCATTTCTCTATTATCGTCAAAAAAGACCGATTAGTTTGTAATATTAAAAAAAATTTAATTTTTAGCTAACATAAAAAGTGCTAAAACTGTAAAAAAGAAGGAGACAAAACGGTTGAAAAAACTTGTATGACCCTAGCAATAAGCTTTTGTGTTAGCTAGCTTGTGAGACTTTTGTTGATGAATAGGAAACTTGTAAAACGAAAGAAAAGGAAACAATGTTGGTGCATTCATAATGCGCCATTGTAAAAAGCTTTTTGGTGTCTGTGTCAAAGACACATGAAATGAATTCCGTCGAGAATTCTTTTCTTTACATCATTGCCACCACTTTTTAACAATAATGCTTCCAATATAACTTTTTTAGACACATGAAAAAATACAATAAAAGCTTTGTGGAAAGATGAAATAGCAGAATGTTTTGCTAGTTGATAATTACAAAAAATATTACACGATTATTCAAGCTATTCCTGGTAATCATAAAACATGACAAATGTTAAAAACAGTAATAATAGAAAAAAAATCAATTTTAACAGTTTTCTGCTATTTTTGGTATTGTTTTATTACAATCAATGAGAAAACTTTGACAATGTACAAAAAAGAGAAACAAAGGGCAGTAAAAATCTGTTGAAACGTAGAGAAAAAGAGATAATACTTTTGCGAGAATTTATGGTCCTTTTATAGACGGATAAAAACGAAATGATGGCAGATTTTAAAAACATTGAAAAAAATAGAAAAAAAAGGATATAGGAGTAACCAAGAGTAATCTGATTCTAATGAGCATCGAATTTTACGCAACATTCAAATGAACAAAATATTCAACTAAAAACAAAACAAAGCAATCAATTGCCTTAAATTTTCTGTTTAGGTAAAAAAAACGATCAAAGAAGTCAATAGAGAGCTGTTTTTTAAAGACGTGACTCTTATTTACATCTTATGTGTTGACGTAAACTTTCTTTTCGACTACTGCATTTTTGAAAAAAAAACCGAACGTCCTTCTTCGTGTCACAGATTTATATTTGACTTTATCCGTAAAAAAACCTAACCTCAATATTGCATAGATGACCAAAAACAAACAATGAATTAAAGTTTTTACTTTAAAAAAAATGGTTGACAGTTAGTTGAAAGTTCTTTTTTTAATTGAAATTTTTGAAAAATAAAATCCTACAAAACACAAATTTGCTAGCAGCAGCTTTTTTATTGCTTCTTTTTTTGCTTTCAAAGAAAAAAAACAAAAAAACATGACAGCTATTTGTCACATTTATGAATACTATTTACTACGGTAATTTGATATGTTCATCATCATTTGCAAAAATTTTTCTGATGGGTAAAAACAAGTGTTCAAAAGAAACTTTTTTGTTGCATCCTTCTTTTTTGTTGGAGGTTTTTTGCTGTTGCTGCTTGCAAGAAGAAGAGAGCCAGACAGCAGCGAGGAACAACAAAAAAAGCAGCAGCAAAAAAAAGTTGTTTGAAAATGAAAAGAGAGAGTGTTGGCAAAGTGCCTCTCAATGACAACTGCGGCTTGCTTATTTTTTTTACCTCAAAAAACTTTTGAAGATGCTTGAAAATAAAAGCAGCTTTATTTAAGCTTTATCTTCTTTGATCTTTTTATTTTTAAGCTTATTTTTTGTTGTTTTAAGTTTTAGTTTATGCCAGACATTTAACTAAAGCAAATTTTGGCATTTTTGTAGCTATTTGATCACTTTTAAAGCACTATGATCGGTCTTTTTTGATAAATTTAATTCTATTTATTTTAGCTTATCTTCTTTGATTTGTCTTTCAGATTATTTCGCTTGTTTTGAGCTCTAATTTATCATCCTCTATAAACTGTAAAAATCATTTTCTAAAAATTATATGGATTTTTTGCTACTTTTTAAACATCTCAATTAACTTTTTTAGATGAATTTAATTCACACTTCAACTTTGTTCAGTTTTTTAGCAATCAATTCTTTTAATGATATCGTAATCAAAAACAATGAGACAATTTTTATCAAGAAAAATATTTTATACCCCGAGAATTAAGGCACAATTCCGTACAAATGCGTTTGATAAATCTTCATTAATCCTTTGACTTTTTGAATCTTTTTTATCTTTAATTTACAGCTTTTTACATTCTATTTTTACCACACTCTTTAAAATAGGTCAAAATCCTATTTTTAAATTGACCTTTTGTAACCCGTATTTTTGTTGATGTTTTGATAAAGATCTGATTTTTGATGATCACCCTTTTTTGGATTGTTTTTTTACCAATTCAAACATCCGCATTGCTATGTTGCTGCATTATTTGCTTTTCTGAAAAAAGGAACAATTTTGAGACATTGTGGATTTGTCTAAACTCATTTACCTCACTTTGCTCAATTTGTTGCATGAATTGCATCATTGTTTTTTGCACCTTCTTTTTTCCCCGAGACTTTTTGTTAGGTTGAAGACGACAAGTTTTTGCGATGACAAGTTAAAATTCATCATCATTATTGTTAGCAGTGCAAAAGATGCTTTTCCCCCATTGACGAGAACAAAAAGAAGAGAGGAACTTGTTCTTTTTTTTTACTATTCAACTTGAAACATCATTGATTTGTTTTTTTTTGTGTTTATGAACTTTACAGTTTTTTATAGTAACCAATTTTTTTGAATGTTTTTTGTTATCTTTATTTATACATCATCTCACGTGCTTCCAACTTTTTTTCTCTTGTTGATTAGGAAGTTATTCAGCCAGCATTATTCCTTCCCCCTATCATTAACTTTTTTTTTACTTCTTTTCTTCCTCCGTGGATTCGTGATCATTTGACTTTAACTAACTTTTGTCGGTTAAAAAAGAGTGTATGCTTTTTGACGCCATTTGGATTATTTTTTCTTGCAAAAAAATGTATAATGACAGCAGCTGATATTGATTTTAGTGAATACGGGCTTTCCTTGAAGTAGTACTTTGAACCCTCAAAAGTAACTCTCACATGGTGGAAGAAGAAAAAGGAGGCGGATCTTGAAATATAAGAAAGATATGAAAGCAATTAAAGAAAAGATTGCTGCAGCAATTGTATCAGATTTACGTTCACAGGTTTGTGTTTTAGAATAGCTTTTGAGAGAGAGATTTATGATAGATTTTTAGTTTAGATGTCCACCAAAATCTTTTACTGCAAATATTTTAACAAAGAAATGGAGTACTGAAACAAAGCCGCTTGTTAAAACGGTTATTGAAAAACTTAATGTTAAACCTGGTATGTTTCTTGTTAAAACAAATTTTTGCGATCCGATTTGGCGAACGTTTTGATACGAATCTAATATATCCGTTTATCCAGTCATTGATTCATTAACTAATCTCTCTCTTTTTTAGACGACAACATTCTGGAGATTGGTTATGGCAGAGGCAATGGCTTTCCATTTCTCTTTGAAAAATTTAAAGGAGGCAAAGGATGGGTGTTTGGGCTAGAATCTTCACCATACATGGAAGAAATAGTACGAAAAAAATATGCTGTCGAAATTCAAGAAGATAATATTTTATTTCTCGATCATGTAAGTATACTGTAGCTTGCTTTCAATTCTATTAATAGTTTTTTAATTGTATTTTACTCTTGATTTTATCTAAACTTTTTTAGATAGAAAATATCGCAAATCTACCGTATCCTAATGATACTTTTGATGGAATTTATCATGTTGATGTATTTTATTTTTGGCAACTTGATGGTATGAGACATATTGTGCAAGAGTTTTTACGCATCTTAAAACCTGGTGGTTCATTAGTTTGTGGATTAGAGATGGAAAGGTAGGAAGCAACAACAGCAATTTTTTGTTTACATTTCTTGGTTTTTACAGTTTATTTTTAGATTGAAAAAACTTGAAAAAAGAAAAGTACTTCAAGCAGCTGAATATAATCCCATGAGATATACTCAATATTTGGAGCCATCAGGATTTGAAAATATTTCTGTAAGTATTGATCTTTGACGTTGCAGATTATAAGATCATTGTGTTTTAGATCGCATATGAAAAGCCAATACCCTCATCACCACGTGAATTTATGCTTATCTCTGCAATGAAACCTGCTTTAACAGAAGAAGATCTTGATCCAGAAAAGAAAATGGAAAAGCTAGAATTTATGATTAAAGAAAGGCTAGCACTGGAATCTCTGGTGAAGTCAAAAAATGCAATGTCACGTTCAATGAAAGAAAAGCTTGAAGATGCAAAGGGTCTATGATATATATCGAAAAAGATATATTTATTTATTGTTGATTTCTATTATTAGGGTTAATATTGTTTATCTTTGTATTAGAACTTATTTAATAAACTTGTATTGTTGTTGTTAATTGAAGTACTTTGAGTCTTAAGGGTTTTTAACTCTATTAAAATAACTTCCTGATTTTATCTTCTTCTTTGTTTTTCTTCCATTTCTAATTGAATTTATAGATATACCTATTTCCAAGATGAAAACAACATTACTGCGACGAGGTATATCATCAATCTGTCAAGAGAAAAAGCCAACAAAAAGTTTAATTACGACCCCAATTTTTTACGTCAATGGCGGTAAGTTTTTTACTTGCTTTTTGACTCCTTTGCAGCAGCATTTTTCTCTTATCATTTGGCAAGCAGTTGTTACCCCCTCGTGTCTTTGTGTGTGAAGATTAATCGCTCAAAAAACATAACAGTTTTTGTGTTCTTTGAACAAAAGAAAACGAGGAAGGAAAAAGAGAACGAAGAAAAGCACGAGGGGTTGTTCTTTCACGTTGCTTGAATCAAAATATTGTTTAAAAAACTCATGCAATGAATCATGGAAATAGTTACTGTAATCATTTATTTTTTAGATCCACATATTGGTCATATTTATTCCGCAGTATTAGCAGATGCAACACATCGATGGGCACTACTAAAAGCTGGAGCAGATGCTGATCCATCAAAATTTAAGCTAATAACGGGTGTTGATGAACATGGTGCAAAAGTTCAATCTGCAGCTTCTTCAGCTGGGATACCCCCACAACAATTTGTTGATCAAAATTCAGCAAAGTTTCAAGAAGCTTTTCAAAAATTTGGTATTCTTAATACTGATTTTATTCGTACAACTGATGATAAACATAAAAAAGCAGTAACATCTTTTTGGGTAAGCATTATTATCCACTTTCATGAACTATCTATGTAATTGTTGACTCCCATTAGCTGTCATAATTGTATATGTTTATTAATACTTATTAGCTGCCGTAACTCTATTCGTTTATTATATCCTTTTTCGATAAGCATAAGAAACCAGTAATATATTT
Source organism: Panagrolaimus sp. LJ2400 (assembly GCA_024447215.1). NCBI lineage: Eukaryota > Metazoa > Nematoda > Chromadorea > Rhabditida > Panagrolaimidae > Panagrolaimus > Panagrolaimus sp. LJ2400. The sequence continues at coordinate 347,075 of JAMRYA010000061.1, forward strand.
TATTTAAGCTTTGTTCCCCTAATCCAAATGGGATTTGTTACTTTTGCTATTATCTACTGTTACCCAACTATGCTTGTTAATTCTCTGTAACCCTATATACTCATCAATTCATTTTTAGGATACTCTGAAATCAAATGGTCATATTGAAAAAGCAAACTTTGAAGGATGGTATTCACCAGTTGATGAATGCTTCTATTCTGAAAAAGAAGTTGAAAAGGTTAATGTTGATGATGGAGTTGAACTAACAATTTCAAAAGAAACTAAAAATCCTGTTGAATGGATAAGTGAAGATAATTATATGTTTAATATTGGTAAGTTTCAACAACCTGTTCGTGATTGGCTTAATTCTGGTGCTCTTCGACCAAATAATTTTCTTCCATCAGCTTTAACTTCCCTTCGATCAAACGACAGGCTATCAGTATCGAGAGATGCTAAGAAAATTTCATGGGGTATTCCAGTGCCAGGAGATAATAGTCAAACTGTAAGTATCTATCACAATCTTTTTGTAATAACTACAGCAATCTTTTTCAGATATATGTATGGTTAGATGCTCTAGTAAACTATTTAACTGCAACAGGATATCCAGATACATCATCAAAAAATATTTGGCCAGCAGATGTACAAATTATTGGAAAAGATATTCTTAAATTTCATGCTGTTTATTGGCCTGCTTTTCTGCTAGCTGCTGATCTTCCATTGCCAAAGAAAATTTTCGTTCATTCTAATTGGCTTGTTAATGGTCGTAAAATGCGTGATTATTATGGAAATGTTCTAAATCCACAAGATGCTTCAGAAGTTTTAACATGTGAAGGATTACGTTACTTCTTTTTACGACAAGGAAAACCACATGATGATGGAAGTGAGTTTTTTTTATTTTTAAATTAATATTATGATTATACAATTTGCTCTTCGTTAAATCCAAAATTACTGTAATGCCTTATTTGTGCTGTTGTTGGGATTGCAATGCTTGAAGGTCGTCGAGGTGTTTTTCCGCTATTTCCACCTGGCATTAGAGAAGCTCTTCGATTTTCTCGTGCAGCATCGATAACTTCATGTTGTTGTCCTATAACAATGTTTGTTGGCTAATGTAATATAAATAGTAGCGACATACGTAAAGCTTCAGAAGCTGGCCGCTGCAGAGATTTTGTTAGCGCATCACTCATACTCCAATTACAGCAACATAAAATGTTTGCAATCCATCTGAAATTTCTGTTTTTCTATGACTTCTGATTCCGCTTTAAACTTACCCAAAACATTTTCCCAAGCAACAAAAACAGCAACAACATGCAAAGCAAAAACTGACAGAAAAATATAGCAAAAAAAATTCTAGCTTGTATCGCAAATCACCAGTAATAATAGGTTCATCAAATTCATTTTCCTTATCAAGTAAAACTCGGCATGTTATGATTATTCCAATATTGAAAAATACTATCTAAGAAACAAATTAGGATTAACGGACGACTCGAAATCAGAAAATATCGGATTCAAAATTCCGTTGGACTAAAAATGGATGTGAAAATTTATGGACTCAAACAATTAGTTTAGATGGAAAGTAAATGACAAAAAGAACTTTTAAAAAATTTAGTATATACTACCAAAAGGTTTAAGCAAAGGATGATATAATTATGTAAAAAGCTAAGCAAAAAGTTCTGATCTCTATATAATTTAGATCAAAGTTGGGATTGAATCGGATTGAAGTTCACTCTTTTGGATTATGGTATCAAATATCTTTTATCTAAAATCCAAAACTTACAAGCATTGCACAAATATAATCATGTTTCCAATTTTTATTTTCTTCTTCAACAAACATAACTGCAAACAACTAAAAATAAAATCAAAGTCAGAAAACAAAGAAAAAAGTCAAATATAAAACTGGACAATAAAAAAAGTTTGAAGAGAAACTAGTAGTAGTAGTTGTTGAACTGACTTTTTCTTTTTGTAACTCGTAAAACAATTTATTGATTTTGAGAGGAAACACTACGTAATACCTCTTCACACTCGAAAATTGATGGAAGTTTTTTGATTCATAAATTATGCATTCTGCAGATTAAATTTTTTTCCTATCAAAACTTAATATGATGCTCTTTTTAGATTTCACAATGAATAAAGCTGTTAATCTTGTTAATGCAGAACTTGGAAAATCACTTGGAAATTTGCTCAATCGATGTTCTGTACCAACTTTAAATCCAAAACAAAAATATCCAGCATTTGATGTTGAAGTAATGGAACATGAGCTTAAAGCAACTGGAGAAAAGTTGGTTCAAGATTTGAATTCATTGAATGGTAAGTTTTTTTTGAAGGTGATATCATAGGTTACAGTACTCACTTGAACAAGTCTTATGCTTATTGTTCTTTTTGGGTTGCTGTATGTTTTTTATTCAAGAATAATTAAATGGATTACTGTATTTTTGAACAATGTGAAACTTTTTCAACGCTAAAGTTTCTCTCTTTTTTAGAAAAAGTGACAAAGTGCTATGATGATCTATTATTTTATCGTGGAATTGAACATATTTTTGATCAAGTTAGAAATACTAATGCATTCTTTGAAATTCATAAACCTTGGAAAATGAAGAAAGGAGCTGATGTAAGTTAATTCATTTTTCTCAGCTACTGTAATTTTTAATTGCCTTTTTCAGCTTTCAACAATTTTATTCTTAACATATGAAACAGTTCGAGTAGCATCACTATTACTACAACCAGTTGTTCCAGAATTTGCTGATAAAGCTCTATCACGTCTTGGTCTTTCAAAAGAAGAACGAACTCTTGAAACTGCGAAATTTGGTGGTGGTCCTTCTCTACAGCTATATGGAAGAGCATTAGGTGAAAATCCTGGAAATCTTATTGATAAGCTTGAACGTGATGATGAAGCAGCAGTAGTAACATCAGAATATGAAGTGTCATCTACAGAAAACAAACGTGCAAGCGGTTAATTATTTTTGGAGAAAATTATCTTGAAATATTTGAATGTTATTTTGTATGAATTTGTGTCAGAAAGAAGAAGCATCACAAGAAATATTTTATTATCAATCAATAAATGGCAATATTGCGCGTATTTTTTTGTTTTATTTTTATCGTTGTCTTTGTTTTATGTGTTAGCAATAGTGTTTGTTCTTTGTATTGACGATATTATTACTATGATTAGTTTATTATTTGTAGCAATAAAAAAGTGATAGCTTTTTTTTGGTTTTTATTATTAGCGCTATTGGATTACGGTTAGATCGAACATTCTAATAATATCTATTAAAGAATACACGAAAAATATTACAGAACAGAAAGATTACAGCGTTTTGCAATAGACAGCAATTAATTAAGCAGGGGAAAAAGCTTTACGGAATAATTCAGCAGCAAGATCTTTATCAGGGATGTGCGAAATTTCGTTTCGTCTTTCGCTTTCGCGAAATTTCGCGGTTTTTTTCACTTTCGTTTCGTCTTTCGCGAAAGTTTTTCAAAACTTTCGTGAAAAACGATGTGCTAAAGATGAAAAAATTTTGAACAATTTTAGCTAAATTAATTGCAATTTTAAGCTATTTTTCTCTAAAAAAATTCCATAAAAACGCACTATTTTAAAATATCGGCGGCGCTATCTGTCGATGAAAACCGTTATATCGCCTAATAACATGTTGAGCAAAAGAAGGAAAAAAGAAACAGAGAGAAAGAAGTAAGTTGCGCACACTGGTATATTACAATTACTTTATTATTAACAATACGGACTCTTTAATTTGGATTTCGCAAATTTAAGGATTCTGCATTTAGGAAAAAAAGAAGAGAATCTCTATGTTTAATTTAAAAAGTTATAATGCAGAGTCCGTATTTTTAGAATCAATGTACTGTATTGAAACAGTAATTTTATCAATTTTTATTAACAAAATTGGGAGTAATATCCAAAAATTTTCGTCGCCGCTGACGCGGCGCTTTTTTTATAACAGTTATTCTCTAGCTTCGCCCATTTTCTCAGCAAAACATATTTCAAGCAAAAACCAATTTCAACTTAATTTTCAGTTGTAAATTTATTAATATTAAATAGAAACTTAGAGTCATAAAAAATGACAATTCTATGTTTGAAAAGATTTCATTAATTTTAGCAGCATGAGTAAAAGAAATGGTTAGAAAAAATTTTATAGTAAAACTTTCGTTTCGTCTTTCGTTTCGCGAAATTTCGTAGTTTTTTTTTACTTTCGCCGAAACTTTCGTTTCGCGAAAGAAAATTTTAAAACTTTCGTCTTTCGCGAAAGCGAAAGTAAATCACTTTCGCACATCCCTGATCTTTATCCAAGGCACTAAGATTATCAACAAGAATAGCATGACGTAAAAAGATCATCAAAAAATTGAAACAAATATCGCGAAGTTTAGCACAACTTAATTTGATTGAATAATTTGCAAGTGAAGGTGAAATATGTTTTCGACTTGAGCTAAAATAAATACGCACAAGATCGAATAAGAATTTGCCTGAATATCATCGTTTGAAAAATATCACGGCAATAGAAGAATTGAATAGCTATTTGAACAGTTTGAAGAGAAAATTCAGGGATTTCAATGCAAATACTGATTGATTCTTTCCTATTTGATTTAAGCAATTCATCAAAGACAGATGAGCGAGTTGCACGAGCAAGTTTATGAAAATAAAATCTTTGTTCGGTATATATAATTGACGCTTACCAATTTTAATTAACCATAAATTTTTTCTTTTACTGCCAACAACAACTTTAAAATATTTATCATCCGTTTACCATTATCCCTGATCCAAAGCATTAGTTTCCTGAGGAACTTTTGGCATTTCGTCAACTGCAACAATGAGAATTCCTTTCAGTTCTACAGTAAGCTTTTCATTAGCAATAAATTTTCTATCCAAATCAAGCATTTCCTCAATAATACATAGGATACTGTAAAATTGTACTTTTTCATAATTTATTTTTTACAACTTCGGAAACTATTTGTGACAAATTTTTGTTGCACATTTAATAATAATGCTGTTGACAAGTACTACTCACAATTCTTCATTTATTGATACTATAAAAAATTATATAATAGTATGATGAGCTAATGATGAGCTAAGATGAGAAAAAAAGTGAAAATATAGTATTTATAAAAAGTAATAAAGAAATAAATAGTAACACAGAATAAAAAAGTTAGAACATTTAGCAAAAGAGAATATTAATCAGAAGCAGGAGAAAAAGCTTTTCGGAATAATTCAGCAGCGAGATCTTTATCCAAGGCATCAAGATTATCAACAGAAATAGCATGACGTAAGCAAACCATCAAAAAATCAAAACAAATATCACGAAGTTTAACGTAATTTAAAATAATTGCGCCATTTGCAAGTTGGCAAACGGTTGATGGAGAAAGATGATAAGAAAAATATGTATCCAATTTAAGCTTAAAATTTACCGTGTAATTAACACCCACAAAAACCAATAAATATTTACCTGAAGATCATTAACATTATATTTATCAGCAAATCTGAGTAATTCAAATGCATTATCAAGTGTTAATGTTTGAAAAATATCACGGCAATAGAAGAATTCAATAGCTGCTTGAACAGTTTTTAAAGCAAAATCAGAAATTTTGAGGGTATTGGTTTTAGCTTCTTCCATACCAGATCGAAACATCGCATCAAAGACAGACGAACGAGTTGCAAGCACAATTTTATGAACCTAAAAAGGTACATGTCTAACAGAAGTTAAAAATAGCACCTTACTATAATATCTTCTTTTTCAGTACCAACAATAATCTTAAAATCTTTATCATCCCTTTCCCATAATCCTTGACCCAAAGGATTCATATCATATGGAATTTTTGGCATTTCATCAACTTCAATAATAAGAATTCCTTTCATTTCTATAGTAAGCTTTCCATCAATAATAAATTTTCTTTCTGAATCAAACATATCATCAATGTTACAAATACCACCACCCCATTCTAAATTGTCAGGATTAAATACAATATCATATTGCACAAAATAATTTGCAGATTTGATAAAAAATGAATATTTGCCATGAATCTTTAGATTTTCAATATGTAAAAAATTAAGGAATATTGCATAATCTTCATCTTTATCTCTATTCGTCAATTCTAAAGTATATTTTACAGATGGCACTGCAGCAACTTCTTTGACATCACTATTAATATTCTTTTCATCAGTATCATCTTCACTATCACTATCATCAGAATTAACATTCAATTCATTAAGTTGTTCTTCAGAAATAGTCCATGTTTGTTCAATTGGGCAATAAAGTTTCTAAAAACAATAATATTATACAAATGGTAGATAAAAAACTATAACGTACAATTTTAGAAGAAGATTTTGTTGATTCAGTCATATTTGTTGAATAAATAAAAATATAGCAGAAAAATTCCTTTAAAACAAAAAGCTGAAATTAATTGTTAATAACAATGATTTAAAAAATAACTAGCTCAACAAATTGTATTAGCCGCATAAAAAGAATTTTTTTTCTCATCGACAAATTGTTTTTTGGCATTGCCAAATATGCGCCAATTAAAAAAATTCAAAGAAGCGCTGTGGTTTTTTTTCTCGCAAAAATTTTCAGAAGAAGTAAAAAAAGCATACGGTAGCATAACCACTTTGCTTATTATTGCTTCTTCATATCCGATCTGCAAAGATATATATTGTTATGTATATTATATGTTGCACAATATATCACTGATAAAGTCATACCATATCGTTTCAAATTATAAGTTATGAATTTTTAATTATATAAACAAACAGTGAGACTATAGGTAGACTTTTAGTTAGAGAAAGAATCTTTGTGGACACTACAAAAATACATACGTCAAAGGCACAACTTTTTTTAATCCTTTTCTTCTTTTTCTTTTTTGATGTTTAAAACAAATCTTCTTATCAATGATATTTCAATAAAACTTCTTTTTTTCAATAAACTCAACAATTTTATGTTTGTTACTTTTCAACGATGAAGACGTTGTTTCTTCTTTCAACAATTATTTCTGTTATTTTAGTATTCAGCAATGCAAGTCCATTCAAACCTGTCAAACCTTTTATTGGTCATAGATGGAGAAATTCTATTAAGCCGCCACCAGTCGATGCTTCTACTCCAAAAAGTCCAACATATTATCATGACTCAAAAGTCGATAATTTTGATTCAAGCAATAGCAAAACATATAAGCAAGTAAGTTTGAGTTTGATGTAGTAACTACATTGTAGTTATTGTGATTCATACAAATAAAAAGCTCTTTGTACTCTTTTTATCCATCTTAATTCATAATGCAAAAAATATTTTGGTTACTGTAGTTACCGATTTAATGTTTTTAGAGATATTGGTATAATTCCCAATGGTATAAACCAAATGGCCCACAATTTCTTATGATTGGTGGAGAAGCTGCAATGAGCTCTGGATGGGTAGATTCTGAAAATAGCCAATATGGAATGCTTGCAAAAGAAGTTGGTGCAATGGTTTTTACTCTTGAACATCGATTTTATGGAGATTCACAACCAACAGGAGATTTAACATTTGAAAGCTTGCAATATCTTACATCTGAGCAAGCACTGGCTGATATCAAAGCTTTTATTCTATCTATGAATAAACAATTCCAATTTAATTATACTCGTTGGATTACATTTGGTGGATCATATCCTGGAGCGCTTAGTGCATGGGCGAGACAAATGTATCCAGATTTGATTTATGCAGCTGTAGCATCATCTGCACCTCTTCAAGCTGTTGTGGATAATTCAGGATATATGGATGTTGTTTACAATGCTTTAAATAATTACAATCCAGCATGTGCAGAAAGTGTCCACAACGGTTTTTCGACAATCAATGAACTGGTCAAAACTTCTGAAGGTTTAGCAGCTTTAAGTTCAACATTCAACTCTTGCTATCAGCTTAAAAATGATAGCAATAATATTAGATATTTTTAAGAAGCTATTATAAGCCCATATATGAATGTAATACAGTATTCTAATGATGCTATAATAGCTAATCTTTGTTCAGCTCAAATGTCTGTGGGTGATGATTATCAAGGGGTTGATGCTGTTTATGAGTGGGTTGATGGAGATGGATGTCTTTATATTGATTATGATAATTATTTGGATTATTTAAGAAGAACAGATTTTGACAATGCTGATTGGGCTGGATGTATGTAAAAATTTTTTTAAGACTTACAAGGAAACCATCAAACAAGTGATTGATGTGTTATTGCCAAAATACGTTTAGAGGTTAGCTAATACATAATATAAACAAAATTTGCATAAACGCTAAAAGTAAACGTTTGGTGGTAAAACTTCGATGACATGTTTGATGGTAAAAGCAAAAATCGAAAACACTAACATAAATAAGCGCCAGATTCATAAAATTTTCTTTCAGATCGAGCATGGACATGGCAAACATGCAATGAATTTGGAAATTATCAAACTACTAACAGCCTTCTTTCCACAACTTCTTTCACTGGAAATGTTCTCCCTGTTGATTATTACGTTCAAATATGTTCGCAAATATTTGATTCATCACTTACAAATTCTACAGTCTATAAAAATGTTCAAAATACAAATAATCTTTATCATGGCCAAAATGGATTTAATGTTCGTTACCATCATTTAGCCTGAAAACTTGCATTTATTTTTAGGGTACAAAAGTTGTTTTTCCAAATGGTAGTAATGATCCATGGCATGTTTTGGGACTTTTGACACCAACAAATGATAAAACATATCCAGTAATTATTGATGGAGCTAGTCACTGCGCTGATATGGTTCCCAATCCTTCAACCGATACTCCAGAAATTCTTGAAGCTCGACAAAAAATTCGAAGTCATGTTTTGTCATGGGTTTATGAATAATAAAGTAATTGTTATTTTGTTAAACAGACAATCGCAATGATAAATTTTTTTTTTCTCATCAAAGATGAAAAATACGTAACTTTATTGGAACGGTTTTTGTAATTGAGCTATTCTTTCGCATATAAAAGATACAACTTAGCAAAAAATGCGCAATAATTTGCACAAAAAACTAGTACGCAGAAGAATACAATTATTTAAGTTTTATTTGTGCTATTCTGGCAAAACAGAGCAGTAACTATCGATTTTCATAAATTTATTTTTTATCAATGACCGAAAAAACTTTTAGGGTTTTTAAGGAAATCATTTCTATTATTTTGTTATAATGATTGTAATCATTTTTTTTTGTAAATATCAGCAGTTTGATTGTAAAAAGTTTTGCTAATATTTTTTGTACGAGAAATATGGTAGAATCAAATAAATCTTCTTCTAAAATCGTAAGTGAATTTGTATCTTATAATTTATAATATAATAATCATATTATTTTTAGAAACTATATTGCCCAATTGAACAAACATGGACAATTTCAGAAGAAACGCTTAATAAAATGATAGGCGGGGTTGAAGATGAGAAAAACAGCCACATCAGTGAACTTGCTGCAATGCCTTCTTTAAAATATAATTTGAATTTGATTGCTAGAAACAATGTTTTTGTGTTGTATCTTCATCTCTCAGGAAATGCAGATCTCACAATTCATGGCAAATTTTCACATTTTATTAAGCCTGCAAATTGCTTTTGGCAACTAGATGGAATATTTGTTTATGAAGGACAAAGCCGGGGTGGTGTAATTTGTAATACTAAAGAAATGTTTGATTCAAAGAGAAAATTTATTGTTGATGGGAAGCTTACTGTAGAAATGAAAGGAATTCTTATTATTGAAGTTGATGAAATGCCAAAAGTTCCACATGTTATGAATCCTTTGGGTCAAGGATTATGGGAAAGGGATGATAAGGATTTTCAAGTTATTGTTGGTGAAGAAGGAAAAATTATGGTTGGTTCTTATTGTTTTTATCAATTATGTATATGTAAATATTTTAGACTCATAAACTTGTTCTTTCAAGTCGATCACCCGTTTTTGAAGCAATGTTTCGATCTGGTATGAAAGAATCAATCAATAATTGCGTTGAAATTCCTGATTTTACTCTCAAAACTGTTCAACTTGCTATTGATTTCTTTTATTGTCGTGATATTTTTCAAACATTAACACATGACGATGCCTTTGAACTGCTTAGATTTGCAGATAAATATAATGTTAATGATCTTCAGGTAAATATTATTTCAGTTTTTTTAACAAACTTTTAATACCGTAATTTTTAGCTCAAATTGGATACATATTTTTCTTATCATTTATCACCTTCAACTGTTTGTCAACTTGCAAATGGTTCAATTAATTCACATAATGAAAAACTTGGTGACATTTGTCTTAACTTCTTAGTGATCTGCTTGCGTCATGCTATTCCTGTTGATGACATTGATATTTTGGATAAAGATCTTGCTGCTGAATTATTACGAAAAGCTTTTGCGCCTGCTTCTGATTAATATTGTTGTTATTTTTTTTCTTCTGTGATATTTTTCTCATTTTTTTCATAAATATTGTGTTTATGTTCTCAACCAAAAAAAACGTTTGACAGTACCCCCAGCTTTTTATCCTATATTTTCGTAGACTAAAAAACTGGGTAGGCGGCATAGATCTCAGATAACGCCCGAAATGTAAAAAAAATAATAACATTAAAGAATATTGTCTACAACATTGCCTGAAAGTTAATTCTTAAAAGTTTGAAAATAACGGCAGTTGCATCATACAACTTGTATGTATTATTAAATTTAATTTTTCGCTTTTTAAAAATGTTTTTCAGTGCTTTGAGAAAGAAGCAAAAATTTATATTTTAATAAAATAAAAGCTAAAATTAAATTTAATGATACATTTTAATGTTGTTATTTTTTCCACATTACTTTTCTATTTTTACGTATTAATAGAGCGTAAAAGTAGCTATTTCAAAGTCACAAAACGTAAAAGATTTTTCTTTGAAGAAAATGGCGGATGATTGGTTTTGGGGGAATTTTACGTTGCTGGAATCGCTATGGAAACGCTCATCTTGAATGATGTTTCTGAAACAGTTTTTAAGTTAAATATGTAACGCGATAAAATAATTAAAAGAGCGAAATAAGTTAACAAATATTTAAACGTTAAAAAACGTAATTTTGAAAAAAATGTAAACAGTTTATAAAAATTATTTAATAAAAATATAAAAAAACCAGAAACATGTAATTACAGTATACAAATCTCAACAACAAAAAGCAGTTTTAAATTTGAACATAAGTAATTACAAATTACAATAAATGAATTATTGTCCACGTCGTGCTCGAGTAGATCTTCTAAGATTTGGTTGAGAAACAGATGGATGTTCTTCACGAGTATCTTCATCATGTCCACCCCGATCACTAGCTGCACCACGTCCACGTCGTGTTCGACCAGATCTTCGAAGATTTGGTTGAGAAGCAGATGGTTGTTCTTGATTATCTTCATCATGTACATCACGATCACTAGCTGCACCACGACCAATACGAATACCACGAGTACCTCGACCACCTAAATTTAACACTATTATTATTGATAATATTATTAATTGATTGTGTTTACACTTACGTCTTACAGCAGCAGCTTTAGGTCGTTTTGCGGCTTTTTGTTGCCGTTTTTCTTCAGCAAGACGAAGTTTTTCTTGTCTAACAGCTTCACGACGTTCATCTTCAAGACGTCGTTCTTCAATTCTTCGCTGTTGAGCTTCAACATTACTTTTCATTTGTTGAAGAGCGCATTCAAAACATAAACCCGATGTGCCAATTTCAGAATATCCCATACCATTATGATCCCCATGAGCAATTAACATTGCAATATAAGCTCTATTGCAGCGGAGATGAACGACATTGAAACATTCAGCACAGCCGCATGTCTTACCTTGTACATAAACTCCTCCAGGAGCCTTTAGATGTTTTGCTTGTGTTTCACGATGAACATGCTTTAATTCATTGTTGCAAAGACGAGCATGATATCGGCAAACCAATTTAGCTTCTTTATGTTTCTTCTTTTGCTATAATATTAAATTGATTAACAAATGTTTACAATATTGTTAAATCTAAAACTTACAACAGCTTGAGTGAAAGCACTCCAAGGAGCTGAATTTCTTGGTGGACGATCAGGAATTTCTGTATGACTACCATAGCTGTTGTCGCTATCATCATTGAAGTCGTAATCTGAACCAATTGGAAATACATTTGGATCTTCACGTTCTCCAATATAATCATCATCAAGAACTTGATTTAGATGCTCACGTCTTTCACGAATTTGTGCACCATCAAGAACAATTCCAGCATGTAATGGTGGTACATATGGATCATCTTCACTATCCAGCGGCTCGTCAACGTCGCTTTCAAGATTATCAACAAGTTTTTGATATAAATCTTCAGAAGAAGTATCTAAAGCACTTTCATATTCGCTTGATTCTTCATCAGAATGAACAACAGATGCACGTTCTGATCCATCATCAAGGACATCATCAGCATTTCTTAAACGTGGAGCAACGGGGACATTATTTCTTCTTGTACCATAATATACTCCATCTTGTCCAAGCATTCGAACACCGTAGTTAACGTCATTCCAATTAGCATCAGGTGAATGTGGCGGTAAACGATGAGTTACAGTTTCCATTGATGCATTTGAAGATGGAGGAGTATTTCCTGCTTGAAATATAGCTTGTGGAGTTGGAGGAGATTGTGAATAATCCATTCTTGCATTCCCAGGGCTTGGCGGTGAACCAAAACTTGCATTCCCAGGGCTTGGAGGTGAACCAAATCTTGCATTTCCAGGGCTTGGCGTTGAACCAAATCTTGTTCTTTGTGATTCTGGTGTTTGTCTACCATCAAATGAATCCACTTCCATAAGATCATCGCCTCCAGCATGTTCTAAACGTTCATTATTACCAATTGGGGGAGCGATAATTGGAGCAATTACAGGTTCAACAGTTACTTGTTGTTGCTGAACATTAACTGGTAAAGTATTTACAATTGCTTGATCAATTTCAATATTATTCATCTGTTGAACCAATGCATCAACATTTCGTAATAATTTAACATATTAGGCAGAAAATTCAAATTATAATGATCCCATGTATCAATCTGCGACAAAAAAAAATACAGTGATGTATTTAACATATTTGCAAAAAATAATGAAAAATGAATTTTTCTTTTATTGATTATTATCCCATTGATAATTCTCCAATTGTACAATATGGTACGCTTCCATGTCATGCACCTGGAAAGCAAGCGTTCGTTGATTCAAATTTGTCTTGTTTCTTATTTCAATTACCATTTTTTCTTGATAAAATTCAATTTGGTTATATTTGTTTTTTGCTTATTATTCCGGTCATTGGAATTTCGCTATTTGGTGGAATTAAAGAAAGCTATCGATGGTACTTGCTGAATCAAAGAATTTGGGATGCTCTTGTTGCTTATACAGCATTTTTTGATTATTACAAAAAAATAATTCATCTTTAAGTCATTTAACTAAAACTAATAGCCACTACACAAATTGATTTATTCCGATTCAAACATTGTTTAAAAGTAATGAAAAACAGTCAAAACAAGACGGAAAATAAAATATAAAAAATGATGATTTATATACCAACAAAAAAACGGTAAAATAACATTAAATTAACCGAGTCATTGAGATGGCAGAACACCTGCTGCTTGACTTTTAATTGATGTATCTTTAACAATATTAGATGTAACATTTACTGCATTTCTTCTTATTTTTGAAAAATAAAAAATAAAATTAATCATTGTATTTCGATATGATTTAACGACAATAATTGTTGTTAAAGAATTGACAATTGGAATCCATGAAAGCAAAAGGGAAATTGAAATTCCTATTCCGCTTATACTTGCTCTCGTAAAAAGCATTAAAGCTGTTATTGCAATAGGAAGTAAAAGAACAAAGAGCGGAAGTATAGCCTAAAAAAAGGAAAAGGAAGTTATTTAAAAATTTATTAATTGGTAAAGAAAGATGATGACTACATGGTGGTTAAAAATTGTTATGGCTGTTTTTGTTATATTTAACCAATTATTTAAAGTACAATTCAACATGCTCACAAATCTTCACAAATCTCAAATGTTTTTACTGTCCAATAATTACTTACTTGTATAATTAATGTTATAGTCATTTGTCGATTGACATCTTTTGTATTTAAAGTCATATGAGCTTCCATTGCATTTAAATGTTTCCAAACTTTATAACTTGTCCATATTACAATACTATATGATACTGTAACCATTGCCGTGGCATACATTACAATAGCCATAAGCGGCCAATCACGCATATCTGCAGTCATATAATTTGGAATTTCTTTATAATAAAATACATCTGCTTCTAGCAGCTTTCCCTTCTCAAAATAATCATTCGTATATGGCCAAAAAATAAATATTGAACAAATAAAAAATATGAATGGGAAAAATAGGGGAATAAAAAGCATTGAAAGATATTGTCGCGTTGAAATATTTATATTTCTTACGATTAAAAGGTAGCGATAAATGAATTGTACTGGTAGCTGAGTGACACAGAAGTATGCTGTAAAAAGAAATAAACAGCCGAGGATGGCATTATAAGGACGTGGATATCGTGTATATGCATTTGTGACAAGTAAGAAAAAGATGCCATCTTTGCATTCCACTTGCTGAAAAAGATTATTTCTACAGAACATATTTTGACAAGAAAATTTTCATCTGATTGATGTAATATATCTTGGCTTATTCAGCAGAATAGTGCAAGATGTTCTAGCATGAAAAAGTTTGTCAAGCGTAGCGTCGGGAAGAAAAATTTCATCAAACTGATGTAAGACGTTTCAACAAAGTTTTCATCATAGTCTTAATGAGAAAATCTTCATCAGAATGACGCAACCTCTTTCGACAAGAAAAACAATCAACTTACTGCTCGAGTAATAAAATATACAACATTGTAAATCGTGTCAATAATACAGTTTTGAAGGAGCAGCTTTTTATAATCTTTGAAACGTGAACCTGTTTTTTGTGTTATCAAATACAGCAACAAAACATTTAGAAGAAGACCAACAACAGAAAATATTCCATCAGAATATTCAAGAATTTCTCTCAAATCAATAACTGGCCTTCGAGGAAGAGATGAATTTGGCATTTGCTAAAATTTTATTTAATGAATAGGTATAAAAAATATAAAAGAAGGTTTTCAATGATTTGCGTATTTTCAAAATAAAACACTCTTTATGAAAGATATTTAAGCGCTTAGATTAAACAATTAAAACACAGATGATCAATGTCCTTATATTTTTTAAGATAGTCTTGCCAAAAAAACTTTAAATCTAAAAAAATAATATTTTCATAAATAAATATTCATAAAACAATTAATAGCTTAAGATTTCAATGCCTTTGAATAGCACCCATTGTGTACTTATAAAAACGTTAAACAAAGAAGGGATTAAATGAAAAAAAGAGAAGCAGCTAATAACTAAAAACTAAGGAATAATTATTTATTTAACATATTTAATTTTTATGTTTTTCACGCAGACTGAAAAAACACATACACATGGGTTACAAAAATACCCACAAAATACAAATTTTTTAAGTGTTTTTTGGTTGCAGTAATGTTTAAATATTTTTTTATTCTATAAATTTTGTTTTCGTTTTAGTATTATTAACTAATATTGCGCTTTACGCAATATATATTCATTGCGAAATATAGTCTTTAAATACATAAAACAGTACCCCCTGGCCACTTTATGATAATCAAAATCTTCATTACAAAAAATTTGTACAAAAATATTCAAAGTAGTATTTTTAAGTTTCACAAACATAAAAATAAGTTTATTAAAAATCTATCTACTTTTTAAAACCGACAACGCAGATGATGATCGTTGTTGAAACAAAAAATAAAAGAAGAAGAAAAAAGCTGACCGATGTGAACAAGATCAAAAAATGTCTTTTTTGACATTACGCATTCAGTTTTTATGAAACTATTTTTTTTAAAAAGGAAATGTTTGTTCTAAAAATGAATGTTTGATTTACATTTGCTTATAAAATACAAATTTTTTTGTTATGTTGCAGTAGAGTTTATAAAATTTTATTTTTTAAATTTTGTTTGCTTTTTTGAAGATTATCAATTAATAATGGTTGTCGAACTAAACCTTCAGCTTCAAAAACATATGAAGAAATTTTAATTGCAGTTTTATGATAAATAAATCCTTTTATTTTAAGATATATGTAAAAAAATATTCAAAAAGCATAAAACAAAGCTAAATGAAAAGCTTTTTTTGCCAATCTGCTTTTTAAATCAGCAAAAGAAAAGGAAAATTGTTGACGCAGTTTTGGAAAAAAAGAAGAAAAAAAGCACAACGATGTTTGAAGAAGATAAAAAAAATACGTTTTAACCAATGTTGTTTTGATGTTGAAAGAGCGCATTTAAATGTGTTTTTGCCGGATAGATTGACGATAGTGTGTCTTTTGCAAAAGATGAATGTCTTTTTTGCCGTTACGCATTCGGTTTTTGTGAAACTATTTTTTTTTAAAAGTTTGTTCTAAAAAAGTCTTTTTTTCTTCTTCAGTTTAAAAAATTTTTGAATATTTCATTACGTTTGTATCATTAATTAATGCTAAATATATTACTCAAAGTTTAAGAAAGCATGCATCAATAATAATTTAAAATGATTGAAATCACTGACAAAAGTTGTAATGTTAAAAACTATCTTCCAATTTCCCCATAATCTCTTTCTTTTGATTTACTATTTTAAAAATAATGTTAATGCTAACAGTGATCTTCAACTTATTACAAAGACATCGTTTTTGTGTGCAATGTTTGGCTCTATGCATCCAAAACATCAAAGAAACATAGAAGGGAGCTGCTATTTACACTTTAAAAATCTTTTTTTATTAGTTCTGCTTTTTAGATCACTTTTGAAGCAACTCTTTTTGGAATATTTAAGTAATAACTTTAAAATTTTTCATTTCTGAAATTCAACAAATACTTTAATATTTTATACAGCCAGTTAGCAATGTTTGTTTTTATGTACCTGAAATGATAAAACCTGGAAAGCATTAATAAAAATTCGAATTTACTTTCAGCAACTTGCAAATGTAAGTGCTACATACAAGCTGATTTGAAAGTTTCACGAATTTGTATTAGGAACCATGAAGCTGACCTTAGGATTTTGAGGGGTGAATGAGATTTTAAATTTTGATTATTTACTGACGTCATCATCTGGTTTTTTCCTAATATGTTTAATTTTTCAATTAAAGCATTCAAATTATTTACCTTTTGTAAAACTTTATAACATTCAATATTTATAAATAACGGTCGATCTGGTTGTTCGACGATGTCCTATTTCAACTATTTTTTCTATTTCTATTCAACACTTTATTTTAAATAAATTGAAAAAAAAAAAAGAAAAAAGTAACTAAAGATTGATTTATAATTAAATATGCAAAAACGACGCAAATATTTTTCTTTTAAAGTGCCAAAAAACAAGAGCAAAAAGATGTTTCTCTAAAAAAACATCTTGTTGTTTTTTTTTTAAAACCGACCAACATTGACGAAATATCGCAAGAAATTGCAACAACTTAAATTGTGTCAGCTCGTGAAAGAGTTTTTGTTTTTAAAAAAGCAATTGCCACATACTAAACGTTTCTAAAACTCTCATAACCAAAAGCTTGTCAAGTTCTTATATAGTTTTTGGTATTGCCATCACAAACATTTTTAAAGCTGTCAAAGGCAATTGCTTCTTTCCTTTGAATATTTATTGAAAACTTTTTGTATGTAATTTTAAATGCAACAAAAATATCAAAATAAAAAAATGTAACCATGAAAAAAGCTTCTAGCATTTGAATATGATGGATGTATTCACCGATCATTTATTATCTTGTATAATTGCTACTAGAAATCAAATGAATAAATTTAAAATATATTTTGCGACTGCAACATAGCTTAATAATGAATTCTTTTTAATCCCAATGTCTTTATCGTCCATATTTTTAGTAAAGTTTTGATCGACATGTTAAATCTGTTGCTATTTTTTCTTCTTATGATGACGTTGGCTCGTCGTTGCTTTTTTTTTCAAAAATGAGGAGCCAATAAATCAAAACCAGCTTTGCCTTATTGCATGTTAATGCTTTTGAAAAAAACATTTACGTGATTTTTGCATTAAATAATCTGTTGTTCCCAAACTGCAACGTTTGGTTGGGCAATCGTCCAGATCTGACGTCGGCAGTTTTTTAATGTTGAACAGATATGAACCAAATCAGACAATTTGCTTTGAAAACGGCAAAGATCAAAGAAAAATAGCCGGCTTTGAATGGGTGCCAAAATTTCAGTCCTACACTTACTTGTCAATAATTTTGTTGTAATCATAATTTTCCTGTTTTTCATGATAACAATGTATAACAAAACTACAGTAAATTTTTCATGTAATGCTGAAAAAACTAGACGCAAAAACAATCTGAACTGCAATTTTACTGCACCAAAAGCACTGAAACTTTATCATTCTTATCAGAAAGCCTTTTAACCTTTTTGATTGTTCTTTTAATTCACAGTCTGCTTTAAATTTATCCAAACTGCTTAAATTGCTGAATCTTGCACAATCTAACATAAATTCCTTTTATTATCGGTCCTTTAATTATCTTTAATTTAAAGAAGAAAAAAAAGCTTCCGTGACAAAATGATATGTGTTGATTCGATTTTGCGACGTCAACAACACTTTTTTCCTTTTTTAATAAAGTGGATTGTTACTTCCTAACTTTTTTTTCTGCTGCTTTCTTCTTTCTACTTTTATCACATATCAAAATCTTATAGACAATAATTATTTTGCGCATAAAAAAATTTTTTTCTCTTTTTTTTCAATGTCTCCTTGCATTATCCCGGCGGCGTTTGAATATCTTTGATATCAGCGACATTAAATCCAGTTATATCCCACTCACTCCAAAAAATGGATCACGTTTTTTTTTATTAAATCAAGAGTGATGACTTTCACAAAAAAAGAAGGCAGGAAGAAAGAAATAAAAATGAATGCTATTGCTTGAATTAAAAAAAAACTTGTTTTCATGATAATGAGAAAAAAATCTTGAAAAGCTTTTGAACACCCTTTTTTCTTTGGCAACGTCCTTTTTTTGGTTATTATAAAAGCGGGTAGATTATCGGCGATATTCTTCAGTTGTCTCTTTCAACCCAAATAATCATGAAAGTTCTTTACGTTGTTCTTGTCGTCTGTATTGCCCTCTTTGGCAGCTCTGCTGCTTTCGGTTTTGGAGGTGGTGGCGGTGGATGTGGATGTGCTCCGTAAGTTGTTTTATAGGGATTAGAGATTTGATAAATCCGATCATGGTTTCAACAATGATGGCGTAGTCCATAATTATTTTGTCCTCTTGATTTATCAAATCTATATTTAAAAATGTTACTCTAATCCTAATCCCATATGCTTATCCTCATGCTCATAAATAATCGTTTAACTTTTTTAGACCCCCACCACCATGCGGAGGCGGATGTGGCGGCGGCGGCGGTGGCCTGTAAGTTTTCTTATCTTATCACTTTTCAAAGTTTACTCAACTTTTTTTTCAGTGCCCTCCCATCATTCCCAATGCCCCAATTCCCATCTCTAGGTGGAGGCGGTGGTGGATGTGGATGTGCTCCGTAAGTTACCTTATTATCATCATTCCTAAAATTCATCTAATCCAATCCTTTTCTTTAGTCCCCCATCACCATGCGGAGGCGGATGTGGAAAGTAAATAATCAGTCAATCATGTCATGTTACCAAACAATAACAAATGATGTCAAATCTGGTGTTTATCTCCCTTTATCTGTTACTATATGTTTCTTAAATGTTTATCTGTTCGGATGTGCAAATAAATTTTAATTTTATAATTCATTAATCTTTATAACCATTTAAATACCTAAATTAGTGCTATCATTTTTACATCATTCAAATGAATGTATCAATATTGACAAATCTATAGAAAAGTTTTAAGAAAAAGTTTGTAAATTTTTGATTATATAAAAGCGTATCTTGCAAAATGAAAAAAATATCAGATATTCATTTAAAATCTTGATGCTGCAAAGATTATTTTAACAAATTTTTCAATATCGAAGTTGAATGTACTGGGTTTACGGATATGTCATTGCTAACCTGTTTCATAATTCATTAACTCTAAATATTCTCATAAACTGCAAAATAGTAAAAGAAAAAAAATGATAATATTTAAAAAGTTTTTTACGACTAAACTGAAAAAAGAGAAAAACTTTTTGATGCAAAGATTATGTTTCGTAAAATTTATTTCGTCTTCTTCCAGAACACTTCTTTTTTGTTGATTTTGTCTGCCAATGCTAGTTTGATTCGTTGAATCAAACTAACAACTTCTTTTTACATTCACTAGTTTGTTGATGTATCTTTCTTAAAATTGTCGATGAATGTATATTTGCAATATTTTTATCGACTGGTAATAAACTAAAAGAAGAGATCAATGTCAAAGAACAAAAAATGTCAAAAACATTATTTTTTTTGCTCTGCAACTTTTCTTCTTTTTTTAAAAAGAAGTTATAAGCAGTTTTTGAATATTGACAGAATTATTATACTCAAAAATAAATAATGTAAAAGAAAAAAAAAACAACTTGGTTTTTTCTACCGTAATTTTTTTTCAAATCTTCAAATAGTTTTTCCTTCTTTGGCAAAAAGAGTTTATTGACTTACGAGTGTTGTTGCTTGTTTGAAACAACAACAAAAATTTTTGTTGTTCTTTTCAACAGCAAACAAGTAATGCAAATTTTATTGTCATCATTCACTATCAACTTGATGATACATTTGTTGTATCTCAAATCAATCACTACAAATCATCGTCATTTTATATATACATTTGTTGCAGCTGTTCAATAGAGTGATTGATCTCTTTCAATTATGCTTATATTGAATTTTATTGTTTTAAAGCTCTTTTTGGTTTCCATTTTCTTCAATTATGTTTATGCTCAAAACGCACTCATTTCTACAAAGGTAAGCTTATTCTGCTTTATAGGTTTTCTTTATATATATTATTATGTTTTTAGGCAATCTATTACAACGTTTCACATGGATCTAAGTCACAGTATATGTGTTTATCAATAACTTGGCTACCATTTGATGTACAAGAAGAAAATTGCAAAAAAGAAAGTAATGTTTTTCGTGGAAATGTAGCACAAACTCGGGTATGCTTATTAGCCAACTTTGTGTATTTTTCATCAATATTTTTTAGATAAATGGTATCATATCGATTTGTAATGGCTATAATCGTGGAATGTTAAATGAAGAGCGAAAATATGTGTTTAAAAATTATTTTGATAACGTACGTTCGAATTATACACAGTGGTCCTAATTTGTTTTTGACTTCACAAGGCTTTTGAGGTTACATAAAAAAACCACTTTTTTTGAAGTTCATTCGCTCCTTTTCATTTGTGTATGTTTCTATTTTCATGACAGATTTAACATGATCATATAGGCAAACAGTCTTCCGAGTATTATTCCTTGCTGTCGAAAGACTGTTGGAATACTATGGAAGAGTTTTGCAGTGTCTTCCCAAACTGGACCACCATGTAGATAAAAAATTAACAAAATAATACATTTTTAGAAAATGCTTCATCAAATATCTTATCTTTGTGCTGTAGAATGCGCCGATCTTGTACCAGAAGTTAATCTTGATAGATTTTGGGAAAAGATTGTTGCAAAAGAAAGAACTAAAGAATTTCGTCAAAAACTTGCAAGCTTAGATGAATATGCCACAAATTCAATCTGTCCATTTTCAACACGGATTGATGTTCAGTGGTATCTTTTTAATCGACATGTTGGACATGATCATGAATATGAGGATGAAGAGCTATGCGTTGATCGATATGGACGAAAATATCCTCCTCCAGAAGGACTTGGTGGTAAATGTGTTGTATTTCAACATGAATTTAAAAATGTTAATGGTGAACAAGTAACAGAACTGTTTATGCCAATTGAAAAGAGAGATATGGTTCAACGGCTCTTGCAGTATCCATATACACATCATATTCGACAAAATGAAACAACTTTAAATCGATTATTACCAGAAGAAGTAAGACACGAACTTTTATTAATACGAATTGATTTTTATCTAAATTTTTTTAGGATAATCTTAATGAAACAGACTGTTTAACACTTCATCATGGAGAGGAAGAAATGTTTTTTCATTGTCGCTTCAATCCAAATGATTCAAGAATTTTTCAAGCAAAAGGCAAGAATGATTTTGACTGTGCAAAAAATGTATATTTCTTGCTAAATTTTACTGTACAAGAAAATAACAGCAATATGTATATCTATACACTTCAACCAGTAACTGCTGATTATCATGAATTTTCTGATGTAAGTGTTTCTCATTTCTTTAACTAACAGTTTAAAGCAAAGCACGGGGTTCTTTTGGCTTTTCTTCAAGCAAATCTTTTTCTTGACCGCTTATACGCCTCATTGTTGACTTGAAGAAAGATTACTGTAGTTACAATATTCATTTCTAGAATTGCTATGTTTCAATTCAATTTATCCCAGAAAAGAATAAAACTGCAACAATATGGAATGATCCAAGGGTTCCGCTTACATTGAATAATTCTCTAGAAGGTGGTAAAAAATCAAATTGTCCAACAAATTATTATGTTTCTGATGTAGACGATTATGAACATGTAATGAAAGAAGCTCTGAAAGATTTATGTCCATGGGATAAAGATATGTCGTATACTGTAAGTTCGTCCACCTTATTTAGCCGCAGTTCATGTTATTTTTTTCAGTTATGCTTTAAAATTCAAGCAAAGGGAATTATGCAAGATTATAAAAGACTTGCTGGTACATTATTTTTTACACCTGTCTTTAATCAATGCTTTTTTCAATCATCGCTTTCTGAACATGGCTGTTATGTTATTGTTGATCCAGTAGCACAAAGATCATTTCGAATGCCAGCATCTTGGATTAAAGCACTTGAAAGTAATAGTTTAATAACTTCACCTAAACTTGATTGGAATAAAGCTGGTCCGGCTGCTGCTTTTGTATTCTTTGATCCAGAAGTAAAGAAAGAATGTGCAGCAAAACTTGATACAATGACAACATCTCCAGTTGCTAATATTTCATTGGACTTAGTAAAATACTATTTTGCATCTCATTCAAAGCAGTTTGTTGCAAGATGTGAAGAACCGTATTGTGATGATCCAAGAAAGGGTGATGAATGGGTTAGAAGAATGCAAGAAGTTTATGAGGTAAGTAGCTATAGCGAAGATATGACTAATAAAAAACCTTTATAGGAAAATCCGCTCAATTGCTATGAAGGTATACGTGATAAAGGTAAATCAATAGATACTGTAGAAACAAATAGCTCATATACATTCTTCTGCTCCGTATTTTTGTCAGTTTACTATGAAGATGGTAAAAAATTACGTAAATATAATTTCTCACATAATGTGCACAAAACTCATCCAATTAAACCAAAGAATTGTTGGGATTCTGTTCAACTTTCTAGCAAAATGAAAGATCCTGAAGCTGTTGCAACTAAAATTGATTCATGCCATCATGATTTTAAATCACAAACGTACGTCTTTCTGTATCTATGTTATTCAATAATTCAATTGTTTTAGTGTATATTGTTGTTGTCTAGCTTCAAAAGAACCCTGCAATAAAGCGGATATTGTCGATGAATTTTATGATATTGCAAATACAGATGCAGAAGAAACACGACGACGAATCCAAGAAGGTTGCCGATTCGATGCAAATATTTCACTGCAGAGTGAGGAAACTTGTAGAAAAGAACCTGTTCGACATGATCGAGAAATGCGGTGCTATGGCGTTTTTCAAATTCCATCAACAAATAATCAACCAAAATTGATCAAAGAAAGTGAGTTTTGTTTGTTTATCTATGGCTTGACTATTACAGTAACCCTTTTTGTTTCTAGATTGTTATTGGCCACATCCACAATACCATGACAAATATTCAATATTTTGTTCAAAACACTTCTTTGAAGATGATGAACTTGTTGATGATAAATGTATATCTCTTTTTATCAATGATTTTACTACATCAACTGCTGCTTCAACTCCATCAACAACAACAGCAGTCGAAAAGAAAATTAATCGAACATTGATTCTTTGCTGTAATACTGGTGTATATGCAGAAAAACGAGAATCAATTTTATATCGTTCTGTTGTTCTTTTATAAAAAGATTTTTATTTGTAATTATTTATGTTTTTAAAAAGTGATAATAAAGGTTTTTCTTTCAGTTTTGTTGTGTTGTATGCACGACATCTAATAGATTCATTACATTACCCAAACAATAACATCTAATATCGTCAAATAATAATTGTTAGTTTACAAAACAAAGAAGCATTTCTCTTATTATATATCATTGATCTTTAACAAATATAAGCACTTGGAAACAAAGGAAAAGAAAAATGTCAACAAGGTGTTCATTGAAAACGATCTTCACGACACTTTTGAACATTGCTAGCGTTAATAAAGGTTAAAAATATTGTTTGTAGTAGTGAAAAATCAGGTATGTATTTTTAAGCCAAAATTTAAGTGAATGTTTTAACCAACAAAAAGTGTTCAACAAAGCTATCGATTACTTTTTGTATCTATCCTTCAAGCTCTTGTAAGCAAAAAAATCAAACTGTAAACAAAATTAGTTGCTTTTCTTCAATTTGAACAGGTGATGTACACATTTTTATTAAAAAAGGACAACTAACTAAAAATGGATAAAACTAAAAGTTGTTTAATCCAAAAAAGTGTTCAAAATGTGCTATTGATTTCCTCTTCAATATTTTTTGTTCTTCAAAAATTTACATAATTATACGTCATCCTCTAAAGAAAAGAAACAACACATGCTATCGTTAGATTTTAGTTACAGCTTTATTGCAGCCATTTTTATTGTATTTTATTTGTTAATCTCTGCTGCAATGAAATTCAGTAATAATTTACCACTCAATATTAAACCAAATTTAGCTCATCCAAGATGTTTAATTTCAAGATATTTTAAAGCATTAGTAGCAACACCAAAGCTTGTTTTTGTTGTATTGGCTTTATTGTTTATTGTGGTAAGTATATGTTATTGTTTGGGGGATTATAAAGGGATAAATATGGGTTGATATCATTTTGCTTGAGGAATATACGATATGCAAAGCTCAATGTATATGTAGTTTACTTTTTTTTATATATATCAAGAATAATTGAAAACATTTTGATGGCAACACTCACATATATTTGTTATAGAATATACGTCGTTGTCCACATAGACGTGTTAAAGTGGATATAGGATATCCCATACTAGATAAAGATTATTATCAAAATTATTGATAGAAGATCCAATGTAGGCGTCATTGTGGCACTTTAAGTCTAGGAATATATTATATATTTATAGCTCAAAAACTTTTTATCCAAAAAGATTGTCCTTGTAAATGCTAAAAAAATGTAGATGATTTTGATGGGATATATGAAATCCTCCTCGAAAAAATTCGTATTTAACATGCATTAGCTTTGGCATTATGTTTCTCATTGATTACCTAGAGGTTTTACTTTTTTTTGTTTGCTGATATTTTTGTCATCGTTTTTTATTAAGCTTCCTTTACTTGCTACCTGGAAGTTGATTATATGTTTGATGCCACCATGAATATCTTTATCATAACTAATTCAAGCATAAATATATATCCCATAATTTGTGTTGTTTATTACAATTTATTCAAGCACTCTTTTTCAGCTGCTTACAAAATATTGGGATGACAACTTTTCACCTGTAAAAAAATCACCACATTATTTTCGTTCTGCTAATACATATTGGGGTCATTTACGTGATGGTGAAAAAGTTCGTGAAATTGTTTGCAGCCGATTTTCAAAGGATTGTTTTGCAGTTGTGGATATTCAAAAGTAAGTCACTTTTTCTTTCTTTGGGAATTACTGTAGCTTTACGATTAAAAGCTTTAACAAAAGTCTTTTAAAGATTAAGATTTATTTTGGATTACTATAATTTTCCCTATGCTTTACTTATTATACTAATTATACTGTTTTTTAGTAGTAAAGATATGATAATACGATATTTATTTTCTGAGAAACTTGGAACAGGTGGATATTTTACTCGATCATTGGTTGAAATCAAAGATGGAAAAGAGGCTGTTTTAAAAGAGAATGTTGTATCTGGATATGTTCGTGGAATGTTACTTGGTTGCTTTTTAACTGGTGGACTTGGAAAGAAGGATAAAAAAGAATCGGCTTTAATTGTTGGATTAGGTGGTGGTGCAATGAATAATTATTTCTCAACACTTGAAAATCAGGTTGGTTTAATTTAGGGAGTGAATTATTGTGTACATTTCGGATAGCAATTAACTCGTTGTATCGCTCCTTTTTAACCCTTGTTTTTTTAGCCACATGTAACAATTGTTGATATTGATCCGACAATATATTATATTGCTCGACGATGGTATGATTCAAAGCCATCATCATATCAAGACTTTTTTATTGATGATGCAATTGCATTTGTACAAAATCGTTCAACTGTTTATACAAAAACTAAAAATGAAGGTTTACTATATGATGTAATATTGATTGATTGTTCAGCTACAGTACCAACATATGATGTTGTTGCACCAATTCCAGAATTTATGGATGTAAAAGTTTTGGAAGATGTTAAACGAATTTTAAAGCCTGGTGGAACAGCTGTTGTTAATGTTGTATCATTTAATTTGGAGCTGGGTCCAAAGATTCTTAGAAAGGTTGGTTTTTTTGAGGGGACAGAGGAGCAGCAGTAGTGCACAAGAACATTATTGTATTACACAATGAGAATACGATATTGATACGTTGAGATTGTTTATGATGAATTAATTCACATCCCATTTCAGCCACATGATATTTACAAAAAAGTTTTCAAGAACTGCTTCTTTCTCAAAGCTTCACTCAATTTCGTTATGGTATGTACGGATAAAGATGTCAATGGAAATAGTTATGCTGGATATGAAGAACTTGTTCAAGCTCTACCAAGAAATATTCAAGATAGCCTCGCAAGAGAAGTCCTTCATCAACCATATCTTGAAAATAATATTGTTAATAGCTTTTAAATAAGTATTAATTATTACGGTATATTTATTTGTTGTTAAAATGATTTAATAAAGACTTTCTATTTGTTTATGTTCAAGGTTTACCAAAGAACATTCATGATAGCCTTGTTGCTATCAACAAAAGAAGCAAATTCGTAGATCGCTCTTTTGTAGTTTAAAGAACTTATTATTTTAATTAATTATAGATTCGGCTTATAAAATACTTGTAATCTATAGTTTGTGAAGTCATCTTTTTTCTTTATATTATTTTATTATTTATAAATGAAGTTTGTAGTCAATGTAGCTCTCTTTCTTGCAATCAATTAGTTATATCAATCATTATAAAAAAAAGAAATAACAGCAAATAGGGTAAATTCATTTGAACAAAAAATTGTCTTTCATTTTGTTGTTTGTTAGAGATGAATTTTATGATTATATTTTTGTTTGCTATATTTCTAATTCCCACAGTAGAAAATGCTAAAATCTTAGTTTATAATCCTCGAAATAAATACATCTATTCACATATAAGATTTATGTCAAAATTAGCAGATATTTTACAAGAAAATGGTCAGGAAGTTGTAAGTGTTTGTTTTTAGATTGATGATTTTGTATGCAATCTTTGGCCGTTTTTTGGATGGTTTGAAAAATAACATGTTATAAAATTTATGCAATTATTAATATATCATAGTAAAATTGGTAGATTGTCTATCAACCAGATTACGATGGTATCATAAATCATGGCCCAACAAAAGCTGCTACATATACTCGAATCAGCAAGAAAGATGTTCAATACTGTACTGAAAAAGAAAAAGGTTTTCTCAAGCATCAATGGGAAGAACCAGCTAATGACCTACAAATTACTGCTCGAACTATGGTCTTTGTTGAAGGAGTTTTTGTTGATGCTTGTAAAAGTACATATTCTTGTTTGACATTATTTTTTTGTAAATTAAGAAAAAAATTTAGTTATACTTGAAGACACTGAAGCTTTGGAATATTTAAAATCTCAAAATTTCGATCTTGGAATTGCTGAAAGCTTTGATAATTGTGGGTTTGGAGTTTTTCATGCAATTGGTTTAAATAAAACTATTACACTTTTTACAATGCCATTCCCAGATAGCTTGCCATCCAAGCTTGGATTAGCAAGAAGTGATAGCTTTGTGCCATGTAAGTTTGGCATTTTTTACTTCTCTACTATTTCTGCTATCAGATAAATTTGCATTGCCATGAAAACATTTTTTAGCTTTAATCGGCGGAAGTGATGTTGAAATGGGAACTTGGCAACGCTTTCAAAATCTTTATCGTTTATGGCAAATGGATTCAATGAATATTTATGGGCTTGGTTGTGATGTAGAAAAAGTTATTCAAGATAAAATTGATCCAAAATTTACAACTTCTGTAAGTTAAATAACAACAATCCATACATAATTCTAATCAATTCATTGCAGAATGCTATTGCTAGAAGTTCTTTCATTTTTATCAATTCTGAAGAGCATTTAGATTTCCCACGACCAATAACGCCAAAAGTGGTTTACATTGGAGGATTTAATTTAGATTTGCAAAGAAAAGAAGATGCTGTGAGTTTGTTTTTAAACGCTTAGCTTAAAAGTTGTTTACCATCTTTAATCCTATTTTAGGAGCTTAATGCCCTTGTTGCTGATGCCAAAGATGGATTTGTATTTTTTTCATTTGGAACTGTTGCACAAAGTGCGATGATGCCATGGCATATGAAACAAGAAATTTTAAAAACTTTTAAACGATTTCCAAGCATTAAGTTTTTATGGAAATATGAAAATGAAACTGATAAAATTGCTGATGGATTGAAAAATGTTATCACAAAACCATGGTTTAATCAGCCAGCTATCTTTGGTAGGTCCCTACAGCGTTTTTAACGCAGTTTTACTATTACTCAGGGTATTTTAGATCATCCAAAACTTATCTGTTTCATTACCCATGGTGGAATGAATAGTCTTGTAGAACTTTCATACAAAGGTGTAACAGCAATTTCCATTCCACTTTTTGCAGAACAATACCGTAATTCACATTTGCTTAAATATCGTAAAACTGGATTAGTCCTTACAAAAGATAAACTCAACGCTGACACATTATCTGAAGCCATAACAAAATTAATGACAGATAAAAGGTACAAAGAAAATGCTCAAAGATTATCAAGAATGATGAATACAAAGCCATTTTCCGCAAAAGAAAAGTTTTTGAAATATGTTGAATTTGCTGCAAAAACTGAAAACTTTGATAATTTTGATTTACATGGAAGACATTTGACTTTAATGGAATACTACAATTTGGATATTTATGGTATTTTGTTGGCAATTTTGATTACTGTAGCTTTTGTTATTGTTAAAGCTTGTTTTGCAATTTTTAAATGCTTTAGAAAAAGTTCTTCTAAAAAGACAAAAAAGCAATAAATTATAATCACAGTTTTTGTCGATTTTTTCTAGATTGAATAAACTTTTTTTCAAAACTTTTACGTTCCAAAAACAAAATAAAATAAATAGTAATGGGGTTATTCGGTGTCACATTCATTCACATGTTATAACACGTTATCGCTCCGTCAACAATTAAAGTCTTACGCTTTGATCACACATGAACTTCACGTGCTTCAACTGATCATCTGCCAATGAGTCTGACGCTTTTCCTCCTTTTACTTTATCACAAGCAGTAATTAAATCCTTCCTTTACCAGTACAAACATTCTTTCTGAAACAAATCCAGGAACAGTTGTCCAACGTTGGGCGCATCTTCAAAGAAAATTAATAAAACAGTTACGTTCATTTCTGTCAAGCTATGTATTTTTGAACTGATTTATTTTAGTTATTGAATTAAAATGTTTATTTAATAGCGGGAGATTTCAATACAAAAATATATCGTGAATTCGTTCTAATTTTTTATTCTAAAAATAAAAAAAACTGTTACGCCTAAATAATACATTTAAATTGCTACTACATCGAAATCATTTTTTAAAAATTAAACAAGTAATACTATTTATAAAAATTTGTATGCAGCCGAAGTTTTTCACGATTCTTTTTTCTTTTGCTCTTCAATATAAAACATTCCATAAATTCCTAATTCCAAATTTCCATCAGTAATATTTGCAGGATTCAAGATATTAGGAGGTAAATAAAAAACACCTGATCTGAGAGAAATATTTTTAAAAAGTATTTTTACATCGGCATTTTTGATACGAATACAAAAATCTGCAGTTGTTTTTGAAGCATATAATAAAAATACAAAGTAAAATGAAGGAGGTCGCTTTTCTGGACGTGAGCGTGAACCACAACAATGTCCCATACGTAAAATAGAATAAACATTTGAAGATGCACGATTAAATTTTGAAATATGACCAGTTTTTGTTATTTTTTGAAGAGTTTCTGATGGAATAATCCATGTATCAGTAAGAGAGCGACAAACTTTCTAAAAAAACCAAAGATAAATTTAAATTTAAGAAATTAATAAAACTTACAACCATATTTGTTGGGATAAAGATATAAATTTTGAAGCAACTGGTATTAAAGAAGAGAAGATTTGTAAATGAAGAATTTTTGTTATATCTTTGTCAAAAAAATTGAATTCTTCCAACAAATTTTAAGGTCAGATGTTATTCAAAAGGTGCAAAAACAAGAGAGCAGTAAATTCTTATTGGCATTCTTAATCGATAGTATACAATAAATACAATAAAAAAATCTAGAAAGAAAAGATAAGATCAAAAAATTTCTATTATGCAATTTGAAATCCAAAATAAGGTTTCTTTAATATTCGAAATTTCGCTGAACAATGTTCAAAATGATTTAATTTACCATGTATCATACTTTTAAATATCTTTTGTCTGGTACGATTTATTGCCTCTTTATTACCATTTGAACAACTACACGTAATTTTATTATAATAAAGTGTTGCGCAAGTAATAACAAAAACATTACATAATTTTGCTTGAATTCTGTAAAAGCTCAAGGCCGAGCCCGGGAAGGCCGTAAAAAATGGCTCCTCCAGCCGTAATTGTCACACCTGTTGCTTGTTTGTTTTTTGTAAAAAACTACATTTATTTCATTTTGTTTTCTCTATAGCATACAAAAAAGATCATAATAATATATTATTCTAGAAAATATCAAAAACAATTATCATTGAATACAAGGTGTTGACGCTTCTATTCGGTATAAATTAAAGTAAATTTGTTCAACGTAAAGAAGACTATTAGAATTCTAAATTTTTTGCTGAAACCACCTTGGAGATTTTCTTACATCGGCACATTCAAATTGCAATCTGAACTTTTAAAAGTTTAATCACTCTGCCATATGTGTTTGAGATTATTAAAATGTGCATCCGGATTGTCGATGGTTATCAAAACTTTTCCATTAACGTTCTTAAGATTTTGAGTGGTGGTTTTTGTAGCATTCAATAAACCACTCCAACCAAATAAAGTTCTGAAAAAATTACAATAATAGAAATTAGGTTATTTGTTTTTAATTTTTAATTATAATCTTGTTATTAAAATTCAATAAGTAAAAAAAATAAGCTAATAGAAGAATTTAATAAAATTAAAGAACTTACAGAAACTGCTTTTTCATTCCATCATGTTTTAAAATAAATGGAAACGGTAAAATACATGCTGAAATTGCATTTATTGTGTACCAAATTACATCGTAATATGCAAATAAATCATCCAATTTGCTGTAAATTTAAATTTAATAATATCAGAAATTATATGAGCAAACTTTAAACGATTAAACTAGAGATTTGCGTGTTTAAAAAAGTAAATTGGACTTATGAGAAAATGCAAAGTCCAAAATTAGATTACCGTTTCCGTACTTATTATTTTTAAACTTAGTATTGTGTTGGCCGTAACACCTACTGATTCCTAATGCGATACCCCTGAGTCGACTACACGAGCTTCCATTTGTCATTAACGTAATCTAAAACTCGCAAAGAATAACTTACTTTTCATTGATGTAAAAAACATAAAAAGAAAAAGCGGAACATGTGATGGCATTTGAAATTGTTGAATATATTAAAAATGAAATAATTGTTTGAAGCATTCGAATATTTTCTGCTGTTTGATATCGCGTTGTTAAATTTATTTTGCTTATTCGATTTCGTTCAAAATAATCTGTGACATAGTTGTGTTTGTTTATCTTTAATAACATTATTGTAAACTAAAAAAAAGTCAAGTTTATGAACCAAAAAAACTGTAAAAATTTGACACACAAGACAAATCATTGCAAGAATGCTATTTAAAAATAATATTTAATGTGTCAAGCATCTTAAGGATACTGTAGAATAAAAAAAATACATGTAAAATACCACACATTTTGGAGTCTAATTTGTGGTTGGCTATAATTGTAATTTATTGTCATCTTTATAGTTTTGTTCTTAATTATTGTGGGGAAACAAATTATTGCTAATAATCATTCTCACTTAAATTACTTTTTTCTTCTGTCTATGATCTTGTTTGTGTTGTGCTTTGTGACAAAGAAATTGCTACTTCCTTTAATTTTTGACTGTGTTTTTCTTTATGTGTATAAAAAGATAGCGCTTTCAAATTTTAAATTTGTTGATTACAAAGTTAATACTAGATTGATTTCTAAGAAAAATATTATAATTATAGCATTAGTTTTGAGCTGCGTAATCTTTTTTTTTAAATGCTTCCAACTACCATTTTAAACAACATTTCTCATGGCTTAAACAAAATTGCTGCTTCTAAACACTAATTTCTTTATGCTCAGAAAAAAATAACGCTTTAAAATTTATAATTTACCATTTAAATGTTAATGCTAGAGATATGCTATTTGGGCCAAATGACATAGTTAATAATAGTGCGTTTTAGAGATGCAACTGTTTTTTAAAAATAAAAATATTATTTTACATTTGATAAACTTAAAAGTTAAAAAAAATAATACTTTTTTGTAGTTTTTTGAGACTAATTTGGATAAGGTGAAAGTAAAAAAATCATTTTTTTTTGCATTTACAGTATTTGTTTGCTCTTCGCAATTACGTAATTACGTCTACATCCTTTGATGAGTAAAATTTTTAAAGCTTAAGACAGGCAATTTTGTTCTTACAAAAGGATCCTGATGTTCAAGACACATTTATGAGAAAAACCGTTAAACAAAAGAAAAAGTTTTTTTATGAAATTCTAAATCACCTTTAATTGCACAATATGTATTACTAATTTATTTATAAATGCAAAAAAACTTACAATCCATGATAAAATATCAAATATTATTGGAAGCGGCATAAAAATAATTGGCCCCACAACATTGTACGAAATTAACGGAAGTGTGATACTTGGATATGAATACTAAAAGTAGAAGGAAATAGAGAAGTAGAAATAGTCTTCAAATGACTCAAAGTCAAAACTTTTTTTAAAAAGTGAAAAAGAGTCCGACTCCAACATCATTTTTTGCGATGTTGTCCAAAAAAGACTTTTCTATTTTTCATTGATTTTCTGTAAAAAGAAAGAAAAAAGATTTTTTAAGACGGTTGGCAAAGCATTGGCCAAACAAAAAAAGTATCATGAAGTCTTTTTTGGACTCTTTCTACTTCCTGAGGGAAATTAATTTGTTAATGTTTCTTTGCAGTTTTAATTGCATTTATTTTAAAATCGGAATAAAAAAATTAATTTCAATAATAAAAATTTAAAAACACTTACACAAAGTAAAACCAAAATAACTGTGATTGTTCGAGATTTATTTCTTTCATATTTACTTGCAAAAATTGTTGAAATAATTCTTTCCAGCAGAAGCACAACTTCCGAAGCAGTTTTTGAAGATAATGCAATCTTCATTACCGTAATTACAACAGTTGATACAGTTTTTGATAAACCCTGTTCAATCATAATATGATTGTAAACTAGCACAAATCTAAAAAAATCATCAAAAAATAGCTACGAAAAATGATTATTATTTTTTTCAAATTTTCAAATGGGTTTATACAAAATTTAATTATTTAACTTGTCATGATTCTTTCAATTCGCTTAACTGTTGTGTTTTACAATATATTTAATTAAAAAATACGATTTTAATCTACTGTAGGTTAGTTTCTAGGCTTAATGTGAAAAATGTCAAAATACTATGTTTCAAAATTTGGACCAAAATTGATATAAGATTTTTTTAGTTCATTCTTTGAACATTTGTTCATTCATTTCTGAGATTAATTTTAATTTTAGAAACAATGTATACGAATAATTTGTAAAACTTTTGTTCTATGAAAAATACAATTTTTAAAATGAATTCTACGAAGTTATCAGGTAATTTTTGTTAGACAAAAGGAAACAATTCATTCATGCGACATTTAAAATACAAAGAAATTATTTAAGCGCATTTCATTCGTATTAGAATACAATAATATTTAAAAAAATGCTGCAAAAACTACAAAAAAATTAAAGTTATAGCGGAAATCCGTACCGTATTCTGTAAATCGACGGAATACGAAATATTTTTTCTTTTTTTTGGAAATGCGTTCTTTTTAATTTATTGACAAATTGCATTTGAAGAAGAACAAGGATTAGTTTTGGTAACAAAAATGATTGTATTGGAAAAACAATTCTTTACTTCATATTGAATTGCAATGAAAAAAAGGGAAAAAAACACTTATACTCATGTGTCCTTTTTCTTTTCACAGTGTTTATCCTTTTACCTCAAAAAAAAACTGAACGAGGATTAGAACGTGGAATTAAAGTTTGACAGGATTCTCTCTTTAAAATGCTTAATTCATTCATTGAAAACAGAGAATCTATTAAACACGTTATTAAAGACCATGAACAAGTGCAGAAGTAAAAAAGTTGTATATATCGTCAAATTCTTAAATTTGCACATTTGAGTTTAATATCGAAAGTTATACCGTGATTTATCAGAACACCCAAAAACTCTTACCGTGTCATTGCAACAACCATATAAACGAAGCACATATTTGCTAATATTAATCTTAAATTTCGATGCACTGAATTTGTCTTCTTAAGAATAACAATAAATGACACATTCGAAAGAATACAGAGCAACCAAAATGTAACTTCAAAAAAATACAAAACATATCGAGCAGTCGAAATTGTGGGAGGATATTTCACTTGCGTAACACTTAACATTTTTATTTCATTAAATAATTGAAAAAATATAAATAATTTTAGCAGCAGCTTTTTTGAAGAAACTGTTGGTGCAAAAGAAACAAATGAATAATAACAATAAGACATTTTGTTTTTGAGCTCTTTAAGCTTTTTTTTCTTAAGAGTTTTTTTTTGCTTTATCTCAGAACAACAAAACAGAAAAAAGTATAAAATGTAATATAATTTTTTCTTTTATAAGAAAAGGAGACTTTAATCTAATTACTGCTTAAACACAGTAATTTTGTCTCTACTTTTGCTTCACTGCTTCTTTTGAGAGGGTTTAAAAATTAAATAAAATGTGGGGCGTTTTAAAAGAAAATTAAGAAATAAAATGTTTTAAGTTAGACATAAAATTGAAATAAAATGCTTGTGTTTTATTCATTAAAAAAAGTGGTGGTCCACTATTGCGTTGCCTTCTTATAAAGCAAATATAAAAAATAAAAATTGTAAAATCATAATTATTTCCTGCATGACATTAGAAGAGTGAAAAAGATTTTCGATAACCTTCGTTTATTTTTTTTTATATCAATAACATGCAAAAACAATAAAATTCAAAAGCAAAAAAAGTAAATAATATTCAAAAAGAATGAATGACACCACTTTAATATCCATCAGCATAAACCATGTAAATACCATCAGCTTTACTTGCAGCATAAGCAGTAATAAAATCATTGCACATTTTTTGAAGTTTAATGTAATTGGAGGCATTGGCATGATTAGAAATATCAAAGACATTTGATGGCGTTAAACGGTAGGAAATAAATTTTGTAGTACAATCCTATAAAATTAGTGTAAGTAATAGAAAAAAGAATAATACACAAAATATGTTACCATAAGATTATCAGTAAAATATTTATCAGCAAAACGGTATAATTCAAAGATATCTTCAGAGCTAGTAGAACTTGGAATTCCATGACCATAAAAATATTGTACGGCAAGTTTAACAATTCGATGATGAAAATCAATAATTTTTAAGGTATTTGTTTTTGTTTCTTCCATTTCAGATTGAAACATTTTTTTAAATACTAGAGATTGAGCCATCAACATTTCTTTATGAATCTAAAAAAATATATAGGTGACAGAATTTTTGTTGAGGGACGACTTACTTGAATCTTTTCTTCATTATTATTTCTATCAATAACAATAATATCGAAATCTTTTTCTTTACTTTTCCATAATTCATGATCAGTTAAATGAAACATGCTTTGAATAGTTGGATATTCATTTCTTTCAACAATAAACATTCCATTTATTTCGATTTCAAAACTTCCATCAGCAATAACATTATCTGGATTCAACATATCTGAAGATAAATCAAAAGAATCAGAACGATTTGAAATATTTTTAAAGTAAATTTTGAAATCGGTATTTTTGATAGAAATACAAATATCTGCAGTAGTTCTTGGAGCAATCATAAAAAATTCAAGGTAATATGCAGCTTCTAGTCCAGGGTGATATCCCATACGTAACATAGAATAAAAACTTGAAAAAGCACGATTGAACTTTGAAATATAACCTGGTATAGGATGTTCCTTTATTTCTTGAAGAGTTTCTGCTGGAATTATCCATGTTTCATTAATTGGACAATAAATTTTCTAAAAAGAAAGAAATTTATATGGACAAATTAAAAACGCAATAGAGAAAACTTACAACCATTTTTGCTGAAAAAAAAGATATAAATTTTGAAGCAACCATTTGAGAAGAAGAGAAAGGTAATGAATGAAATTTTCTTTATAAGACTGTCGTTGGCAGTAATCAGCTTTGCAATAAACTTTAAGGTCACAAAATATTCAAAAGTGCTAAGATAAAAAGGTATTTTTTGCAACTTTTTTTTTGGGGGGAGGGCAAAGTACTTAAAAAGATTAAATGCATTTTTATCTTAACATCGACTGCCGAAAAAGAGTGCACATTAATGTAATTAGAAAACAAAAGTAAACATCTGTGGCAATAAAAATATTGGATTCTGTTTGAAGAAATTTTGTTACTCATATAAATAAGTTTCATATAAAGTATTATAATAAAATTAACGTGTAGTTCTTTTTAAACATTTTGCTTGATTGAACTTCGCCTTCTTTTAATTAAAAGTTATCACAAGTCTCGCAATTTTATCCGAAAGAACAGAAATAAATTACAAGTATGGAGATTGTAGAATCAGAAAACTTTTGTTAATCTTAAAAAAAATACGCAAAAGTATTTAAAATCATTAACAAAAAAGAATAGTTTATTTGAATTTTTTCCTCATTTGTTTCTTTTTCAATAACAACAATGTCAAAGCTTTTATTCTTCTTTTCTCATAATTTTTCTTGATAAACAAACATTTTTTGAATAGCAGAATATTCATCTTTTTCAATATAATACACTCCATAAGTTTCTGTTTCTAAATTTCCATCGACATTGGCATTAACATGATTCAAGATATGAGAAGGTAATTATTTTGCAGCAAATTTCAAAGTATTTGTTTTACATTACACAAAAAAATGCAATGCGAAGAAAATGATAAAATGCAATTTATGGATTATTTCTATTACCTAGGCGACTGCAGACATCAGGGAGGTGCGGTAATTTTTTACGGTTATAGAGAAAAAAATTTTGTATAATGTTAAATATAGATACTAACCAAAAAAATTGTGTATTGTCAAAATTAATAATTCATTATCGTATTTAATAGCTGTTTGGCACTTCTAACTGGAGTAAATTAAATGGTAAAAATTCTATAATTTCATTCTATAAGAAAAAAATTATAGAATGCACAATTTCTTTAATATTTTTAATATTAGCGTCTAAAATGAGACTATGATAGCAGCTATCGTTCATATATCACTCATAAGCTTCTATTTAAACTCAAACTGTAGTGTCCGATGTACTAATTTCTTTTAACAGTTCAGTATACGTTAGTATTATTTATTTAATAGCACACCAATACTACTTGCCAAGATGGTGAAGAAGTGTTTTTCTGGTCCGTCTATATTTTGATTTTGTGAATAATGAAAAAAATATGAAAATAAATTAACAAAAAAATAGAAAAATATATACATAAAAAACATCATATTTAAAGTTCTAAAAAATGGAAGTCTTTTCACATTTTACAATTTTTGGATCATTAATTGAAATTCTAGTTTCTCTATAAGCAGTAATAAAATCATCACATGTTTGTTGAAGTTTAACAGAAGTTGAAGCATTTGCAAGGTTGGAAATTTCAAAGATATTTGAAGGTGTTAAACGATATGAAATAAAAGTTTCAATATAATCCTACAAAAATACTATAGTTGACAAAATGATTAACACACAAAGTATCTTACCATGAGAGTATCAATAACATATTTATCAGCAAAACGATGCAATACAAAGATATCATCAAGACTTGTGTAATCCAAAATTTCTTGACTATAGAAAAATTCAACAGCTAATTTAACAGTTTGATAATTAAAATCAATAATTTTGAGAGTATTCGTTTTTGCTTCTTCCATTCCAGATCGAAACATTCCTTCAAAAACCGGTGATTGAGCCATTAAAATTTCTTTATGAATCTAGAAAAAAACTTATGCATGAAAAAATGGCAGTGTAAACAAAGAAACATACTTGAATTTTTTCTTCGTTTTCTTCTTTGTCGATAACAATAATATTAAAATCTTTATTCTTATTTTTCCATAATTCATCTTTTATAATACTTGTTCGTGGAATTGTAGGATATTCATCACTTTCAACGGTAAATATTCCAGTAATTTCTATTTCTAAACTTTCATCACTCCTAATACAGCTAGCGAAATCAAAATTATC
Organism: Panagrolaimus sp. LJ2400; assembly: GCA_024447215.1. Classification (NCBI taxonomy): domain Eukaryota; kingdom Metazoa; phylum Nematoda; class Chromadorea; order Rhabditida; family Panagrolaimidae; genus Panagrolaimus; species Panagrolaimus sp. LJ2400. The sequence goes on from JAMRYA010000061.1 coordinate 385,873, forward strand.
AGAAAAAGTTTCAGAGCAGTAAGAAATATTTTTAAAATAAAATTTATAATTGGCATTTTTGAAGGAAATACAGATGTCTGCAGTTGAAGAAGAAACAGATTCCATGAACTTACTTCCGTTCACATTTACATCCTTTGTACATTTACTTCCGTTTTTTCTTTACTTCCGTTTGACATTATCTTCCGCACATTTACTTCCGCGCGCGTTTTACTTCCTTTGCGCATTTACTTCCTCTGAACATTTACTTCCGATTTTATAAGGAAAATATTGCGCGCATGTTGCGCTCATTTAATACAACTTATATGTATAAAAGTAATTTAATAACATTATTAAATATAGAATATTTATTTTTCAACAATAATAAACTTATGTTTTAAAAAACCAAACACAAAAAAAGATAGAAAAAGTAATCAGCAAAATAATGATAATTGCAACAACAATGCCTATGATATCATTAATAGAGAAACTTTGGTTATCAGCTGGTAATTGTGGAACAAGGACTCCATCAATCAAGAGAGCTTCAGCTGATTTACTGCTTTCAAGAATATGGGCAAGTTCAAGGGATAAATTTGCATAAGTCTAAATGAACCAAAAAATGATATCGATGGTAGAAATTATTATGTTTACCTTTCCCATTCTATCATTGATATAAAAAGTTTTATCCAATCCAGGCAAAGGTTCAATTCCATCAATCAAAAAAGATTGTTTATGATTTAAAGTAATACTAAATACACCGCTTTGTGGAACATTAATTGGTTCATAACTTGGCAAAATATAGTAATGCTTTAAAAAGATTAAAGTTATAAAAATTTAACATTAATGAAACGATATTACCTTTTTTGTTGTTGCAATTAAGTATGTATTATCAATAATTTTAATATCAATAAAATTTTGATCAACTACTAAAACATTAAGAGGCCAGGCATTTAATGGATAAAGAGGTTTTAACGACAATGATGGACATAAATGGAATAGTCCCTGAAAGTAAAATATTTTATCAACGAATTTTTCAAAATCTAGTTTTACCTTCATTGAACAATTTTTTAAGCTTGTAACAAATTTGGTATTATCAACAGTTATCGCTGTTTCGGGAACGTTGTATCGAGCAAATTCATGTTCCGTAAAAAATCCAGAATGAACAATATTTGTTGCAATATAAAAATGCTCATTTTTTATAGCTGGAAGACATACTCTAAGGGATGCTTCTTCTAAACTAGCATCCCATTTCTTAATGGCAACTTCAGCAAATGAATAGATTGAGGTGGGATGGTATTTATAAATTAATTTTTCAAATACCGCGGGTGTTAGCTGTTTTGTAAATGTATCCAATACTTCAGTAGTTGAAATAAATTCAGGATGTAGACCTCCATTAAGCAATTTAACAATGCCATTGATACCAAAATCTTCTTCAATACGAAGCTGGCTTTCCATCGTAGATTTTGCCAATGTTTGAACAGATGTTATAAGTTCATGTTGTACATTTTTTATAATAAGCATATCCCTGCTAATTTGTTGTAATTTTGTATTTACATTTCTAACGCTGTCGACGAAATACCAAATGGCTGACATTGCCACTATTCCCAAACCAGCACTAAAAACATCACGTTTTCCTCGATGATGTACAAGTTCAGATTGTTGAGGCTGTTCTTCAACGTCAAAGTTGCTTTGAAGTTCAGAAAAAATTTCTGATACACGTTCAATGAAACGTGTATGTGCTTGTTGAAAAAATTCCAAGAGAGTATTTGATGATGCAGTGTTTGAAGTGTCTTCATAAAATAAAAAATTTTTGAAAGAAAGTTTGGAGTTGACGCAAACGTATTCTGCAGATTCTTTTGTATGGCTAAAATTATTTTTATCCAAATTATATTATGACTGTGATATATCTTACATAACAAAATTTTTATTTCCATAAAGGAAATCATCAGTAGCTGATGCCAAAACAGATATTATTAAAATACATATGGCAAATATGTACCAAAGTTTCATGGTGTTTTGCAGAAACCGAAATATACAATTAAAAAAAGCAGAAATTTTAAAATCCAATCACCTTGACTGTAAAGAGTTTGATACCAAAAATGAGAACCCAAAAATGATTGCTTTTATTCAGAAATTTTTATCATTTATGATAAAGTGACCTCAGTTGGAATGTGAATAACAAACGTTCTTTTGTTTATGCCTTCAAGTGTTTATTCTATTATTTGTTGTCGGCACTTTTTCAACAAAAAGGTAAGCCGTTTTATTCAAAGTCTGTGAATTTTCTCTTAATGCACATTGAAAACTATAGGTGTGAAACAGGGATTTTAAAAGCATTAAACAATAAAAATGTTTGTTAAAAAGACTGATATAGTTTCCTTTGATCCATACCTTATAGGTACGAGACAAGAAGGTAAGATATTTCTTATCTATCCTGTATTCTAACAGTGTTTTTGCCGCAAAAAGATCAGTTTATGCAAACACTTACATATCTATCATTATTTTCGTTTAAATAAAGTGACATTTTCTCTATCATCTAATCCAGCATCGTTTTCCTAGCCTTTAGTTTTATTTTTGCTGTATTTTTTTTATTAATTTACAATATTAATTCAAATTCATTTTTTTAACAGCCATATTGGTTTAATTAAGTAAGCTAAAAATGCTATGTTTCCATTTCCAACCGGATTGTAAGGATCCGATTATGTCGAAAGAAATTTTTTGGATATTAATAACATCAATTATTATTGTTTATTTGGGTATTTTGATTGTTTTTGTTATTACAAAATGCAAATCAAAAAAGCAGACAGCATCCGTTTTGGAAGACGGTATGAGTTCGGCACTTGGAACATTTTCTGATGATATTGGTTCTGTAAAGCAGTATCCAGATACTGTCATTCAAGTTCAAGTAAATGGTATGTTATGCAATAAAAGTATAAATTGTAAGAGTGTTCTATAGGATGGCCGTGTTTGGCGCTTGTGGATACTGGTTCACCTATAAGTTTTATTAACAAAACCTTTTTAACCAAAATCGAAGGAAAAACAATGCGATTTTATTCTCGATTTTTGAACCTTGTTGGATTAAATGGACAATCTCAATCATCTAGCACTTTAATTAAAACTATTATGAAAATTGAAAACAAGAAATTCAAACTTGGTTTGCAGCTTAATAATAGTTCACTTCAAACTCCATTTGATGTTGTATTAGGCAGTGATTTTTTAAAAGGAAAAATTTAGCTAAAAATTTAATTTTATGAGACCTTTCATTCATAGTTCTGGTTTTCTTTAAGCTTACAATAATGTGGTTCAAAATGGATTTGATAATGCTTTTGAAATATATTAAATTCTGGATAACCAAAAATTTTCGATTGATTCTGTTAATACTAACTAGTCTCTTTTTATTCCATCAACTCATGGTCATCGTAATTTCTACCATTTTTGGCATTTTCCTCTACGTTTATGGCTTTATTTCATTCATCTTCATCATTAATTTCATTTTTACATTATTTTCTTTCATTGCTGTTTATTGCCATTACACAACGTCGAAAATTGTATGGATATCAGCATGTGTAGCATCTGGTTCTTTCTTCTTCTTTTCAATGTTTGGAATATTCATATACTTTTACAATGTCAAATTCATCAATTTTGTTATTCCACAACAATTTACTGAACATATTGTTCGATCACCAGAAGGCTGTACAAATGAATGTAAATTTGAACTAAATATGAGTAAGTAATGTTCTTTTTACCTAATTACTGTAGGTGTTAAAAAGATTTAGTAATAACCAAAAATTCCTTGCAATTTGCAACTACTTTTTGTGACATTATTTCACAATATCCTTAAAAATATTTAGTTAATTAGTAAAGGCTTGCTTGTAGGAAAACGTTGAGAGAAGAAACTCAAACTTTTTTCCACTTCACAAAATTCTTCAGCAATTTAAAAGCATTTATGCAAAGTTTTCGCTATTAAAATATATCACATTTAGTTCTATGTAGTATACGATATCACTCTTCTTTTAAGTCGTGTACTTTTTTTAAAGATTAAATTATGTTTTTTGATTAAAGCTGCTTAAATACTTTAGAGTTATACAAAATATGAACAGAATTCTATTTTTGTCTCTATATTTCCTTATCATCATTTTGTACTTTTAAACTAATAAACATTGCTTCAGGTGAAGATAATGAATTGTTTGCTACTAAATGTTTCATCATTTGTAATTACTTCAGCGCCATCTTTTATTATATTTATTCAATTTTTTCATATCAACATTACTCAAAAGCCTCAAAAAATAAACAAAATTTAAAAACTTCTGGTTTTATTGAACATGATCAATTAAATATTCTTCCACCTGATGTTACTGATAAAATTTAATTAATTTATTATACACCAATGAAATAATATTTATTCAAAAGCTTTAATATTTTCAAGATCTGTTATTATTAAGAAACAAAATTTTTTGATTGCTTCACACTTTTTTTAACTTTTTATCCTTATTACTTTGTTATTCAATTTTGCAAAAATGTTATCAATAAACTTTTTCTTAAAAAATAAAAATCTTAGAGACAATAAAAAAATTAACTTAAACAATATTAAATATTATAAAAAATATTATTTATTATCAAAAATAATATGCGCAACATGCGAGCAATATTTTCCTTATAAAATCGGAAGTAAATGTTCAGAGGAAGTAAATGCGCAAAGGAAGTAAAACGCGCGCGGAAGTAAATGTATAAAGGAAGTAAAAGCGCGGAAGAAAAAGCAAAACGGAAGTAAATGTACGAAGGATGTAAATGTGAACGGAAGTAAGTTCCTCATACCGAAGAAACATAGCAATAAAAATAAAATGATGGTACTCTTGGGTTAGGTGAATAATTTCCCATACGTAAAGAAGTAAATACATGTGAATACACATGAATGAATTTTGAAAGCCGATTAGGATGTTCTCTTTGTTTCGTTTCATGGAGAGTTTCTTTAGAAATGACCCAAGTATAACTGAGAGGGAAATACATTTTCTGGAAAAAAGATAAATTTAATTTTACAAAATTAATAAAACTTACAACCATATTTGTCAGGAAAAAATATGAATAAAGAAACAACAGCAAAGAAGATTAAAAAAGCGATAATGAATGAACAAATTTAATTTTGTCAAAAATAACTACTTTTGCTTTAAAATTAGAAGATTTTTAAAAAGGTGCAACAAAAAAAAGTGGCTAACAAATTTGTAAATTCTGTTTTTTTTTCGTAGAAAAAATGCATTTATCGATTACTTGCAAAAGAAGCGTTTATTAGTTTTGTATTAATTCTAATTGCGTTAAAAGCAAATGAACAAATTACTGTTTGTTAAAGCCAAAATTAAGACGGTAAGTATTTGGTCGCTGCATTGCCCTACACCAAAATTTCAGTTTTGCCCCTGGTGAAGAAACATAAGTTTGGGTTAACCTAAAACTGAATATCATTGTTTCAAAAATGATAAATTTTGAATGATGTGCAGTAGTTCTGGCAAATATAATTGTACTCTATTATTTATAATACCATGACATGATGATACAATTTTCTAAACAATTAACAATCTTGTCAGCTTCATTTTAATATTTCCTTAAAGATTGAGTGCAATGCTTTTAATTTTTTTTCACATTTGACTTTTTTGTGCTACAGTACCCGATGATATGTACAAATTTAAATATACTACATTCATCAGCTGTTTTATAAAAACACTTATAATACACAAATGTTTTTTCAAAATGTTTTTTAAACTAGAAAAATGTATAAAAGTCTTTTTTTTACATAAAATTTATCATTTCTGTATCATTATTTATATTGCAATAACAAGAAAAACAAAACAAATTAAAAAACAAAAAAGTAAAAAAACAAAAAACCAGAACATTATTCTTTTTGAAGATAATCAGCAATTTCATTTTCCAAAACATCTTGATCGTCAACCATAGCCCCATTCGAGTAAAATAAAGCTTGATTGAATTCTAAGCAAAAATTTTGGAGTACGGCAGAAGTTGAAGCATTTGCAAGATTTGAAATTTCAAAGACATTTGAAGGTGTTAAACGATATGAAATAAAAGTTTTAATATAATCCTACAAAAGTACTGTAAATGTTAGATGAACAAACACACAAAATGGCTTACCATAAGATTATCAATAAAATATTTGTCAGCAAAGCGATTTAATTCAAAAACATCTTTAAAACTTAAGGAATCAGAAATTTCATGTCCATAGAAAAATTGAACAGCTGATTTTACAGTATCAAATTCAAAATCTATAATCTTGAGGGTATTTGTTTCTGTTTCTTCCATTCCAGATTGAAGCATTCTTTCAAATACAAGTGACTGAGCCATCAAAACTTCTTTATGAATCTAAAAAAATATATACAAATAAACAATAGCAAAAAAGAAAACATGCTTGAATCATTTTTTCATTTTTTTCTTCATCGATAACAATAATATCAAAATCTTTACTTTTTTTCTTCCATAAAATATTCGTTAAAGTATTTGTTCGTGGAATAGCAGGATATTCATCGATTTCAATACAAAACATTCCATTAATTTCTATTTCGAAGTTTCCAACGGCATTTGCATTAAAAAAATTTAAGATATGCGAAGGTAATTCACAAATTACAGAAGAGAATGGATCATTTTTAAAGTAAAATTTATAACAAGTATTTTTGATAGAAATACAAATATTTGCTGTTGCGTTAGTGATGTAATAATCAAAATAAAGTGTTTTTTGTAGAGGATAATTGCGTCCCAAGCGTAAAGAAGAAAATACATCTGGAAACATATAATTATACTTTATATGGCCGCTTGGTTTTCCGTATTTTAATTCTTGAACAGTTTGATATGGAATTATCCATGTATCATCGAGAGGACGATAAATTTTCTAAAACAAATATATATAAAATTGAATAACATCGAAATAATACTTACTACCATATTTGTTGGAGAAGAAACCACAATGACGATGAGACAATTAATAAATAAAAAAAATTGACAATAATTTCGTCTGAAATATTTATTTTTGCGATAAATTTTAAAGTTACTAGATCTTTATTATTCAAAAGGTGCGATTGCTTTTGTGCTGTTTATTGACAATTTGCCAAAAAAAGCTTTTTTAAAATTTTTTATTAATTATAATTGCGGAAAAGAGCAAGAAGTTAATACGTTTTAGCGAGCGTGTTATGCAATGAATTAGTCGAGAGATATCTCAATGTTCGTCAGATTTAATAAAAAGAAATTGATTTTTTGCAGTGACATTTACAAAATGTGTAGTAAAATTTAACAAGGAATAGTTTTAAAACTTGAATAATTACCCACCATTCATTAGCTATCGTATTAATATGCTCTTAGAATTCGAAAAATATTTGGAGAAATGTAAATATGCGTTCTCGAAATTTTTTGTTTTAAAAAGGCAAAAACATTTTTTGTTAATAAAACAACTTTCACTCGTGTTTCATTTTTTTATTTAGAAGTATAAAAGACAAAAGAAATTCAAACAACAAAAACAATAAAAAAACAATTAAAATTAAAACAAATTGTGAATCAAAGTTTGGAAAAAAGATTTTTTGAAACTTTTTACTTCTGCTTGTTTTTTATCTTGGGTTTCAACGATAGTTTCATTGTCATTACTGAGTTGAATGAATACATCACACATTTGTTGGAATTTAACAGAAGTTGAAGTATTTGCGATATTTGAAATTTCAGTGATATTTGAAGGCATTAAACGGCATGAGATAAACGTAGTAATACAATCCTGTAAAAATGCTTTAGTTGATAAAACAAGTAAAACGATAAATAACTTACCATAAGATTATCAATAACATATTTATCAGCAAAGCGATATAGCTCAAAGATATCTTCATAGTTGATAGAATCAAAAATTTCTTGACCATAAAAGAAATCAACAGCTAATTGAACCGTTTTAAATTTAAAATCAATGATTTTGAGGGTATTAGTCTTTGTTTCTTCCATACCAGATCGAAGCATTCCTTCAAATGCAGGTGATTGGGCAGTAAAAACATGTTTATGGATCTAAAATTAATAAACAAAAGTAGGTTGAGTAAAAAGTATGACAGACTTACTTGAACTTGTTTTTCATTTTTTTCTTCATTAATAACAATAATATCAAAATCTTTTTCTTTATCATTCCATAATTCTTTATTCATAGCATTCATTTTTTGAATAGCAGGATAGTCATCTCTTTCAATATATAACATTCCTTTAATTCCAATTTCAAAATTTCCATCTTCATTGGCATTTTCAAGACTGAACAAATCAGAAGATAAATCAAAAGTTTCAGAGCAATAAAAATTTCTTTTGAAACAAATTTTTGTTTTGACATTTTTGAAAGAAACATAAATTTCTGCTGTTGCTTCTGTGAAATAAAAACATAAACAAAATCCAGGTTTTATTTGCTGATAACATCTCAACCGAAAAGAAGAATATACATTTGGAAATATTAGTGTTTGTTTTGAAATGTCAGTTGGATATCCGCATTTTAATCCCTGAATTGTTTCGTTTGGTATTATCCATGTATCATTAAAAGGGTAATAAATCTTCTACAAATAAAAATAACATTAATAGATAAAATTAAAAATAAAATAAACTTACAACCATAGTTGTTGAGTATAAATATAAGATTAAAAGCAATGAGAAAGAGACTAAATGAAATTATCCAAAATTGCTTTTTTCTCAAAATGAAATTTAAGGTACTTTTATTTTGTTAAATTTTTTTTATTAAAAAGTGCAGTTTATGAAAGCAAAAAAGATTCTTTTGTGCCATTTACCGATTATTTGCAGAAAAAGTTATTTATTAGTTTTTTATTAAACGCTAATGAAAAGATATCTGTTGATTAAAACAAAGTAAAATTTCAAGACGAAAAAAATCAGGTCGCCGTATTTTCATTTTCGCCCAGCCATTCATTACTACATAAGTGGCAAATCATGCAAATACTGTTGATCTAAAACACATGTAGAATTTCATCATTTTAGCAATACCTTAATCTTTTAGTAATGATAGCCGGTTGATTAAACCATGGTTTTGTGATAACATTTTTCAATCCATCAGCAATTTTATCAGTTTCATTTTCATATTTCCATAAAAATTTAATGCTTGGAAATCGTTTAAAAATTTGCAAAATCTCTTCTTTCATTTGACTACTTTGTGCTGCACTACTAAATGATACTAAAACGAATTAATTTTTAGCATCATTTCTGATCCTAAATTTGAAATGTTGTTTTCGATGACAAAAGTTTACACTGCATATTTCTCGTTTCATTTCTAAATTAAAACCACTGATCGAGGGAAATCTAAGAATAAATAAATTAAAAAAAATGAATTGATTTTTTGCAATGGCATCCTATAAAAATGGCATTGATGAAAATGTTTAGTCAAAAATAACAAACACTTGTGCACGAAGATTGGAAATCAACATAAAGAATACAAAAACATCAGTTTTCTGTGTATCATGTGTCTCAAAAACATTTATAGCTAAAAGTGCATGTCATTCCCAAAAACTTTTGTTTTTCTAAAGCTAATAGTACAAAATTTCACAACTACAAAAAATAGACAAACTTGGACTCTTTGATTGCTATTTTAAAGCATCGATGATCTCCCATAAAGGAGCACGTTTTATTTTTTTGTTTTTATCATCATAACTTTTTTTTCTTCCTTGTTCTGAAATTTTTAGCTTAAAATACATTGATTACATTGGGTCTTATCATTAATGCTTTTTGTTTATTTTTGTTGTTGTTGTTTTGACAGTGATATAAAAGGTAGCCACAAAAATGTTTTTCTTAAGTCTATTCAAAGATTTGTTTCCCAAAATGAAGTGTTATACTTTTATATTTGTCGCTATATTTCTACTACACTATGTTGAAGCTGCGAAAATCTTAATTTACAATCCCAAAAATAAATATACTCCTTCACATATTCGATTTATGGCAAAGCTGGGTGATATTTTGTATGAAAATGGACATGATGTAATTGTTTATCAACCGGATCATGATGGCTTTTCTAAAACTGAACCTAAAAATGCTCCAACATATACTAGATTGAATAAAGAGAAACCTCAATATCCAGAGACGGAAGAACTATTTATTCAACATGTATGGAAGGAAAGAGCTGATGATCTTGGAATAACTGCTAGATCATTGGATTTTATTGATGAAGTTATTGTTGATGCATGTAAAAGTTAGTTTTTTATTGGGATTTCATTGCTTTTTTCTCACCTCCTGTCATTTTTGTGTGCCTTAGCAAAGCAACTTTTGACTTTTTTTAAATATCACATTCTATGCAAATTTTCAATTTCAGATCAACTTGACGATGCTGAAGCTTTAGAATACCTGAAATCTCAAAATTTCGATCTCGGAATTGCTGAAAGTTTTGATAATTGTGGATTTGGAATTTTTCATGTTATTGGTCTTAAAAAGATTATTTCAATTTTTACTATGCCATTCCCAGATGCTTTATCATCAATATTAGGCTTACCACAAAGTGAATCTTTTGTGCCATGTAAGTTCAAAGATTTCATGCATCCCATTACAAAGATGACATTTCAGCTTTAATTGGTGGCACTGATGTTGAAATGGGGCTTTGGGGGCGGCTAAAGAACCTTTATCGTGTATGGTACACTGATAGAATGAAAATTTATGGTGTTGATAACGTTGAGAAGCTGATACAAAATAGATTTGATCCAAGCTATAAAACTAATGTTTGTTATTTTTTTGAAAAACATTTTTCGTCAATGTGTATTTTTTAAGGATGCCATAGCAAAAAGTCAATTCATTTTCATCAATTCTGAAGAGCATCTAGATTTTCCTCGACCAATTACACACAAAATTATTTACATTGGTGGCTTCAGTTTAGAAATGAAACAAGAAAAATGCAATGTAATTTATTTATTTGTCATCGAAAGTTACATTTTCACATTTAGGATCTCGAAAATGTTCTCAATGATGCCAAAGATGGTTTTGTTTTTGTTTCATTTGGTAGTGTAGCACAAAGTAGTCAAATGCCATGGCATATGAAACAAGAAATTTTAAAAACATTTCAACGATTTCCAAACATTAAGTTTTTGTGGAAATATGAAAATGAAACGGATAAAATTGCTGACGGTTTATCAAATGTTATCACAAAACCTTGGTTTAATCAACCGGCCATCATTGGTAAGATATTATTATATCATTGATCTATGTGCCTTTAAATTTTCAACAAATTTTTCGATAGTAATGTTTTTACTAATCAATAACTCATACATTTGAAGAAAGAATATCCTTGAGACCCGGTTTCTCACAAAAGGAGTTAACATTTATTAAACATTTTTTTAGATCACCCAAAACTTATCTGTTTCATTACCCACGGTGGCATGAACAGCATGGTCGAGCTATCCTATAAAGGTGTTCCAGCAATTATTGTCCCACTATTTGCCGATCAATATCGTAATGCTCATTTACTTAAATTCCGTAAAACTGGACTTATTCTTAAAAAACATCAAATTACAGCTGATAATTTATCTAATAAAATTTCAACAATGATTAAAGATAAAACTTTTAAAGAAAATGCACAAAAACTTTCCCGTTTGATTAATAGAAAACCATTTTCGGCAAAAGAAAGATTATTAAAATATGTTGAATTTGCAGCTGAAAATCATGACTTTGATAATTTTGATTTACATGGAAGACATTTATCGTTGATGGAATACTATGATTTGGATATTTATGGAATCATGATGGCTCTTGTGGTTACTGTAGCTTATGTTTTTATTAAATTTTGTTTGATTGTTTTTAAAAGTTTTAAAAAAAGATTATCTCAAAAAGTTAAAAAGAATTAGTTTAATTGTTAAAAAGTAAAATAAATTTTTCTTATAAAAAGGGAAAACAGCTTTTTAAAACACACGATGGTAAGAAAAAGAAGCAAAAACTATTTGCCTCTGGCAGGGGTCGAACCTACGACCTTCGGCTTATTAGACCGACGCTCTAACCGACTGAGCTACAGAGGCAGTGAAATAGAGGCTCAAAAAATTGTACAGAATGTTTTTCTTTTTTCGAAAGGGGAAAGGTAAAACTCAAAAAAATGATAGCTTTTTTTTCGAGTGATAAATGTTTCTGTGGAAAAAAAAACATTATCAGTAAAGAAAACATCGGCAAAAGAGAAAATAAAGGATTATCTAAATCTGTTTGTATATCCAATTTTTTGAAGAAGCACGTTTGTAACGAAAAAAAATGTTTTTTTTCAAGGCAGAACGTGTCTTCCACAAGGTTAATTAAATTTGCATAATAATTCAACACATCATTGACTTGAAACGTTTTTCATTTTTGCCATCATTTCTCTTTCTCTCCATTTTGAAGTTGCTGCTGTCATCATAATCATCAAGCTTTAAAAGAAAAAATGAGTACAACAAGTGAATCATCTCATCTATTTTCTCTTTCACCTTCATATTCAACTGATAGCATTTACTCATCAAGGTTTGTTTTTATGGTTATAATTTTAGGGTGGTAGAGATAAAATATTTATCACTGATATGATTTATGATAGGGAGGGCTTATGTTGTCTCATATGGGGATATTGTTTGATAAGCAAAAATAAACCCACAATGTTTTTTCAGTGAAGATTCTGCTGCTGGTGTAACAATTTCAACACCATCTTATTCTATTGAAGAAAATAGTGATGGAAAACTTGTGAGTTTTTTTATTTTTCCATCGTAATCACTTTAGTTTTTTGTTTCAGTATAATGTAACACTTGATCTTGAATGGCCTTCACGGCCAAAAGAAGGATATTATTCTATTACACAATATTATCAAAGAAAACAAGATACAACAATTTTTCAACAAGCTAAACTCAAATCACGCTTTTATGAAACAACTCTTCTTGAATCTGGTTCATCTGTTTTTGATACAAATTTCCTTCAAAATAATACTTCAAAATCTGCTAAATGGTTTTTGGGTACTGTTTCACCGCTAACTGCAGCAGAAAAAGTTAAAAATGGTCGAATGGCTGTATTCTATCCTTTAGCAGAACCAGAACTTTCTGATATTGCAGTAATTCAAAAGCCTGTCTTGCTTTACAAAAATAATGATGGAGTTGTAAGTTTTGTTTTTTAAGGATTTTCTAGGCGCATGAGAAAGGGGTAATATATAAGCTACAGCTGACTTTGATTCATGTTGTTGTTGCTCCCATATGCTAGACGTAGACCATGAGTTGAGCGTTAAGAAACAAAATAATTGCTTAATCATTGAGCACAATTGATGTGTTTAAAACTCAGCTTATCGGTTTGCGTTTGGCTTCACTAAATTACTGTATCTGTTTAACCAATAATTTTTGTTATATTTTTAGGTTTATCTCTTCCCACTTTCAAATGATGATACAACAGGTTTATGGCATCTTGCTTTCTTTGGATATCAAACACCATCATTTATTCGTATTAAACAATTGATTGATTATTTATATACTGTTGGAAACATTGATCCATCAAATGGTCGTGTTGAACATCTTCCATATTGGATTGTCGATGAAGCAATTGGAATTGAAAAATAAAGAAAAAGAATGTATTTTTGATGTGTATTATTCATATATGATTTGGTAATTTTATTTATGTATGTTTTTAAAAATATATAAATTGGTATTTCATTTTTTGTGTTTGATTTTTGGACATTATTGCGAGAGGATAGATAGAATGTTTCACTATGGTTGAAATCGATCACATATTGTGATTCACATTCAAATAACTTTTTTGTCAATTTTATGATGATTGCTGTATCAACATTTTAAAAAGCTGCTGCTGCCTTTTTTTTGAGACAATTAAGTTTGCAAACGAATCGTGGAAATCTATGTAAAAGAAAAAGCAATGAGAAAACAGAAAAATTTGCAACCAGGAAGCTTTCACATGTTTAAAAATCATAATTATTTTTTTAAAAAAGCAATCACGAATTTAAAATTATGGGAACCACCGCTGTTTTGTCTCTTGAAGCATCCCTATAAAAGTTCCCGACAAAATCTACAATAAAAAATATTAGTTTTTATTGGCCACTAAAATTTTTTGTTAAAATTTACTTTTGTGACAAAAAATTACAGTGTATTTTTCGAAAGATGAAGTCAGCAATATTTTTGTTGCTGATTTCATCATCTATTTTGATAAACCAATCAGAAGCTGCAGGATATACAGATAAAAGCGGTAATCCTGCTCCCAATCCATGCAATAACGGTGAAAATGTATATTTTGATACATTAATTTTTAATTGTATTGATGGGAAAAAAGTTTATTACGGTTTGTTTTTGTGTTTAAAAAATACGATTATTACAGTAATGTTTTTCTAGGATGCAAAATTAATAATGCTGAAGTTCAACAAGATACGGTAAAAGATGAGAACAATCTTCGAACGCTTTATTGTCATAAAGATGGAAATAGTGTTAAGACTGTTGTCACTGGCAAGATTACTGTATCTTTTAATACAATAAGCGTAACACCCTCTTTAAGGTTGCGTAACTGATGACAATCAATTCATCAACGAAACAAAAACTGTAAAACAAGTTGATGGAACTGAATTTTCATGCACCAAGCAATCCAATGGTTTTTCATATATCAAAAAATCTCCACCAACAAAGATATCTGATTGCACACAAGGTGAAACAAAAGTTGTTGGAAATCGATATCTACTCCAATGTTATGAAGAATCAGCTAGCTACTTTACTTATAAACTTGCCGCATGCTACTCCACTCTCGATGATGAAAAAACTCGAGTTGACGTTACAAAAACTCATGATGATTACGTTAGTGATGATAAACAACTTGGTTTTCGGTATTCATGTCATGCTGAAGGTAATACCTTCTACTATGAACCAATTGGATGTCTTCTAGGTGGACAGTTTATTACACCTGGAAATATCTTCCAAAATGCTTCACTGACTGTTATGTGTATGCGAGATGGTCCACAACAACTTCGTCTAAGACCTGTTTACAGTAGTGGAAATGTTGATGAAAAAGCTTGTACCGAAGCAAAAACATATGTTGAAGGAAACTTCAAATATGAATGCCAACCTGGAGAACAACCAAAACCTGTTGCTTGCGTTTTCTTCAAAAATCAAAAAGAAATTCCTATCGGTGGCACGTACAACGACGACAAAGCTTATCAATACAAATGCGAACAAACTTCTGATAGCAAACATTTAGCACTTGTTAAAGTTGCTTGCCTTGATGATGAAAACCAAATTCTTGTTGAAGGTGGAAAAAAGACGCTATCAGATGGAAGTCGAATTGAATGTCAACGAAATCCTGATGATGGACTTCTTCGAGTGATTGTAGCTGGAAAGCCACCAGTAGAGCAGTGCAATGAAGGAGGAAAAGTTGTAAAAGATTATCTTCAATACGAATGCCAAAATCAACAGCTCAAGCCATATGCATGTGCCCCACATAACAATGATTCATTAATTATTGAAATGGGTAAAACATATAATAGCGATAGTTATCAATATAAATGTGAGCAACAAGGCAAAACAATTATCTATCATGCTATTGCATGTTTGGATATGGATAAAAATTTAATACTGCCAGGAGATAAACGGCAAGTTAAAATCTTTACCTATGAATGCCAAAGAAAAGCTAACAATGAATTAGCTTTGGTTATTTCAAATGGTAAATTTTTTTAAATCTTTTATCCAAATCTCACAAAATATATTTTTAGAAAAAGGCTGCAAACATCCTAGCGTCCAAGGAAAAATTGTTCGCCCCAATGACGTTATTGAAGTTTCACGAATTATCAACAATCTTGGATACAAATCAATGTTTCAATGTGTTGCTGGAGGTGATAAAGGATATTATCTCATTGACGTTGGATGTAAAGTGGATGGCAAAAAGTATGACATTGGAAACTATGTTGCACATCAACAAGATGTCTATAAATGTGTTCGACCAAATGCTGGTGGAGTTCATCTAATTTTTGTTCCAATTAATGGTAAAAAAATTTAATCTAAAAAACAAGATTTTATCCTTTGCATTTAGAGCTCACATGCCGATACGGCAACAAGGTTTACAAAAATGGTGATGAATTTAAATCACTTGATGGCATAAGTCAATATCAATGCATTTATGGTACAATCGTAAAAACTGGTTGTTTTGTACATGATAAACGTATCCCGGCTAATCAACTTATGTATTGTAATGATGAACCATTCTATTGTCCTGGAAAAGGTGAAGGTGTAATTCGAATCCCAATTCGTAAGTGTCTTATCTGTACTTTACATTAGTTAACAACCTTGATTCTTAGGTGGCTGCTATCGCAAAAACGGACAACTTATTAAACTTGGTGAAAACTTTAATGAAAAAGATATTGTTTATTCTTGCACATACACACAATACGATAACATCTTTAAACCCGTAATAGTCCCAGTTGGCTGTGTCTATGGTGATAAAATTATACCAATAAATAGCTACATCTTTTATCAAAACAAAAATATCGTGTGTGAAGTTGATAAAAGTTTTACTGTAATTGTTCATCCAGCAACGCCTCAACAAGAAGAATGCATTACAAAAACTGCAACATATAATTGTCAAAGCAATGACAGTAGTATTGGAGAAGGTGGTTCAGCAACTGCGTCTCCACCAAGAGGAGAATTTACAGGTTTTACCTATTACCACATTTTTGATTATTAATTAAAAATTTTCAGCAACGCCTGATAGTGGTATTGGCAATACAGTAAATCCAGGAAGTGGGTCAACAAAACCTGGTAGTGGAAACAATAGTGGTGGTGATTTTCCAACAGATTCTGATGGCAATCCAATTACATGTAAACAACAAATAAACCTACTAAATATTTAATATCATTTTCAGCAAAATCTCCTGGACAAGACTTTACAGCTACATTAGGAACAGGTGGACATACTGGCAACGGAGAAGGTTCTGGAACAACGAAAGGCGGAAATGGTGGAGGCAATGAAAATGAACTTCCACCAGACGAGGGAACTGGAACAAGTAAGCCCTCTTTTTTTAAAAGCAAAACATGAACACCCGTTAAAGCACCTCATGGTGCATCTGAAGAAGATGATTGTGATGATAGCACAACGCCATCAGAGCCTGGTAACCCTACAAACCCTGAAGACGAAGAAGACTGCGACGACGTTACAACAACTGGAACACCTAGTGAAGGCGGAAATCAAGGCACAACAAAGGCATCTGGAGGCGGAGATGGAAATGAAAACCCTTTCCCAACTGATTTTAATGGAAACAGTAAAATACAGCCCTAAGACTAAAAAAACTTTTACCTTTCAGCTAAAACTCCAGGTGACCATACAGCAACAGGCGGTCATGGAGGGCATCACACAAATCGCCCTGGTGATGGAACAACAAAGAAAAATGGCGGAGATGGAAATGAAAATCCTTTCCCTACAGATTCTGAAGGAAACCGTAAATTCATAAAATTAAGAAATAGGAATTAACAATTTTCATTACAGCGATTCCACATGATCATACTGCAACTGGAGGCAGTGGTGGGTATGTTACACAACGCCCCGGAGAAGGAACAACCAGAAAAAGCGGAGGGGATGGAAATGAAAATCCATTCCCCACTGATTCCGAAGGAAATCGTAAATTTACATTTATTCGAAACAACAAAACTCACTCTATTTTCAGCTGTCACTCCGCCAGGAGATCATACAGCAACAGGTGGAAGTGGTAATCATAATCCTCAAGATCCAAAAGATGGAACAACCAAAGGCTCTCATGGAGGGAATGACGATCAAGGCTTTCCAACTGATGACCATGGCAATTGTAAGCTAAAACAGAAAAAAATATCAACAGCAAATTTTTTTAAGCAATTACTCCTCCCGGTGATCAAACTGCTACAGGAGGAAACGGCGGACAAAATCCCAGTAATCCAGAGCAACCAACAACAAAAAATTCAGGAGGAAATGATCAGGAAAGAACATTCCCAACAGATAACAATGGAAATCGTAATATTAAAAAAGTTTTTTATTCTCATAACATCAGTTTCAGCTGTAACTCGGCCAGGAGATCACACAGCTACTGGTGGAAGTGGTAACAACAATCCTAATGATCCACATCAAGGTACAATAAAAAGATCAGGTGGTAGCGACAGTGAAAACCCGTTACCTACAGATGATAAAGGAAATCGTAAGAACATATAACAAAAATTCAAAATAATTAAATTTAGCGATTACAAAATATCCCGACGCCTCGAGCGGCAGCTCACCTGCTGAACCTGGTGGACCCACAAAAAATCCAAATGAACCTGGAACTAACCATCCTGAAGGACCAACAAGAAATCCTGATGGACCTGGCGGCAACACTTCTCACGGACCTGGTGGCAACACACCTAATGGACCTGGAGGACCAACAAAAAATCCCGGTGAACAAGGAACTCGCCATCCTGAAGGACCTAGTGGACCAACAAGAAATCCAAATGAACCAGGAACTAACCATCCTGAAGGACCTGGTGGACCAACAAGAAATCCAAATGAACCTGGAACTAACCATCCTGAAGGACCTGGTGGACCAACAAAAAATCCCGGTAAACCAGGAACTAACCATCCTGAAGGACCTGGTGGACCAACAAGAAATCCAAATGAACCTGGAACTAACCATCCTGAAGGACCTGGTGGACCAACAAGAAATCCAAATGAACCTGGAACTAACCATCCTGAAGGACCTGGTGGACCAACAAGAAATCCAAATGAACCTGGAACTAACCATCCTGAAGGACCTGGTGGACCAACAAGAAATCCAAATGAACCTGGAACTAACCATCCTGAAGGACCTGGTGGCAACACACCTGACGGACCTGGTGGCAACACTCCTAATGGACCTGGAGGACCAACAAAAAATCCCGGTGAACCAGGAACTCGCCATCCTGAAGGACCTGGTGGACCAACAAGAAATCCAAATGAACCTGGAACTAACCATCCTGAAGGACCTGGTGGCAACACACTTGACGGACCTGGTGGCAACACTCCTAATGGACCTGGAGGACCAACAAAAAATCCCGGTGAACCAGGAACTAACCATCCTGAAGGACCTGGTGGACCAACAAGAAATCCAAATGAACCTGGAACTAACCATCCTGACGGACCTGCTGGCAACACACCTGACGGACCTGCTGGCAATACTCCTAATGGACCTGGAGGACCAACAAGAAATCCAAATGAACCTGGAACTAACCATCCTGAAGGACCTGGTGGACCAACAAGAAATCCAAATGAACCTGGAACTAACCATCCTGAAGGACCTGGTGGCAACACACCTGACGGACCTGGTGGCAACACTCCTAATGGACCTGGAGGACCAACAAAAAATCCCGGTGAACCAGGAACTCGCCATCCTGAAGGACCTGGTGGACCAACAAGAAATCCAAATGAACCTGGAACTAACCATCCTGAAGGACCTGGTGGACCAACAAGAAATCCAAATGAACCTGGAACTAACCATCCTGAAGGACCTGGTGGCAACACACCTGACGGACCTGGTGGCAACACTCCTAATGGACCTGGTGGACCAACAAGAAATCCCGGTGAACCAGGAACTAACCATCCTGAAGGACCTGGTGGACCAACAAGAAATCCAAATGAACCTGGAACTAACCATCCTGAAGGACCTGGTGTACCAACAAGAAATCCAAATGAACCTGGAACTAACCATCCTGAAGGACCTGGTGGACCAACAAGAAATCCAAATGAACCTGGAACTAACCATCCTGACGGACCTGGTGGCAACACACCTGACGGACCTGGTGGCAACACTCCTAATGGACCTGGAGGATCAACAAGAAATCCAAATGAACCTGGAACTAGCCATCCTGAAGGACCTGGAGGACCAACAAGAAATCCTGATGGACCTGGCGGCAACACTCCTGACGGACCTGGTGGCAACACACATAATGGACCTGGTGGACCAACAAAAAATCCCGGTAAACCAGGAACTAACCATCCTGAAGGACCTGGTGGACCAACAAGAAATCCAAATGAACCTGGAACTAACCATCCTGAAGGACCTGGTGGACCAACAAGAAATCCAAATGAACCTGGAACTAACCATCCTGAAGGACCTGGTGGCAACACACTTGACGGACCTGGTGGCAACACTCCTTATGGACCTGGAGGACCAACAAAAAATCCCGGTGAACCAGGAACTAACCATCCTGAAGGACCTGGTGGACCAACAAGAAATCCAAATGAACCTGGAACTAACCATCCTGAAGGACCTGGTGGACCAACAAGAAATCCAAATGAACCTGGAACTAACCATCCTGACGGACCTGGTGGCAACACACCTGACGGACCTGGTGGCAACACTCCTAATGGACCTGGAGGACCAACAAGAAATCCAAATGAACCTGGAACTAACCATCCTGAAGGACCTGGTGGACCAACAAGAAATCCAAAAGAACCTGGAACTAACCATCCTGAAGGACCTGGTGGCAACACACCTGACGGACCTGGTGGCAACACTCCTAATGGACCTGGTGGACCAACAAGAAATCCCGGTGAACCAGGAACTAACCATCCTGAAGGACCTGGTGGACCAACAAGAAATCCAAATGAACCTGGAACTAACCATCCTGAAGGACCTGGTGGACCAACAAAAAATCCCGGTGAACCAGGAACTAACCATCCTGAAGGACCTGGTGTACCAACAAGAAATCCAAATGAACCTGGAACTAACCATCCTGAAGGACCTGGTGGACCAACAAGAAATCCAAATGAACCTGGAACTAACCATCCTGACGGACCTGGTGGCAACACACCTGACGGATCTGGTGGCAACACTCCTAATGGACCTGGAGGATCAACAAGAAATCCAAATGAACCTGGAACTAGCCATCCTGAAGGACCTGGAGGACCAACAAGAAATCCTGATGGACCTGGCGGCAACACTCCTGACGGACCTGGTGGCAACACACATAATGGACCTGGAGGACCAACAAGAAATCCTGGTGAACCACGCACTAACTCTCCTGGTGGACCTGATATCACGAAAAATCCAAACACAGACGAACCGCCATTTGGACATAGTACACTACCACCCAATCCACCACAAAAGTGCAAAGATTTGCTGCCAAAAAATATTTGTCAACAGTTACAGCCTCTGTGCATGTCTCATTCACTTCGAAAAGCTGTTGCTGCTTTACCAAATAAAGATGATCGAGATACACTGATCTCTGAAATTGAAAATTCGAAAGGCAACAGTGGTCAACAGTCAGCTCTCCAAAGTCTTGTAAAGAAAGGGGCCTATCCAGAAAAAGCTATTACTATAATGAAGTTACTACCAGTTACTGTTAAAGAAATAATTCCTGGAATCACTAAAACTATCAAAGCTAATTGTATTGCTCTTCAAGAACAGTAGGTTGCAGTGGCATAACATAAATTTCTAAAACTATTAATTTTAGATGCCAGTCGAATACTGACCCGTCAGCGTGTACAAATTACGTCTCACAATGCAGCAGTGATCTTAATGCTTCCATTTGTAAAGCAAGAACAAGTAAATAATTTGAGTATCTACTTGATACAAATCATTTTCACCTTTTAGCTTGCACAACAACAAAAGAATTTTATAAAACTATTACTGCTGAAATTATTTCAAAACTATGTCCAAAAAGTTGTTTAGTTCAAGAATGCTACAGTATGTTTGCCATGAAAATATAACAAAACATAAATACATTATTTTCAGATAATCACGAAAAACCAGGCGAGCTTGACATTGAAAATTTAATTGTTCCAGAACTTTTGACATGCCTCTTGGCATAAACACGAAACAAAAAAGATTTATTTGAACTTTTATGTGCTATAATTTGCATAAAAAAGGTTAATAAATTGGGCGATTTTGTTAATATTTTTATTTCGATTTTTTTTGGTTAGACATTAATTTTAAAAAATGGTTAATTTTAATAAATATTCAAAAAATGGAAAGAAATTTTACTGCCATAAATTTACCAACAAAAAAATTTATGATTCCAGCATCGACATTCAATACCGTGCAAACATGAGCCACTTTCAAAACACTAAAAATATATAAGTATTAAAAAAACAAAACAATATCTCCACAAAAAAATTTACATTATCTTTACACTTTCTGTTACAATCTTTATTGTTACAAGCCGCCTCAATAAAAGGCATTAAATAAATTGATGCAAAAATTACAAGAAAACAGAGAAGGAGTAGCTTTGACATAATCCTGAATGTTTTCTTTTCTATTTTGATGTTTAAATATTTTATAGTAGTTCGTTATGAAGCTTGAGTAAATTTTTGCAAAAATACGCCCATGCTGTAAACACGATAACAAGCTGATAAGATTTAATTTTGTTTTTTCCGAAAATGAAAAGCACACAAACAATATAAACAAACAAGTTATTTTGTGAATGACTTATTACACATACATTTAAATAAGCATAAGTTTAGCACATTATGCTAAACTGAACCGAAATTGTTACTATAAATTTCAAAAGCTGCTGCTGTCTTTTTTGGAAACACTAAAACTTTCAAATAAAACGTGGAAAAGCAAAAATTTTTTATGTGAAAGCAAAAGCATTAAGAAAACAGAAAATATTTGCAACCAGGTGCTTTCACATGTTAAAACATAAAACTTTTCTTTTTAAAAAAGGAAATAATGAGTTTAAAACAATGTGAACCACCGCTGTTTTGTCTCTTGTAATATAACTACAAAAGTATCCGACAAAAGGTGCAATTAAAATATTAATTTTTATTTGCCATTAAAATTATTTCCTTAAATATTGTATTTTTGCAACAAATAATTACAGTGTATTTTTCGAAAGATGAAGTCAGCAATATTATTATTGCTGATTTCATCATCTCTTCTGATAAATCAATCAGAAGCCGCAGGATATACAGATAAAAGCGGTAATCCTGCTCCCAATCCATGCAACAATGGTGAAAATGTTTATTTTGATACTTTAATTTTTAGCTGTATTGATGGAAAAAAAGTTTATTATGGTTAGTTATTTTGCTTTCATGTTACTGCAGTTACAATCATTACAAACACAGGTTGCAAAGTTAATAACGCTGAAGTTCAACAAGATACAGTAAAAGATGAAAATAATCTTCGAACACTGTATTGTCACAAAGAAGGAAATAGTGTTAAGACTGTTGTAACTGGTAAGATTATTATATCCTTTTTACAACTACAATAACCACTTTTAAGGTTGTGTGACTGATGACAATCAATTCATCAATGAAACAAAAACTGTTAAACAAGTTGATGGTACTGAATTTGCATGCACCAAGGAAGCAAACGGATTTTCATTTGTTAAAAGATCTCCCCCAACTAAAGTATCGGATTGTACACAAGGTGAAACAAAAGTTGTTGGAAGTCGATACCTTCTTCAGTGTTATGAAGAATCAGCCGGTTACTTTACTTTTAAACTTGCGGCATGCTACTCCACACTTGATGATGAAAAAACTCGAGTTGAAGTTACAAAAAGTCATGATGACTACGTCAATGCTGATAAGCAACTTGGCTTTAGATATTCTTGTCATGCTGAAGGTAATATCTTCTATTATGAACCAATTGCATGTCTTCTTGGTGCGGAATTAATTACACCTGGAAATTTCTTCCAAAACGGCTCGTTAACTGTCATGTGTATGCGAGATGGACGACATCGACTTCGTCTGCGACCTGTTTACAGTAGCGAAATTTTTGAAAAAACGTGTACCAGTGCAATGACATACATTGAAAGGGATTTCAAGTATGAATGCCAAGCTGAGGGACGACCAAAGCCTGTTGGATGTGTATTTTTTAAAAATCAAAAAGAAATTCCTATCGGTGGCACGTATAATGACGACAAAGCTTATCAATACAAATGCGAACAAACTTCTGATAGCAAACATTTAGCACTTGTTAAAGTCGCTTGCCTTGATGATGAAAATCAAATTCTTGTTGAAGGTGGAAAAAAGACGTTTGCTGATGGAAGTCGAATTGAATGTCAGAAAAGTGATGATGGTCTTCTTCGAATGATCGTTGCTGGAAAAGAAGAACATTGTAACGAAGGAGCAAAAGTTGTTAAAGATTATCTTCAATATCAATGCCAAAATCAACAGCCCAAGCCATTTGCATGTGCTCCACATAACAATGATTCCTTGATAATTGAAATTGGTAAAACATATAACAGCGATAACTATCAATATAAATGTGAGCAACAAGGCAAAACAATTATATATCATGCAATTGCATGCTTGGATATGGATAAAAGAGTTATTCAACCAGAACAAAAGCGTCTAGTAAAAATCTTTACATATGAATGTCAAAGAAAAGCTAACAATGAACTTGCTTTAGTTATTTCAAATGGTGAGCCTTTTTTTAAAAAAAAAATTAAATCTCACAAAAAATATTTTCAGAAAAGGGATGCCAACATCCAACTTCGCTAGGAAAACTTATTCGACCTAACGATACCGTTGAAGTTTCAAGAACTATCAGTAATCTTGGATACAAATCAATGTTTCAATGTGTTGCTGGAGGTGATAAAGGATATTATCTCATTGACGTTGGATGTAAGGTAGATGGCAAAAAATATGACATTGGAAATTATGTTACTCATCAACAAGATGTCTATAAATGTGCTCGACTAAATGCTGGTGAAGTATTTTTGATTAATGTTCCAATTAACGGTAAATCATCTAAATTTAAAAACAAATATAACTATCAAATTCAGAACTCGCATGCCGATATAGTAATAAAGTTTACAAAAATGGCGAAACATTTAACTCAACTGATGGCATCAGTCAATATCAATGCGATTATGGCACTATCGTAAAAATGGGATGTTTTGTTTTTAATAAACGAATTCCTGCAGGCCAGCTTATGTATTCTCTCGATGAGCCATATTATTGTTTTGGAAAAGGTGATGGTGTAATTCGAATTTCGCTTCGTAAGTTTTTTTTCGTCTTTTAATCACTGTAACTCTAACAACTTACAGGTGGATGCTTACGTAAACCTGGACAACTTATGACATTCGTCGAAAACTTTAATGAAAAAGATATTGTTTATTCTTGCACATATACACAATATGAAAATATCTTTAAACCCGTAATAGTTCCAGTTGGCTGTGTCTATGGTGATAAAGTAATTCCATTAAACAGCTATATCTTTTATCAATATAAAAACATCGTTTGTGAAGTTGATAAAAGTTTTACTGTTATTGTTCATCCAGCAACCCCACAACAAGAAGAATGCATTACAAAAACTGCAACTTATAACTGCCAAAGCAATGACAGTAGTATTGGAGAAGGTGGTTCAGCAACTGCACCACCGTCTAGCGGAGAATTTACAGGTTTTATCTTTGAATGTGTTATCGTTTATTAGTATCAATAATTTTCAGCAACACCTGGTAATGGTAGTGACAATACCGGCAATCCAGGAAGTGGAACAACTAAACCTGGGAGTGGAAATAATAATGGAAATGATTTTCCAACTGATCAGTGTACTCCCGCTCCCACTTTTATCGCTTCCGCTCCGCTTCCGCTTCTTCAAAATGAATCGCTCCCGCTTCCGCTTCGCTTCTCCGCTTCTCGGAATCGCTTCCGCTTCCGAAGCGCTTCCGGGAGCGCTTCCATTTTAAACCGCTTCCGCTCCGCTTCTTGCTATTTTTTAAAGAAATCTGTTATTATAAAAATCAAAAATTAAATTTTATTAGGTAATTTTAGAGAAAAAGTAGAAAGACAACCAAGGGTATTCATTTCTAAGCCTTTTTATGAGAATAAAATTTTGAGGATAATGAAAAATTGCAAGATTTTATACTTTTTCAGCAACTTTGCCAAGGTCAAAAGAAGCGCTTCCATTTTCAATCGCTTCCGCTCCGCTTCCATTAGCTCATTTATCGCTTCCGCTCCGCTTCCGCTTCCATTACGAGAAGCGGAAGCGGGAGCGGAAGCGGAAGCGGGAGCGGAAGCGGGAGTACACTGCAACTGATTCTGATGGGAATCCAGTTACAAGTAAATAGTAACTTTGTGTTGAAGCATTATTATCGCAACTTTTAGCAAAATCTCCTGGACAAGATTTTACAGCTACATTAGAAACAGGTGGACATAATGGCAACGGACAAGGCGCTGGAACAACTAAAAGTGGAAATGGCGGTGGTAATGAAATTGAATTTCCACCTGATGATGGAACAGCAACAAGTAATCTATTTTTGTAAAACAAAAACATGAAAAATTTACATTTGTTTGAAACATTAAATATGTCATTCTTTTTAGCTGTCACTCTTCCAGGTGATCATACCGCTACTGGTGGAAGTGGTAATAACAATCCTAATGATCCACAACAAGGAACAACAAAGAGATCAGGTGGTAGTGACAATGAAAATTCATTCCCTACAGACGATAGTGGAAATCGTAAGAATTTATAGAGTAGTCTCAAAAACAAAAACGATTTTAGCAATTACAAAGAATCCTAATGGCAATACTTCAAATGCACCTAGTGAACATAGTGGAAACACACATCCTGGTGAAAATGTTGGCACAACTTGTAAGTTAAAAAACTAAATCAGAATTGTCAATAAGTAAAACAATACTCTAACACAAAATTTCTTATAGCATCTCCTCGAAGAACGTGCAACAGTAGTGAAGTAGTAACTAGCTATGCATTTGGTGACCCTCATTATAAAAGCTTTGATGGTATGAGTTTCGATTATCACGGAACATGTCCACACGTTTTTCTTCAACCATGTACTTCTATCAGCGGCTACGAAAACTTTTCAGTTAAAATAAAAAATTTGAGATTAACCGAAGGGATATACAAAAAGTAAAAAAAAGTTTAATAAATTTGAATAATTCATGCATTTTCCAGCCGTACCATGGCCGTTGTAGAATCGGTAAATATTGAAATTTATGGGCAACAGCTTTATAATGACGCTCACGGGAATTTTTATGTTAACGAAAAAGAACATGGGTTTCCATATTATTATCCGTCAAAACAGAATCCAAAAATATCTGTTGAAAGAAAAGATGAAGCGACAACAACTATAAAAACCATCGACCGAATTGATTTTACAATTAATCATCACAGTAGTATAGACAATGACTTTGTCTTCGCTCATTTATATGTCAGCATTCCTGACTGTCCAGAATTTTTTGGACCTGATAAACTTTGCGGTCTAGCTGGTAATTATGACAAAAACTGGACCAATGATGTATCATTCAGAAATGGCACAAAATCCGAGACAATTAATCAAGCCGTAGTAAACAGCTGGGGAGATGATTGGATTACAAATGCTTACTTTACTCCATCATCAAACGATAGCTCGGAATGCTTTAAAGCCGTCAATACAAATGTTTCATTAAATTGTGTAAGTTTGAAAATGCAGACTGCTTTTTAATAATTTGTTGCTACAAAATCTTTAACAATGACGTTTTCAAAAACCAGCATACAATTAATCCAGCTACACTGATGATAAACAAAATGTTTTTAAGTTATATTGTAGCCGAGTTTTTAAATTCATCCTATGCGCAAAATAAAACAAAAGTGTATCTAAATCTATCTTAAAAACCAAATTGCCATCTAAAAATTTAGCAGATTAAAAAAAAAGATCGTTGAAAAACAAAGTTAACTCGTTTCTTGCATCTGGTCGATTTTTTCAAGCAAACGTCGAATTTTTTATCATCATCGCTTTTTATCGCAAACCCAATGCAAAATACATTTAAAAAAAGTTAGATTATTTTACTTTTTCAATCAAAATTAACAAAGTATTGAATAAAAAGTTATGAAACTTGAGCTAGCAAAACAAAATTATCTAAAAGTTATTAAAAAGTTAACGAAAAAAATTGTCAAAGACTGGTGTTTATAAAGCCTACAAAAATTTCATATTTCAGGCCAACGGTGAAGTAATTTGCAAACCAATCAAAGATGCATTAAATGGAATAGGTGTATTTGCGCCATGTAAGCAACTTGAGGCGGCTGTCATAAATTCTCAATATTTGGGATGTGTTACTGACGTTTGTACGAGCCCAAAGTTTAAATGCACAGATTTGGAGGCATTCGTACTTTTATGTCAACGCAAATTAAATGGTACATCACTTTCTGATTGGCGTTCACCACTAGAATGCCCGAAGGAATGTCCTGAAAATACGACCTATAATATATGCGTGCCAGACTGTCAACCATCTTGCATGGATCCACTTGCAACAAAATGTCCATCTTCAAAAGTGCCATTTGTTGAAGGATGTCAATGCAGTGCTGGATATGTACAAGATCAATCTAAAATGCCATATCGTTGTATCAAGCAAAGCGACTGTCCTCCAATTCCTACACCAGTTCCTGAAGCTTCTGACGGCGCAACAACAACACATGGTAATAATCCTGATAGCCCTAGTGGTACTACACCTGGTGAACCAAGCGGAAGTTCACCCCCTGATGGAAATGTCAGTACAAGTTGTAAGTTAGAAGAGAAATTCAGAATAAACTTTTGAATAAAAAAGACAAATATATTCCGAGACAAAAACTCTTTCAGTTCCGCCTCAAAGAAAATGCAATTCAACTAAAGTTGTGACTAGCGGATTATGGGCTGACCCCCATTGTTGGACATTCGATGGATCTCGATACAGTCATCATGGAACATGTCCCTATGTTTTCCTTCAGCCGTGTACCTTCATCAAAGGCTATGAAAATTTTTCAATTAAAGTCAAAAACAGGCAATGGTCAAACGGGCCGTAATAAAAAATTTTTAAAAACGTTTTTGAAAAATAATAAGTGTATTTTACAGCATGGCGACATTAGAATCGGCAAATATTGAATTTTATGGACAAGTAATTTATTTTGATTTCAATGAAAATTTTTATGTTAACGAAAAACAACATGGGTTTCCATATTATTATCCATCTCAACAAAATCCAAAATTATCTGTTGAAAGAAAAGATCGAGCAAAAATAATTGTAAAAACCTTCGACCAAATTGACATAACATTTTCTCTACAATATCATCCTAACGGAACAGTATATTACATGGATTTAAGTGTAAGCATCCCTGATTGTCCAGAATTTTTTGGACCTGATGTACTTTGTGGCTTAGCTGGTAATTATGATAACAATTGTACCAATGATGTATCATTCAAAAATGGGACAAAAGTTTTCGTGATGCCTCAACCCGATAAATCCTGTGAACTCTCTCATCACCCTTCAGATCCTCTAATAAACAGCTGGGGAGAAGATTGGTTTGCAAACAATTACTTTTCTCCATCTTCAAATAGTAATGAAAAATGCAGCAAAGGTGTTGATACAAATGTTTCAACAACTTGTGTAAGTATGAAGTTAACACTTTCGATCAATAAAAATAAATTTTTTGTATTTTTTTCTTTTAAAAGGAGTTAATACAAATTTTTTTCTTAATTACCGTCGACAAAATCTTAAACCCCAATGTAAAGAATAAAAATGAAAACGTTTGGTCACTGCCCGCAACGAATGCAATTCCCATCATCACGTAACGCCCGATGGTGGTAATTAAGAAAACGATTTGTTTCCTCAATATTTGGGGTTTAAGATTTTGTATGGGAAACAAGTAGGCGATAAAAAACTGTCATTGTTCAATTCGGCACACCGTGTTTTATTCTAAAATTTTAGGAAATAGTCTACCAAAGCTATCTTTAGGTTAAGCATCTTTTAAAAATAAATGATAAATATAGATAAAAAACCCTTTAAAAACTTTAGGATAGTGG
Organism: Panagrolaimus sp. LJ2400; assembly: GCA_024447215.1. Classification (NCBI taxonomy): domain Eukaryota; kingdom Metazoa; phylum Nematoda; class Chromadorea; order Rhabditida; family Panagrolaimidae; genus Panagrolaimus; species Panagrolaimus sp. LJ2400. Next base: position 415,509 of record JAMRYA010000061.1, read on the forward strand.
AAAAGCAGCTTGTAAATTGATCAAGGACGCATCAAATAGAACAGGAGTATTTGCACCATGTAAGAAACTTGGGGACGCAGTTATAAATTTGCATTATGATGGATGCGTTTCGGATGTCTGTACTGACGCAAACTTAAGATGTCCAAATTTGGGAACATTTGGGCTTCTATGTCAAAACAAATTAAATGGTACAACACTCTCAGATTGGCGTACATCTTTGGAATGTTCAATGGAATGCCCTGAAAATACAACATATAACATTTGTGTGCCGGATTGCCAACCATCATGCATGGATTCACTTGCAACAAAATGTCCATCTTCGAAAGTGCCATGTGTTGAAGGATGTCAATGCAGTGTCGGATATGTACAAGATCAATCCAAAATGCCATATCGCTGTATCAAACAAAGTGATTGTCCTCCGATTCCAACAACAGCTCCTGGAGGAATTACTGATGAAACCAGCTCTGACGGCAAAACAACAGCGCATGGATATGAAATTAGTACTAGAACCAGTGGAAACAATCCTGACGGACTTACTGGAAGTACAAAACCTGATGAAAATTATGGCACAACTAGTAAGTGAAAAAATATAAAACTAGAATTGTGATATATGAAATAAAAAAATACTTGCAGCACCACCTCACAGAAAATGCAACTCAACTAAAGTGGTGACAAGCAAAGCATGGGGTGATCCACATTATACTACATTCGATGGGACCACGTTCGGTTATCATGGAAAGTGTCCCTATGTTTTTCTTCAACCGTGTACTTCCATCAAAGGCTATGAAAATTTTTCAATAAAAATCAAAAATATGCAATATTATAACACACCGTAATAAAAAAAAGACTATAAAATCATTTAAAAATAATGAATTTATTTTACAGCATGGCGTCTTTAGAATCGGTAAATATTGAATTTTATGGGCAAATGATTTATATTGATTTAAATGGTACATTTTATGTCAATAAAATTAAACACCAGTTTCCATATTACTATCCGTCAAAACAGAATCTAAAAATATCTGTTGAAAGAAAAGATCAAGCGACAATAACTGTTAAAACCATCGATCAAATTGATATGACATTTGATCAACGGCTTGTTTTAAATATATCCTGGACAGATTTAACCGTAACCATTCCTGACTGCCCGGAATTTTTCGGACCTGATGTACTTTGCGGCTTAGCTGGTAATTATGATAGCAATTGCACCAACGATGTATCATTCAGGAATGGGACAAAAATCGATTTGTCTCCAGCGGGTAGACTCTGTGCGCTATCTCAGCAGCCTGAAGACCTTGTAGTAAACAGCTGGGGAACAGATTGGTTTGCAAACGATTACTTTACTCCAACTTCAAATAGTAATGAAAAATGCAGCAAAGGTGTTGATACAAATGTTTCAATAAACTGTGTAAGTTTGAAGTCAACATTTCCAAAAAAATAAAGAAAATATTTCTTTTATCTTTGAAAAAAAAACCATAAAAACATTTATAACAAAGTGTTGAAGGCTGGTAAAGATTAAAACCTATAAATACTTTAGGCAAATGGACAAGAAGCTTGCAAACCTATTAAGGATGCATTAGATGGAACAGGTGCATTTGCACCCTGTAAGCAAATTGGAGCTGCTGAAATAAATGCTCATTTTGATGGATGCGTTTCTGATGTTTGTACAGACGCCAACTTAAAATGTTTAAATTTTGGAACATTCGGCCTCTTATGTCAACGAAATGGTACAGCACTCTCAGATTGGCGAACATCTTTGGGATGTCCGATGCATTGTCCTGAAAATACGACATATAATGTATGTGTGCCAGATTGTCAACCATCTTGTACTGATCCTGTAGCAACAAAATGTCCATCTTCAAAAACACCATGTATTGAAGGATGTCAATGCAGTGTCGGATTTGTACAAGATCAATCAAAAATGCCATATCGCTGTATCAAACAAAGCGATTGCCCTCCATTACCAACATTGCCTACAGAAAAAACCAGCTCTGATGGTAATGCACTTCCTACTGATGAAAGTGGCAATCGTAAGGAGACATTTACAAAGAACTCGAATAAATTAATAATTACAGCAATTACAAAATCTCCTGATCATACCGCATCAAGCGACGTTTTCAGTGGAACAACAAGCTCTGGAGGTCCAGAAAATGAAGGAACGATTTGTAAGTGATAAACTTATGTGGAATTAAAAATTTAAAAAGCGATACACTGATAGTCTGATACAAAATCTCTTGTAGCTCCACCCCAAACAAAATGCAACACAACTAAAGTTGTATTTAGTGGATTATGGGATGATCCACATTATTACACATTTGATGGATCTGCGCATGATTATCAAGGGCTATGTCCCCATGTTTTTCTTCGACCATGTACTTCAATCAAAGGTTATGAATATTTTTCTATTAAAATAAAAAATTTGAAATGGCTTCCTCTCCCTATGTTAGTAATTACAAAATAATAAATATAATTCGAAAAAATAATGTATTTTGCAGTCTCTCTGCTTTGGAATCCGCAAATATTGAATTTTATGGACAAAACATTTATGTTGACAACCTTGCAAACCTTTACATCAATGAAATCAAACACGAATTTCCATATTATTATCCATCACAACAAAATCCAAAAATATCTGTGGAAAGAAAAGAACAAAAGACTATAACTATAAAAACAATCGACCGGATTGATTTTAGAATGCAAAAAAAGATATTTCAGAGCGATGGAAAGATGGAAACATGAATTATCTTAATTTTGAAGTAAGCATTCCTGACTGTCCAGAATTTTTTGGATCTGATAAACTTTGCGGCGTCGCTGGTAATTATGATAAAAATTGCACCAATGATCTTAAATACAGAAATGGGACAAACGTTGACTTGGAAGAAAATTCCGCTTATCCATGTAAACATAATTCATGGCAAAAAATACATAGCTGGGCAGATGATTGGATTACCAATGATTATTATAGCCCATTTTTGAATAATACCTCAAAATGTATTAACGCTGTTGTAGATAAAAATGTTTCAGCAGATTGTGTAAGTTTAAAGTAATTTTTTGCATATTAGACGATTTTTCCTATTTTTTTTGCTACAAAATCTTTAAGTGTATTTTTTGCGAAATCCATGTCATCGTTCAGGTTACACTTTGAGTCAATGTATAAAGGCGCTCTAAAAAAAGAACACTTTTTTAGAGGGATATTAACTTTTATTAATTAAATGTCATAAAGAAACTTAGCAAAAAAAGTTTTAAAGTACACGTTGCATAACCCAAATTATATGAAAATCATTTTATTACAAATTTCCAACTGGAATTGAAAAAAAAACTGGTGTAGAACAAAGTAAATATTTTATTTTAGGTCGCTGGTAAAGAGAGTTGCAAGCCCATTAAAGATGCATTAAATGGAACGGGAATATTTGCACCTTGCAAGCAGCTGGGTGATACAGCAATAAATCTTCATTTTGACGGATGCGTTTTTGATGTTTGCGCTGATCCGAACTTAAAATGTCCAGAGCTGGAGACATTCGGTCTTTTATGTCAGCGTCAATTAAATGGTACAGCACTCTCAGATTGGCGTACTACTTTGGAGTGTCCAATGCAATGTCCTGCAAATACAACATATAATATATGTGTGCCAGATTGTCAACCATCTTGTACAGATCCTCTTGGAACAAAATGTCCACCTTCAAAAGTGCCATGTGTTGAAGGATGTCAATGCAGTGTCGGATATGTACAAGATCAATCAAAAATGCCATATCGTTGTATCAAGCAAAGCGATTGTCCTCCGATTCCAACAACAGTTCCTGGAGGAAATACTGTTACATCTACCCCTGAAGGTCATGAACAAGATTCAACAAAAAATCCCAATGATTCTGGGGGAAATACGCAGTCTGATGAAAATGGTAGCACAACTTGTAAGTTAACAAATTGTGAATAAATGAAACAAATGCTTTCTAACACAAAAAATCTTTCAGCTTCACCTCAAAAAAAATGCAACTCAACTAAAGTTGTGACTAGTGGATTATGGGGTGACCCCCATTGTTGGACATTTGATGGATCTCAATACAGTTATCATGGAACATGTCCATACGTTTTCCTTCAGCCTTGTACTACCATCAAAGGTTATGAAAATTTTTCAGTTAAAGTCAAAAATAGACAATGGTTGAACACACCGTAATAAAAAAAATAACAAAGATTCTGATAAATAATGATTTTTTTATAGCATGGCGGCTTTGGAATCGGCGAATATTGAATTTTATGGACAAGTGATTTATTTTGATTTAAATGAAACATTTTATGTTAACAAAATTAAACGGGAATTTCCATATTATTATCCTTCTCAACAAAATCCAAAAATATCTGTTGAAAGAAAAGATCAAGCGACAATAGCTGTTAAAACAATCGATCAAATTGATATAACATTCGATCTTCATTACCATCCCAATGGAACAATATTTTACATGGATTTAAATATAAGCATCCCTGATTGTGCAGACTTTTTTGGACCTGATGTACTTTGCGGCTTGGCTGGTAATTATGATAACAACTGTACTAATGATGTATCATTCAGAAATCGGACAAAAGTTATCATGATGCCTCAACCTGGCAAACCTTGTGCGCTAATTGATTACAATCTTGATCCCGTAGTGAACAGCTGGGGAAATGATTGGATTACAAGCGATTACTTTACTCCACTTTCAAATGATAGATTGAAATGCTCTGAGTATTTCAACACAAATGTTTCAATAAGTTGTGTAAGTTTGAAATTAAAATTTTGAAAGAATAGAAACAAGTGTTTTGTACATTTCTGTTATAAAATTTTTTACAAACCTAGTTTAAAATACCAAAAAGCTTTTTTTTAAAAGTACTTCGTTCATAGTTTACATATAGAAGTATGTTATTAAATGACAGAATATGGATAAACTGAATACTCGATTTTGACTTTCATTAAAATTTTTGGCAACTTAAATCATTATAGAATTGGAAAAATGAATTCGCGGTCTAGGTAATTAGTAAATGAAAACTTTGTACGCTTTGCACACAAAATGAATCAAAACATTTGCAAAAAATATTTTATCGTAAATTTTTGAAAAGTAAGCTACCAAAAATATCTCCAGATAAAGCATTTACCAAAAATTTTAAACTACAAATGTTAAAGTTATACGAAGATAAAAATCTTCAAATATTTCAGGATAGTGGAAAAGAAGCTTGCAAACCGATCAAGGATGCATCAGATGGAACAGGTACATTTGCACTCTGTAAGCAGCTTGAAGCAGCCACAATAAATTCTCAATATATGGGATGTGTTTCTGATGTTTGCACAGACGCAAACTTAAAATGTCCCAATTTGGAGACTTTTGGACTTTTATGTCAGCGTCAGTTGAATGGTAAAACGCTTTCTGATTGGCGTACTACTTTGGAGTGTCCAAAACACTGTCCAGCAAATACAACATATAATATATGTGTGCCAGATTGTCAGCCATCTTGTACAGATCCTCTTGGAACAAAATGTCCACCTTCAAAAGTGCCATGTGTTGAAGGATGTCAATGCAGTGTCGGATATGTACAAGATCAATCAAAAATGCCATATCGTTGTATCAAGCAAAGCGATTGTCCTCCGATTCCAACAACAGTTCCTGGAGGTATTACTGATACAACTGGCTCCGATGGCGCGACAACAACATCTCGACTGAGTGGTAATACTACAGATGGGCCAATTGGAAATACATTGTCTGATGAAAATGTTAGCACCACTTGTAAGTTAAAAGAAGATCACGAAATAAATTTTTTTAAAAATTAGATAAATATATTCTAATACAAAATCTCTTATAGCTCCACCTGAAAGAAAATGCAACTCAACTAAAGTAGTATCCAGCTGGGCATGGGGAGACCCCCATTATAAAACATTTGACGGATTTCAATTTAGTTATCACGGAACATGTCCCCACGTTTTTCTTCAACCCTGTACTTCGATCAAAGGATATGAACATTTTTCAGTTAAAATAAAAAATATTAGAGTAACCGAAGGGGTTTACAAAAAGTAAGAAAACATAAACAAAAAATTTAGATAATGAATGTATTTTGCAGTCTCGCCGCTGTGGAATCGGCAAATATTGAAATTTACGGACAAAAAATTTATATTGATGGCCTTGGTAATCTCTATGTTAATGAAGTAAAACGTGGAATTCCATATTATTATCCATCACAACAAAATCCAAAATTATCTGTTGAAAAAAAAGACCAAGTGACGACAACTATAAAAACTATCGACCAGATTGATTTTCTGATTCTTTTAGTTGACTATGGAAATATTAATTTCACTTCTTTTTCCGTAAGCATTCCTGATTGTCCAGAGTTTTTTGGACCTGATGTACTTTGCGGCTTAGCTGGAAATTATGACAATAACTGTACCAATGATGTATCATTCAGAAATGGGACAAAATCCGAACTAATGGATCTTAACCACGATAATCCCTGTTGGTGTAATCAATCCATAGTAAATAGCTGGGGAAATGATTGGATCACAAGCGATTACTTTATGCTACCCTCTCAAAGTAACTCTGAATGTATTAAAGGCGTCGATACTAATGTTTCATCAGATTGTGTAAGTTTGCTAATGCATACATCTGTCATGTTTTTAATATTTTATTATAATTTTTTAATAACATATAAAAACATAATAGATGTATTTACTCCTGCACTTTTAAATTTTAAATAATTAGGTACTAATATAGTTCTTTCATTAAAATTTATATTTTAATTGTAAATAAAAAGATATTATTTTACCAAAATCCAAAAAAATATAAAATTTTTAACAAGATCACTTTAGAAAACAATAAAAAATTTAAAAAGGTACACTGAGAATTGACGTTTTTTATTCATGCGGGATCTAATTTTGCCAGTAAAAGAAAACAAAAAAAATTCATTAAACTCGGAATTTCTTGCGATGTATGGTGCTGCTGTAAAACACGCGTTTTTTCTTCTCTATTTCTTAGTAAAATCCTTAAAATTTCTATTTGTCTTTTTTGATTTATATATAACTCGGGCTTGGAAATTTTTATGCAGAAAACAGTTTTAACATTTTAAGCGCCATAAAGAATGTTAGAGCGAACAAAGTGGAAAATTTATAATGTTTTCTACAAAAAGTTTTTAAAATCAGAATCAATTAATTTTAAAGAATCATGTTAAAAAAAAGCCAAAAAAAATAATTTTACAGGTTGCCGGAAAAGATACTTGTAAACCCATCAAAGACGCATTAGATGGAAGAGGAATATTTGCACCATGTAAACAAGTTGGAGCTGCCACAATAAATTCTCAATATATGGCATGTGTTACTGACGTTTGTATGAGCCCAAAGTTTAAATGCCCTGATTTCGAGACATTCGGTCTTTTATGTCAGCGTCAATTAAATGGTACAGCCCTCTCAGATTGGCGTACATCTTTGGAGTGTCCAATGCAATGTCCTGAAAATACGACATATAATATATGTGTGCCAAATTGTCAATCATCTTGCACTGACCCACTGGCAACTAAATGTCCATCTTCAAAAGTGCCATGTGTTGAAGGATGTCAATGCAGTGCCGGATATGTACAAGATCAATCAAAAATGCCATATCGTTGTATCAAGCAAAGCGATTGTCCTCCGATTCCAACAACAGTTCCTGGAGGAAATACTGATCCAACTGATGAAGCACATGTATCTGGTGGAACAACCTCTAATAGTCATGAACAAGGTTCAACAACAAATCCAAACGGAACTGGGGGTAATACACATGAGGTTCCAGGCGGAAACACACAACCTGATATAAATGGTGGTATCACTTGTAAGTTAAATGAAAATCTCAAAAATAATTATGAGTAAACAATACAAATATATTCTAATGCCAAATCTCTTACAGCTCCGCCCCAAAGAAGTTGCAATTCAACAAAAGTTGTGACTAGCTCATTATGGGGCGACCCTCATTATACAACATTTGATGGGACCAAGTTTAGTTATCATGGAACATGTCCCTACGTTTTCCTCCAGCCGTGTACTTCCATCAAAAGTTATGAAAACTTTTCGGTTAAAATCAAAAATACACCATGGCATAATACATCGTAATAGAAAAAGATAAAAAAGTTTTTGAGTAATGATGAATGTGTTTTACAGACATGCCTCTATGAAATCGCTAAATATTGAATTTTATGGTCAAAAGATTTATATTGATGGTCATGGAAATCTTTATGTTAATGAAAAACAACACGTAATTCCCTATTATTATCCATCACAACAAAATTCAAAAATATCTGTTGAAAAAAAAGACCAAGTGACGACAACTATAAAAACTATCGATCGAATTGATTTTACAGTTCAATTAAGATTGACTGGAATAGTAAGTGTTCCTGACTACACTGATTTTTCCGTAAGCATTCCTGACTGTCCAGAATTTTTTGGACCTAATGTACTTTGCGGCTTAGCCGGTAATTATGACAACAATTGTACCAATGATGCAGTATACAGAAATGGGACAAAAATCGACTTAGAGCAGGATTCGACATCTCCTTGTGGAATATGGGGACCGGTTAAAGATGTAGTAAATTCATGGGGAAATGATTGGATTACAAATGATTACTTTGACCCGTTTTCAAATGATAGTGCGGAATGCCATAAAGGCGTAGAGACAAATATTTCAACAAATTGTGTAGGTTTTACGATCAAATTATTGGTAAAAAAGCGCTACTTTATATCAACTTGCTAAAAAACAATCATAACAAATTCTACATTTCAGGCTAGCGGTGAAGAAGCTTGCAAACCCATCAAAGATGCATTAGATGGAACAGGTGCATTTGCACCATGCAAGCAACTTGGGGATGCAGTAATAAAGTCTCGTTTTGAGGGATGCGTTTCTGATGTTTGCATAAGCTCACATTTAAAATGCCCCGATTTAGAAGCATTCGGATTTTTATGTCAACGTCATTTAAATGGTACAATGCTGTCTGATTGGCGTACACCAATAGGATGTCTGATGGAATGCCCTGAAAATACGACCTATAATATATGTGTGCCAGATTGTCAATCATCTTGCACTGACCCACTGGTAACTAAATGTCCATCTTCAAAAGTGTCATGTGTTGAAGGATGTCAATGCAGTGTTGGATTTGTACAAGATCAATCTAAAATGCCATATCGTTGTATCAAGCAAAGCGATTGTCCTCCGATTCCAACAACAGTTCCTGGAGGAATAACTGATACCACCAACCCTGGTGGCGCAACAACATTACATGGCCCTGGTGGAAGTACCTCTAGTGTACCAGGTCAAATTACAGATCAACCACCTCCAGGTCATGGAAGCACTGTAGTACCAAACCCTCCACAAAAATGTGAAGACTTACTTCGTAAAAATGTTTGTAAACAATTACAGCCTTTTTGTTTATTCCATTCATTCCGTAAAGCCGTTTCAACTTTGGCAGACAAGGCCGATCGTGATTCTTTAATGGCGGAAATCGAAAATTCTAAAGGCAACATCGATCAGTACTTAAGTATTCTTCAAAATCTTGTTATAAAAGGTGCCTACCCCGAAGAAGCTATTACGAAAATTAAACTTCCAGCAACTTCGGATAAAGAAACAACTCCAGGAGCAAATAAAACAATCAAAGCAAATTGTATTGCTCTTCAAGAACAGTAAGCTAATATGGCGTTCTATAAATGTTTGAAACGTCTAATTTTAGATGCCATTTAAATACTGATTCATCTGCATGTGCAAATTATATTGCACAGTGCAGCAATGATCTTAATGTTTCAGTTTGTAAAACAACAAGTAAATTTTTTAAGCAAATTTTAAACCCTTTTTATTATTCCTTTTTAGCTTGCACAACAACAAAAGAGTTTGATAAAACTATTACTGCTGAAATTATTTCAAAACTTTGTCCAGAAAGTTGTTTAGTTCCAGAATGCTACAGTATGTTTAACACAGGAGCAATAAAACATAAACGTGTTTTTTCAGATAATGCTGAAAAGCCTGGCGAACTTGATATTGATAATCTAATTGCTCCAGGGCTTTTGACATGTTTCTTCGCATAAAAATAAAACAAAAAATTATCTTTGAGTGATTTTTGTTTTATAATTTGCATAAAAACGTTAATAAATCGGACGTTAATATTAAAATTTTTTCTGGTGATTTAGTAATGAGTTATTATCAACATTAATTCAAAACCTTATACATTTATTTAGTTTAATAAAGTTTCAAACATGGAAAACGCAACCACAAAAAACACGGAATAATTTATGTATAAAAAGTTTATTTCTTTTACAAAAACTTTATTGCCATAAATTTACCAACAAAAAAACTTATGATTCCAACATCGACATTCAATACCACCCAAACATGAACCACTTTCAAAGCACTAAAAATATTTAGATATTTTAAATAATAAAAAAAATTCCGTGAGAAAAAATCATACATTATTTTTACATTTTTTGTTACATGCTTTGGTATTACATGCCGCCGCTTCAATAACAGGCATCAAATAAATCAAAGCAAAAATAAAAAGAAGAAAGAAAAGTTTTAGGTTTGACATAATCCGAGACGAGAATTTTAGATTTCTTTCTCCTCAATTCGGCTACTTTTGTATTTTATTTTAACACGTTGCGAAAGTTAGTTGAATAAATAACTTTCGCAACGTGTTTGCCGCAAAAATACACCCATGTGAGACTGTGTAAATACAATTATATATTTTCTAGCAATCTAATAAAAATTTAATTGTTTTTCTTTTTTTTGCAAAATGCAAAAAAATAAATGTTCATGTGAGTAATTTCATTTTTATATGTTTGAGTAGCAGAAAATAATCTCGATGAACCTTCATGTCATTCTTTTATCCTTTTTTTACTATTTTCTACTGGGATTATCTATTCCATTTTGATTGTCGTTTGTTTTTATTCAACAAAATTTAACAAAAAAAAAGTTTTTAAATAAATTAGGCTATTATTAAAACAATTATTTATTAAAAAACAAGAGATTATGTTAAATAAACTGTATTGAACACCAATAAAAAAATTCGCTATTAAATGACAGTGAGGAAAAAAGTTTCTGGACGTTCAAAGCATTCATAACTGAAAATAGTTTGTCAGTTTACATGTTTAATCGTTTTGGATAATTTTGATTTTCGGTAATCTCACAACAAAAACTTCAAATGGTCTAAAAGAAGAGCATGGATCCTGAAAAATTCATTTTTAGAATTTATATTATTTCCTTAAATGTGGTAGTTTGAATTAATAAAGCAATGAAAACATTTTCAATAAATTTACTATTTATAGTTTTATTGAATGTTTAAAAATTTGTTTACTTTTTTAAAGAAAAGAATTACAAAAAAAATGCAGTTAAAAACAACGCTTTTTTTAGTGATCAATGATTCATAGAAAAAGAAAAAGAAGGAAATGTCAAAAAATTGAAAAATGTTTTTTCTACTTTTTTGCACCATAAACAAATTTGCCACTTTAAAATATGGGTGAGAGTTTAATAGATTTCAATGTTATTTTTGTTTTTTGGTGTATTTTGAATCAAAATTTAACATTTATTCGGCATAGATAAAAAGATTAAAAGAATTTCTTTTTCCTTGCAAAAACACCGCATTTCTCACGTTTAATATCATACAAAAAATGTAAAACTTCTTTTGGTTCACATGTGTGTATTAAAAAAGTGAACGAAGGTTTTAAATTCTATTTAAAATATTTGCAAAATGTTAATAAACCAATATTTCTGCGCTTTAGGTTTATATGCGATTGTATTACAATTTTATGCAAACAAATAAGTGTTATAGTAACGTATAAAACATTTTTTGACAATTATTATACTGTAACAGGGCATCCACCACATCCAATCTTTGTTACTTTTGGATAGCTTGGAAGAGTTACATCATCACTGTCTTGTTGATTTACAAAAGTGAAAATATCTGTTGCATTTAACTGATTAACTAACGATCCTTCAGTAGCAATTACTGCTGCAATAAAACAATTATTTGTCGCAATACAATGAGGATATAAAGCAATAACGGGATCAATATCAGGATTTCCAAGTTGTATTCCAAAACCAGGAAAATCATAATCTGACTCATAATCTGGTGATCCTTCTGGTGCTACTATGTTATAACACGCTGTTGCAGTACAAATACATGGTGATGAGCAATTCCCTCGAACCCAGTAACCAACCCAATCACGATCAAAATAGTCTTCTTCATGATTTGAAGGAGTAGAGCCATTGAAATATGCCGTATAGCCTTTTGGTGGATTCATACATTTACCTAAAATATTATAGAATCACTGATAAAATACAAGGTGATTCTAAAAAATAATAAAATCACTTACTCACAGGATCAGCATTTGGGAAATTCCAGTCATATTCAATTACCACCCCATTTCCAACAAATAATTCAGCAGTACCCGCTGGTGCTGCAGTACCAGCTACACAGTCAGGTGGTTGTGTAGGTGGTGGTGGGCAGGTACATACAGTTGGTGTTGCTACAACCGGACATCCGTTGCATCCAATTCTCGTTATTTTTGGATAATATGCTAGCGTAACATCACCTTCCCCTTCTTCTTGAACATTATTAAATCTATCTGTTTCATTGAGGGGATTTACTAATGCTCCACAAGAAAAACCTGCAGCAATGAAGCAACTGTTGGGTGATTTACAATGAGGATATAAAGAAATTTCTGGAAAATTTGGATCATCATCATAACATTCTGAACGTGGGATATAACAAGCTGTAGCAGTGCATAAGCATGGTGATGAACAGACTTCTAGTGATTTCTCCCAATGACCAACCCATACACGTTCATAAGATGTACGATCTCGATAATTTTGTAAAGTTGAACCATTGTAATAGGCTACAATGCCGTTATCATGATTGCAAGTACCTTAAAATTTATTTTATAATTTTTGATTAGAAAAAAATAAATAATAATCAACATTTTTCGGTTCATGCACTTTTACTAGCAAATGCTATGGCGCGAAATACAAAAAAATACATGACGTACAACACCTAATCTAGCCTTTAGTAAACGAAGGAACTGATAGCGCGCTATCATAGAACAAAAAAGAGTATAAAATTCTTACCAACTGGTTTAGCCTTTCGAACAGCATTTTCATCTTGAAATATTGTGCCATGTTCAATAAATATTTTAGCAGTACCAGGTGGAGCTTCACACGTAGGAGGCATTGTTGTCGTTGTTGTAGTAGTTGTAGATGTCGTCGTTGTGGTACTTTGAGTAGTCGTTGTACAAAGTCCTGTCGCTGGTGAAACATATTGCAGCCGTTTAGCTTTCAAAAAATCTTTTCGACAAAAATAAAGCACCACATGATAATGTGTAATTTCATCAATAGGATCCATAGGGACACGATTAAATCCATGCCAATAATACAATGATCCTTGATCAAAATAATTTGTAACTGACATCATGAAGAGATTTATTCGACCGGCCAAATCTAATGTTTGAAATTGTTTATTGTAACTATTTGCAACTGCAGTAAATACTCCACGAGCTACACCCGCATCTGACAAATTCGCACCTGCCGCAAAATATTTACTAACAAGATACGGTGGACCAACATCAAAATACATTGTATATTTTGCATCAGTGAGATAAGCTTTTGAAAGTTGATGAATAATACCAATTGAAAAATTTCCAGCACGAATGAATTTGACAGCCCTATTTTTGATTTGTGGCTTATTCAAAAATAAATTCCATTTATCCATTGTTTGATCATTTATTTCACATAATGCCGGATCATAATTTGTTTGAAGGAAGTTAGCTAGCTCCGTATCAGCAGCTGTAGTTGCACCATTTATCAAATCATCATATAATTGGCATCGACATGTTTTTGCTTGAATTTTTTTCCATAAATCATCAACATATTTTTCATACCAAATTTGTAAAAAATCATCAACTGGTCCCCATTTTGTAACATTTTTAACTCGAATTGCTGCATACATTTGTGGGCAGAGGTCAAGTAGTTCATATTGAAAATTAGCAAGTTGATCAAGCGTTGATGTTGTTGTAAATGTATGAATTGTTTTGCAACGATTGTTATCAATCGTAGGACTAGCGTTTATTATTGCTTGAATGCTTGCACTACCAACAGGTGATGGTGTAAACAAAGCATCAAATGATGATCTTCGTATGGGCCAACGTGGGACATAGGAACTCCAAACAAATCCTAAAAGAATACCTTAATGGTAAAAGAATTTTGAGAAGGAAATTCTACCGTATGAAATGTCACAACAGATCCAAAACAATAAAGCAAAAGAAAACAGCTTCATTTTGTTTTAAAATGAAAAAACTCTTGTGTTTAAATTTTTGTTTGATTTCATATTCGTTTAAAAGTTTTCATAAAATTTTCCCAGATTCTTATATTTTCTCATTATTTAAAACGATAATAACACAAAAAAAAGAGTTTTAATTGTCTGAACATAAAAATCATTTTTGCTTTGTTAAAAGCGGTGTTAGAGTATGACATTTTCAAGTCACCAAAAAACGTCGCATAAATCCTGTGGATTTGTCGAGAAATTTCATTAAAGATATTTCCAGCCAAAACCCAATTAGGTATTGTTTAAATCTTAAAAAAGCTGAATTTTTTCTTCCTTTGATTTTTGATGCCGTATGTAGCGTCAAATTTTGTTTATCCTTTTCTTCTCTCGAAAACGTCAACAACACAGCTGTACAATTCCATATTTGTTAGCTTTTTTTTTCAAAAGATTGCATTATTCTGTGAGATAAACAAAAATATATTTTGAATACGTAGCGGAATTTTTTGGAAATAGAAATGAGCTGTTGCTTTTTGTTATTGTCAAAATTGAAATACACATCAGCTTCTTCAATGCCAAAAATCTCCAAAGAGAAATATCATTGATTGAGTCAGTCAACTGAAGAATAATCCAAATAAATCAAACACGAAAAACTGTTGTTGGAAGTGAAGTTTATATCACTTGCTGTATTTAGGAAAAAAGCATGCATGGAACTTGGCATATAAATTCAACTTCCACCAAATGTCTTTTTTAGTAGTTGTTACACAAGTAATCCATTTGTTTAATCAATTTTTTTCTAAAAAGATGTTTTATATTCACGAAGAGAAATAAACAGTAATATTTTAGTTTTAGTCAAGATGACACATTTAAATTTTATTTACTAAAGGTCGACGACATTTCAAATTCACTAAAAATTCATTCAAAAACAATCAATCAACTGCATAATTTATAATTTACGTTTTAAAACTGATTTTTCATGTGTAAATGTATCGAAGCCATATTTGCCATTATACCGACCCATTCCTGAGTTTCCAACACCACCAAATGGAAGAGTTTTAACACCAATATGTTTATGAACATCATTAATTGTAACACCTCCAGCAGTTGTTTTTTCTAAGAATTGCTTAATCTTTTCTTCATCATTCGTAAAAAGATATGAAGCAAGGGGCTTTTCATGAGATTTAATGTATTCCAAAGCTTCATTAAAATTATCGATTGGAAGGATTGGTAAGAAGGGGCCAAAGATTTCATGTTCCATAAAGGCATCATCTTTATCAACTTCAAGAACATGTGGAGCAATAAATTTATCTTCACGATCGTGATCAGCACCATGTTTGACAAGAACTTTTCCTTGTGAACGATCGAGGACATCAACGAGGCGGCTAAAAAGAGGGGGAGATATGAGAGCTGTTTTAAAAAAAACGTCAGTCGAAAAACCGTTTTTAGTAAAAAAATTTCATTTCGGTTTCTTGCTTATCGTGCCATCAAAAAACCTACTCAAAATGCCGTTCATTGATAATTCTTGAATACAATGGATGTTCTTTTGGATTATCACCATATTTTTTCTTGAGTTCTTCTTCAATAGCTGTAGCAAGCTTATGTTGAAAATCTTTTGGTGTTAAAATGTAATCAGGGGTGATACAAGTTTGCCCGACATTTGTCCATTTTGCTGCAACAATTCTTTCAGCAGTTTTTTTAATGTCTGCATCTGGTTCAACAACAACAGGGCTAAAATATTGAGGGATTTGATTGGATATAAGATATCCCGATATCATATATCCATTATATGATTAATGATAAAACTTTATGTTACAGTAAAAACTTCCAACAATACTTTTTATAAATAGTGGATATATGACATCCGGATATGAATCCGGATATGATATATACTTTCTTCAATTATTATTTAGCAAGATATGACAAATCCACTAATGGAATAATGATGTAATTTTTTACCGTAAAGTACCCGACAAGGGGGTTAAAGGAAAACATTGAGAATATATATGAAATCCCGATATTGTATATTGCCTTATTTATTATAATTAATAAAGCTGGATATGATAAATCCGCTAATTAAATGATGATGAAATTTTTTGTCACTTTAAGACATCCAACCCGCGGTTTCAAGAAATACATTTAGAGGATAAATAAAATCCGGATATCACATATCAACTCTCAAGTCACTACAAAAACTTCCAACTTACCATTTACCCCCAAGCTCTAGCGTAACCGGTGTTAAATGCTTGGCTGCTGCAGCCATAACAATCTTTGCAACGGGTGGTGCACCAGTATACATGATATGATCAAATTTTTCTTTCAACAAATCTGTTGTCTCATTAACACCTCCTTGAACAATTGTAACAAGACGAGGATCAAAATATTTTTTAACCAAATTTTCAAATAAATCTGAACTATTTGGTGCAAGTTCAGATGGCTTAATGATGCATGTATTTCCTGCAGCAAGAATGGCAACCAACGGCCAGAAACACATTGAAACTGGATAATTCCATGGTGCAATTAGAAGAACAACACCCTTTGGATCCTTGACGATAAAGGCTTCAGCGTCTGCATCAATGGGAGAATGAGAAGTATCAACTTTAGTTGGAGCTGTCCATTCATCAAGATGTTTAAGAAAATATTCAATTTCACCAAGAGTTGCTTGAACTTCCATAGCTTCAGTGTAAGCGGTGTGCTAAAAAAGAAAGGATAATGTAATTGTGAAAGAGTATCGAATCATAATCGATGTAAAGATAAACGGCATCTCTCTAATAAAAAGAGTCTTACCCGTTTAAGATCTTTATGAACAACTTTTCCAAGTTCACTTTTATTTTCTTCAACTAGCTTCTTCAAAGTATTCAAAGCTTCCTTTCTTTTTTCAAGTGGACGAGTTGCATCACTCAAAAAATATTTTCGTTGAGCTTCTACCAGATCGTGATAAGCCATTTTTAGCAATTATCTGAAATGCAAATTAAGTTAATTTTTAAGTTATTCATTTTAGCATTAAACACGTTGAAAAAAATAAATCATTTTTCTATTAACTCTATCGAACTAAAAATGATTTAAAGCAACCTCAATCAATAAAAAGAAAAAAGAAAAAGTTCACTCTAGTTGCCCTTTTTAATGAAAGATAAGAGTCTCATAGGTATCAAAAAATGCAAGAAAAATAATTTTCATCTAATCCAAAAATGTGTTTGAAACTAGAATTTTAACACTGATAACTTTGTGTTTCAAATTGTCTTCACAAAAGCTACGAAAAATGTAAAAATCAAAAATAGAATTATAATCAATTCTTTTATATATGTTCTTTTTTTGTAGAATAAAACCATGAATATTATTTTTTTGCTGACAAATATGGACGCAAACTAAAGGTCATCTTATCAATCATCTATCAATCTTTTTCTCTTTCTTCCTTTAAAAAGGAACAAATTTTACACAAAATAATCTCATCAAAAATATGAAAAAGATGGATACATTTTTTGTGGTTTCATTATTATTCTATCGTGCTCTGATAGCTGATCGCTTTCTTTTATTCTAACAGCAGCAGAAATCACATTTATAAAAGTTAAAGCAATAAAATTATGATGTTGTTAATATCATTGAGATATATAAATTGGATAAGTTTACAAAAAACAACAGTGTTTTGTTATACAGTAGTAAATTGCTTAAAAGCCAAACAACTGTTAAAGAATTTACTGCTGCGATGAATTTTAAAAAATCAGATACATCAAAAACACATTTTTGCAGCAAATAAAAAAATATTTTCATTAGATAGAGTATTGCAATTACCTTATCAGAAAGATAGAGAAAGAAATTTTAAAGATTAAAATTGTCTTCATAGAAGAATTCCTTTTACTTTTTTGAAGTTGTTTCTTTAAAAAAGTTATGTTATAATCATTTTTTATTGATTAAAATGGTATTTCATGTTGGGATTTGTCCCTGGCTTGGTCATGTATCGATATACAATAGTGAAACCAAAGAAATTAATGACATTGAAACTGTAAAAGGTTTTCTTGTTTGCTTTTTTTAAATGTTGAATTTTTTCTATTTTAGTTTTAAACAATGATTTAAAAAGAGTATCTGTTATATATGAGTGTATTAGATCACATATAACTGGTGATCTTGGATGTGTTTGTATTTGCTTATATTCGGATTATCCACAAGAAATTCGTAAAAAATTTATTGAAGTTGGATTATTTTATGGATTTGAAAAAATTGAAATTATTTGTCGGTTAGCAGCAGAATTTATAAATGCAATCTCCCAATCTCATTTTAATGGTGAAGGTGTAATTTGGATGTTCGACGGAAACATGTGTCATATATGGAAAAAGAGTAGCAAAAAATTTACTTACATAGATAACCAATTACTTGTTTCAAAATATGGGATTCAGACAGTATTAAAGGCCTTAAAATTTACTGAGAATCCATCTTTTATATTGTATAAACAGAATACTGGCTTTGATGAAACTATTTTAACTTCTTTTTTAACTGGTGTTTCATTTTTTACTTATCGATTCGAAAAATGGAGAAGATGTGCACTCATAAAGGCACGAATTAATGCAAATGATGTAGATGTTATGAAATTTGACGCTGATAATGTCTTGGATGAAACATTAACTATAAATATATTCGAAAAAGATATGGTGACGCTAAAGACATTTTTATCTATTCCTTTAACAAAACACATAAAATACAAAGGAAACGAAAATGTGAATATGCTTTCAGTAAGTTCTGTAAGATTAACTTTGGCAATACACAATATCAAAATAGTTTTTTGTGTGTAATTAAATGTGTCAAAAAGCTATGGATACAGTATTATTTTCAGATTATATGCCAAAACGGCAAAAGACAAAACTATCCTATTCCAAATTCGAATAATTTTCTTTTGTCCTTTATGATTGATACAAATGGTATTTATTCCTTTGAGTGTGCTGACCTATCATCTTACAACACTACCATTAAAAAACCTCTCAACGAAGAATTTCACCGAATTCAAAAAATCTACACTTTTCCAAAAAAAATTTACTTTGACAGGAATGATACAGTCGGGATTGATTTAGGAAATTCAAATTGCTTTGCAGCTGTAACTAGAAAAAATAGGGTAGAAACAGTAGTGCTGGATAACAATGGTGAAAGACATCTTCCATCTTACGTCTCATATGATATGAAAGAAGAATTATGCGGACAATTAGTTATCAACAGATTTTTCAACCATGCAAAATCCAGTGTGTATAACATACAACAATTTTTGGGGGGAAATACGAAGTCCGATTATACTTCTGAAAACTCATCTTTTAATGTTATAAATGTTAGTGAAAAACTCAAAGTTGATTTTCAAAGCGGTGATCATAAAATATCTAAATATCCAGAAGAAGTATCAGCCTTTTTGCTAAAACATATTAAAAAAGAAGCAGAAAAGTTTCAAGGAAAAAAGCTCTCAGATGTTGTTATCACTGTTCCTCAAACATTTAAAGAACAACAAAAAGAAGCAACACATGTTGCAGCATTGCTTGCAGGTTGGAAAAATATTTATTTACTTCCAGAGCATATTGCAACAGTATTTGGTTATTTAAATCGTAACCAAATTTTTGTAGATTCTAATATTCTATTGTTCAATCTGGGTGGAAATTCTTTGAATATTAGCTTTATTGAAATAAAAGACTGTTATATCCATTCAGTCAAAAATATGTCAGTTACATCGGTGAACGGAAAATGCTTTGATGAACTTCTTTTCATGTACTTTTCTCAAAAACTAGAATGCGACTATGCTATTTCAGTATTCGACAAACAAACAAATTATAAACTTAGAAAAGAATGCCGAAATTTAAAACACTGTTTATCTGTTGAAAAAGAAGCTTCGTAAGTTTTTACGTTGTTTTTAAATGTAAAAGTCAGGTTTAACAAAACATGCAAGCGTTTATTAAAAAAAGTTTTTAAAAACGAAAGCTACTTTATAATATAGTATCATGAAGGTTAAATTTAAGGTTGAACGTCGAAGATTACGACTCCACAATTGATGATTTTATTTCAATTTCTCAAGCAGAATTTGAGGTTTTGGCGGAAGAGTTAAAAAACACAATAATAATGTCAATGTGGCAAACTTTAAATGGAAATATTCATCCAAACCAAATTCTTTACGCTGGAGGAGGATGTCGTATGCCAATGATAAAAAAGTTACTCAAAGAATTATTTCCAAAAGCTGAACATTGTTGTGATAAACATCCTGACGAAATTGCGGCAATAGGGGCTGCCAGTTTTGGAAATTGTTTTGATTTTTATGCACAAGAAAAACAAGAAGTTTTCGAAATACCAGAGCCTTACATGGTTAAAAACAAGAAAAACAACGTCGTTGGAATTAGCTTTGGCTCAAGTAATTGCTCTGCAACTGTAAACCGCAAAGATGGCATCGAAACTTTGCCATTAGATAATGTGGGACAAAGAATGTTACCGTGTTATGTTGCATTTGATGAAACGCGTGAAAAATGTGGTCAAATTGTAATTGACAGAATGCACCGTAATTTTAAATCCACTGTGTTTGATACACAGCAGATTATTGGAAAAGGAGCCAAAAGTTTAAAGAATTTGTATGACTGGCCATTTGAATTGAACAATGTTGACACTAATAAGAATGAACAGCGAAATGACAAAAATTGGGATTACGAAATCTTTGAGGAAAAGAATACTTTAATTGAAGTTGAATCATACAATGGAAAAATTTTAACGCCCCCTGAAAAAATTCTCTCTGCTTTACTAAATCACATTAAAAGAAAAAGCGAAGAATTTCAAGGAAAAAAATTATACGAAGCAGTTATACCTGTACCAGAAAGTTTTAACGAAGAACAACGCAAAGCAATATGTATTGCTGCATCACTTGCTGAATGGGAAAATATACATTTATTACCAAATCCCGTAGCAGCTGCATTAGGATGTTTGTGCCAAGGCGGTGACAGCATCTATATGAAAATTGCGCCTTGTTACATGCCAGGAGACTTGGAACGTACAATACTATGCTTTGATTTAGGTGGTACTAGTTTAAGTATTAGTATTATGCAAATAAAATTCACTGAGCAAAATCATAATATAAAAATAGAAATATTACACAAAAATGAAGACCACGATTTATGTGGCAGAAAATTTGACAAAATATTGTTTGAACATTTTAAAGACGAATTGAAAATATATTATCAAATTTCAATAACAAATGATCAAATACACAAGCTCATGACGGAATGCCAAAATATTAAACATCATCTTTCGGTGAGTGAAAACTACAGGTTAGTTACCAAATTTTTGGTTTTCAATAATTTTATTTTTTATAGCCTTGATGTAGAAGAGTTTGATATAAATGTAGAAGGCTACATCGGAATTTCCAAAGATCAATTTGAACAACTCGCTGAAGAAATACTTGATCAAATGAAATTAAAAATTACAGCCATTTTAAGCAATATGGAGTATCGACATCATCAAATTGATAAAATACTATATGTAGGTGGAGGGTGTCGCATGCCAATGATAAAAAAATTACTCAAAGAAATGTTTCCAAAAGCTGAACATTGTTGTGATAAACATCCTGACGAAGTCATTGCCATCGGAGCAGTTTATTATTCTTGTTATCTGAACCCACGCTATTTATCTCACTTTACGTATGATAATTATTGTACCATTAACATGCCTTTTTAATTCCGTTTTACTCTGGTCTTTTTTATCATACATATTTATTTCAAAGAAATATTGATCGATGGTCTAGACCAAGAAGGATAAGATTCCAACTCACAATTTTTTTTCTATGAATGCCACTTTTTTGATGCAAATAGGTTTTCTCTTTTCTGTATACCGTAAACTCTCTAATTGGCATCAGTTAATGGTGCCAATTAGAGAGTCCAGCACCCTCAAAACGAGCCCGCTTTGCAGAAGTTGTTCATTCACTAATTTGCTTACAACGGACTCGGAATTGTGTCGCTGCTGCTTTACCAGAATGACTCTTTGCGTACTTCACAGCTTCCAGCTTTTCCTCTATAAAATACATTCTTCGTTTTCGAGAATTGCCATTTTCCATTAGTACTGCTTCATCCCCAGACATATTATCCATTTTTCAATTTTGTATCAAATTTAGAATATTTACAACTAGATAAATTTTAAAATTTGGAATATTTGATAATAAATTTAGTTAATCAATTAACAAGCAGAAGACTTATCTTTTATTGCATAATATACAAAATCAATGACCTGTTAAATTAAAAAAAATTTTATTTTTTTGACCCCTTTGCTTTATGATGTGCTACAATTAGAGATGCGCTTTTATTTTTCGTTCAAACTTTTTTTCGTGCTTTAATTAGAGAGTTTACGGTAAATTAAAAATCAGTATTTAACGACAAAGTTGTATACAGTTTTTGTACTCTGTAATGTCATTTTATCAGTGAAAAAATGTATGAGAAAAAATGAAAACAAAAAAATTCAATTATATAAAAAATTTGTAATTTATCATTAATCTAATTGTTAAATTTAATAATAATTTTCTTTGGGAAAGTTTTGTTAGCTTTGAGGTAAAGTATTGAACAAATGGCAGTATCAACGGCACCAAAAAATACAATGTGTGGGCCACTTGGTGCAGTTGTTTGGAGAATTGATGTCTAAAAAACGTTTTAATTTTAATCTGTTACAAGAGTGATTCTTAGAGGGTATGCTCGAGTAGATAATTAAATAAAATAGAAACTTCCGAGAACTTTTATTTATACACAACTTACTTTTTGCAAAATAAACCCACAAAAATGTGGAAAAAAATCAAAAATAAAACCATAAATTAATAGTTTAAAGATAATTTTATTTGCTTTTGAGACATTCTGATTCCCATGAATAGTTTTTCTTATCAACATGCCAAGAAATATTGCAAAAATACTATTCAAAATAGCAGTACAGTATCTTGTATTCAAATAAAATAGCGCTTTGGATTTCTCTAACATACATGCAAATATTCGACAATCTGTCTTTTTCGTAGTTGGAATATCAGGAATAAAATCAAAAATAAATACAATAAAATTTATGCAAATAAGAAATCCCAAAGCAATGATGCTAGCGTAAAATCTTTTTTGGTACGAATATTTTAATGGTAAAATTAACAGCAGTATACGATCAATCGATAAAAACATTATACAAATTGAATTTGTCATCAGCCCCAGGGCAGTGAAAGTGCCACTAAAGTGCAGCACATATGCATTGTATTTTACAATATCTGGTCGCCATAGGAGGGTCATGTATGTAAAATGTATAATACCAAAACATGTTTGTAAAATATTACAACAAATACATAAAAATATTGGAGGTGAAAGTTGAAACTGATGTTGATATTTTGATTTATAAATTAAATATAAAAATATAACAAAAGCTACAAGCTGTAAAATTGCTCCAATAGCATACTCCAAAAGTATTACAGTATTTGGTAGCTCTATTACTCCCATAGAAATCTATTTTTTATTCAAATTAATGCAACAAAAATTTTTAAGACATCTTTGAAGCTTTAAAGTCACAAGATATGTAACTTCTTTTTCGAAGAAAAAAAATACTTCCGTTTTTAAGTTTTAAAAGTGTCAGATAATTACTGACATAAATATTATAAATTTACACGTACTTTTTGGGGTGCATGTGAAATATAATAATTATAGAACACAAGAATTGTGGTGGTAAAAAAATGGCAATAAAAAGTTGTTAAAGTAACAATTTTACAATACATATCTCTATTAAAGAAACCAAAAAACTTCTTTTTAGTGTTTTTAATGATTCATAATTGTAAATGGAAAAATAAAAAACAAGCTGTCATAGCTGAAAAGAATGCTGTCTGAAATATGTTAATGAAAGGTTAAAATTGTATTTGGCAAATTTTAACTGAAATAATGAAATATTCAAACAAAATAGTCAAAAAATATTGTTTTATCAAATTTCTCACAGAACATTGAAGTTTTGTTTGTGTTTTTTTAAAATTAATTAATGTACTGTTGGGGTGCATGAGAAAATATAAAATTCCGTTTTTTAAAGCACTTAAATAAGAAAAATTATTTGAAGTACTTTTGAATTTCTGGATTATAGCAAAAAATAAGTAAAATTCAAATTTTTCAAAATAAATTTTTTTTCACTTTTAAAACAATTTTTCGTATTTTCTTACTGCCAATTGCCCTATTGTATACATGAAATACCTATGGCTTTTAAAAAAAACAAGAACTCAAACACAGTTTCTTAAATCCTTTTTATTTTTCTCGATGAACCTGAAAACACAAATATTACTTCAATTAAAAGATTTTCCTTCTATGAAAAAAAATGTCTCCTCTTCGAAGACTCTTTTTTTTGTTTTCAGTATCTCTTTTTTTGCGTCATCAATTGCATGTCATTTCTTTGTTTTCTTTTTCTTTTTCTTTAAAAAAAGTACATTGAAGCCTTTCCTCCTAACAATGAAAAAGAAAAAAAAGATAATTACAAAAGAAAAGAAAGAAATTGTGTTAAAAATAGATCCAGACACAAAAGATACTTTTATTGGACAATCAACTCAACTGTATACAAAAGTGAAAACAGGTCTTCCGTAAAAGTGAATAAAAAAGAGAAAAAAAATATGAATAAATAGTAGCTTTAAAAACAAAAAAAAATTTCTTTTAGATCAAAGATGACCAAATTGAGAGAAGAAGAATCTGTTGAAAATTTTAAAGATGCAGAATTTTTAAGAAAAATTGTATTATTTGGAATAGCGATTTCAACAACTACTGTAATTTCTTTGATTATTGTTATACCATTGTTGTATAGTTATATACAGTATATCCAATCAACACTTCAAAATGATGTTGAATTTTGTCATCATAAGACTAGTATGTTATGGGATGAATATCTTATGGTAAGGTTGTATTAGATTTTGTTTTAAGGCCATAACATTAATGTAATAAATTACTGTTTATTATAACAGTTCCCATAGCACATTTCATCATAAAAGTTTACATTTTACAGCTTCAAACAAGTTCTGATTCTCCTTCACTTCGATTAAAACGCCATACTTATGTTCCTGCAGGTTTTGCTCCGCAATATCAATATTTTCAACGTATGCAAATTTTCAAATCTACTACCTTAATTCCCAATTTTAGAAGCACCACAATTTTATCAAGTTAAACGCCACTCTTATCAACGACAACCACCAGTTGCAACAATTTATCAACAAGGCTCGGGAAGAACTTCTGATATTCGAAGCTCAACAACAACTTCGACGTCACAAGTTTGTTCATGTGGAATGGGTCCTGCTGGACCACCGGGTGAACCTGGAATTGATGGTGAACCGGGTACAGATGGCCGTCCAGGGAATGATGGAATGAATGGTCCAGATGCTGCTCCCGGACAACGTCCAAAAGCTTCAGATTTTTGTTTTAATTGTCCTGCCGGACCACCTGGTAAGCTTGTTAAATTATGGTAGTTGTATTTATTTTGTATATTTAGGTCCACAAGGAGCTCCTGGTCAAAAAGGCCCTCCTGGACTTCCAGGGCAAGATGGTGAAAATGGCCTTTCTCTACCACCAGGTACCCCAGGACCTCGTGGCCCTCCTGGACCCATGGGTTTACCAGGTGAAGATGGAGATCGTGGACCACCTGGGTCACCTGGAAGATTATTACCAGGATATGCTGAACCCGGCCTTCCTGGGCCAAATGGACCACCTGGGCAAAAAGGTGAACAAGGGCAACCTGGACGACCTGGAGTGCCAGGCTCTCCAGGTGATGCAGGACTACCAGGAGAAATGGGTCGACCCGGTGCGCCAGGAAGACCAGGACCTATTGGACCAGTTGGTAAGTGCTTTTGTATTTTTAGCTTAAAAAAGATTTTAAACTTCTATTTTCTTACAGGACCTGAAGGCGAAAGAGGATATGAAGGCAGTTGTTCACATTGCCCTGAACCACGTACACCTCCAGGATATTAATGCTGTTACTCTTTTAAATGTTTATAATATTTTTAAATAAAAATTGCAATAAAACAGCTGATTAATTATATGTTTATTTTTTTTGCAGCAACACATACAAGGTCATTTCTCGGAAGCATAAATTTACTTTTTTAATGATCGCATTGCATAATAGAGATTCACTTTCTTTTTTCTTTAAGTGCATTTCCAACCTGTTTTTAGCTCTTCTTTCACTGAAGTCTCTTATTCACTTTTTGTTGTGGTTGCCTCCGGGCATATTCATCTTTCTTTACATTAAAGAAAGAAAAAATAGCTCTAATAAGATTAAAAAGATCAAAAGATTGCAACAATTATGTAATGAAAATGTTACTCATGTTTTAACGATGTTTCCTGAAAGTACATATGCAAATTTCGTAATAGCAAAAACAAATAATAACACCTTTCAAAAGTATGACCTATAAAATTTCACGAAACAAAAACAAGAAATCAAAAATAACTTTTCTTTTTCACTTTCCTTTGTTTTTTTTTATCTGCTACTTTCTCTGAAACAAAGAAAAAAATGTGTTTGAAAAAAACTAAAAAAAGCGGAAACTGGTTTAAAAACATTCTTTTTTTGGCCTAACTTTAACCACTAAAGAAAAAAGAAGAAGATGCTTGACATTTGTGCTTCTTATAATCACTTAAAGGTTTATGAGAGAAGAAGGGCGTAACACTTGTTTCCATTTATTGAAACGTTCCACTTTTAAACCAAATTTAAATTAGTATATAAAGTTAGCGAAAATATGATATTGCCATCACTCGGCTTTAGGCAAAGCAATTTGAACTAAACGTAAGTTTCTATCGCTTTTTTTGTTTTCGTATAAAAATTGTAATAACTTTAAAATTTTAGATGGGCCAAGACAAGGACACCCAAAAGCTGTTGACAGATGAAGCCGAAAGTTTGAAAAAGTTTGCATTTTTTGGTGTTGCTATTTCAACCGTTGCAACTTTAACTGCAATTCTTGCTGTACCAATGTTGTATAACTATATTCAATATGTACAATCTTCACTTCAAGAAGAACTTGCATTCTGTAAATCACGAAGTGAAAATTTATGGGAAGAATATTCAAAAACTACACATACAACTGGATTTTCTCCTCGTTTGAAGCGTGGCGCATATTATGGTGGACAACAAGGTGGTGGTGGATATGCTACTGCTCCACAACAACATTATCAACCCCAACAACAATATCAGCCACAACAACAACACTACCAACCACAACAACAACAATACCAACCTCAGCAACAAAGTTATCAACAACAATATCAACCACAACAGCAACAACAACATTATCAACCTCAGCAACAACAATACCAGCCACAACAACAACACTATCAACCCCAACAACAACAACAACAGCAACACTATCAACCCCAACAGCAACAACAACAACATTATCAACCTCAACAGCAACAACAACAAACTTATCAACAACATCCGCAACCTCAGCAACCACAACACTATCAACAACAACAAACTCAACAAGTTCATCATCAACAACAAACTCAACAGCCTTATCATCCTCAACGTCCTCAACCCCAAGGTAAGCTTAATCTTTTGCAGCAACAAAACACTAAAGCAAATTTATCTTTTATAGTTCAACAGCAACACCGAGCTGTTCATCAACAACAACCTCAACAAAATTACAATGCTTTTGCACAAAGCCATCAACAAACTGGATTCAATTCTCGTCCATCATCTGGTGCATCATGCTGTTCATGCGGTATCGGAAATGCTGGCCCACCCGGCCCACCTGGACCTGATGGAAGCGACGGAAACGATGGTCAACCCGGAAATGACGGAGCCCCTGGCCCTGATGCTGCTCCTGGACAAGTCCCACAAGCTTCTGACTTCTGCTTCTCCTGTGAACCTTCTGCTCCTGGACCAGCTGGTGGCCCCGGACCTAAAGGTCAACCTGGTAACCCTGGACCTCCCGGAGAAAGCCCTGGTCCTGCTAACCCTGGTGCACCTGGACCTGCTGGTCCTCCCGGCCCCGCTGGACAACCTGGTAATGCTGGAGCACCTGGTAAGATTTTTCTATCTACTTTTGATAAGTATAAATTTCAATATCAATTTTCTAGGACAAGCTGGAGCACCTGGTCAAGTACAAGACGCCCCTGGTCAACCCGGCCCAGCCGGTCCTCCTGGCCCCGCTGGACAACCCGGTCAACCTGGCCAACCTGGATCATCCAATCCCGGACAACCTGGACCTCAAGGTAATCAACTTTAATTTAAGCATTCTATATTATACTTTTATATTTTAGGACCTCCCGGTGATGCTGGTGCCCCAGGTCAACCCGGGCATGCTGGACAACCTGGTCAACGTGGCCCCGATGGAGATTCCGGAAGTGGCGGAAAATGTAGTCACTGCGCTCCACCCAGAACGCCTCCAGGCTATTAAAATACTTTTTTATTTTAAAATTTTGCTTCTTATATACTGCCATGAAAAAAGAAAGCCTTTCAAAATCGAAAGAATCTCAGGAGTTTTATAGTTTAATTTTTTTGAACATTGTTTTTCCTCTTTGTATAAACCAAAGTAATAAAATGATTAGATAAATCTTTATTCAACAAGTAAAATTAAATGTAACAGTTTCGGTTAATAATAATAAGTTGCATTAACATGCAAAAAAACAAAACAAATAAAATTATTATTCTTCTTTTTTAACAATTGTAGAACAAAAAACGACTTCATAGTCTTCTTCAGCTGTAGGATTATTTGTTGCACGACGTAAAATCATTTTGATTCCAGAAGGTGATGCATCATTAACAGATTGAGGTGAAACACCATAAACAGATGAAGTTGTGACCTAAAATTTATCGAATTATTGTTCATATAACGCGCCGCCAATCATATGTTCCAACAAAAGTTTAGTAAAAAGAGCGATTTTATTATTTGTTATGCCCAAAACAGTATTTTTAATAAGCATCTATTTAAAAAAATTGTTTAACGATTTGTACTTAAAATCGTAATTAATAAATATAGTTTAGAAAATTGATTTAATTCACTTTTTTTAGATATTGTTAGTCTTTTAAACATAAACTCAAAAAAATTGATTTTTGAATTTTTTGTTAATGAAGTTTTTAACAAATTTTATAAATATAAAACTTTTTTTTATTTTGTTAAGCATTTCTAAGGAATCCTTAACAAAATATGTTTTCATTTTTTGTTAAGCTTTTCTAAGGAATCCTTAACAAAATATGTTTTCATTTTTTGTTAAGCTTTCCTTAAGGAATCCTTAACAAAATATGTTTTCATTTTTTGTTAAGCTTTCCTTAAGGAATTCTTAACAAAATATGTTTTCATTTTTTGTTAAGCTTTCCTTTGTAATGTTTTTTGAAATAAAAAGCTCCCGCGCGGATTGAATGCCGCGCTCTTGCTTGAAAGTCTAACGCTTTTACCGCTAGGCCATTGCAACAACTAGAAAGGTCACTTGTTTTCGACTCATGTTGAAAATGCGTTTTTTCTTTGGCAAAAAGAGAGAAAATGTTTCTTCTTTTTTTACACTATTTTTTCTTCCTCTTTTTTAAAGTTATAATAATTTTTTTAAAATAATTATTTAAAAAAATAGTATTGTAAAAAAATAGTATTGTAAAAAAAATGTTTTTTTAAGAATAATGTTGTTAATTTTTCAAAGGAATTTGTTTAAAAAATTTATGTACAAACAATAAATAATAAAATGCAAATTCAACAAATAATTTTATATGCATTTTCTTCAGTTTTTGAAATATAAAATTTTTTAAAGCTTTAACAAAAACATTAGTCAGCATTTTGAGTCGTTGGAAGTGAAGGTGGAACTGGGGATGCCGGAATTGAAGGTGGTTGAGCAGACGTTGATTTTGTTTTTCTTTTACGTGATTTTGGTGTGGTCGAAGGGGCATCAGCTTTTTCTTGCCATTTTGCTGTCATGCATTTTGATACAACTTCTTTGCATCTGGCAGCAATATTTGGATTTCGTGATAAAATTGTAATTTTTTGACATTCTTTAATTTCTTTGACGGTTGAAGAAATAATCAAATCAATCCCTAAATGTGAGTATAAAGTGTAAAATTAATATGTTTATTATAGAACTTACATTCCATTGGTGGTTCATAAAATAAGCATGTGCTTTTGTCATCACAAAACTTGAAAAGAGAAGAAATATCTGTCATATCCATATAATTTCCAACTTCAATGGATTTTACTTCACTTTTCTGTTGCACATGGGCAAATACGGTATCAAGATTTTTGTGTGCATCTTCCAATAGCAGAAATAATCGGACTTGATTTGTAACAATTGGTAATTTGCCGTTTTCTAAATAGTTCGAATTCAAATTTATTTTAAAAACTTTTAAATACACACCTGGTTTTTGATATTTTTTAGTTTGCAGCTGTATATTCCATAAAACTGGAATTTCTTGACCAAGATTTTCATCATTGTTTTTACACAAATCCAAAATTAAACAATTAGGTGGTAGAGTATAAGTACTCCATTCGATATGCTTAAAATAGAGTATAAAAAATTGAATTGCTTTTCAAAACTTACTTCAAAACAAATAATCAGTTGATAATTTTGTATATCAGTTACATCTTCTACATGTTCGAATTGTATACTATTTACAGTATCCAAAAATGTTGCAATATTTTGTTTTGCTTTTTCGATATCAAAATTGTCTTGTCTTGTGAGTAGTTTTTGAATTCTAAAAGTATAAATTAAAAATTTTTTCTAAGTTACAGTAACCCACGATCTGTTAGTAAGTAGAAAATGAGCTTGTTCTTGTGTAATTGTTTGAGGAAGATTAAAAGCAGTAATAGCATCTTGAAAACTTCCATTGTATTTTACACCAGAATTTTGCAGCTGTTGTTGAAAATCGCTGACAGTGGTTTTAAAATCCTATAAAAGAAATTAAAGTATTTAAGAAACAAATTTTACTAACTTTTAATGCATCTTCAATGCTATATGTCAATGATAATTTTTTTAAAATATCTATTGAAAATGTTGAATTTTTTCGATAGCTTTGGCTGAATGCTAACCAAAATGCTTCAGGATTAAGAATTTTGATTGTGCCATGTTTGTATGGAGCTGGACAAAATTGAACACCTTTCTTAACAGCATAACAAATTTCATCAGAGGTAAATTTCGTTGCTGTTGTTAAACAAATTTCAAAAATATCAAGAGGAATGCCAATAAAAAATGATAAACTTTGTGGCATTTTTTCGGATGGAAATAAGTAATTATAAAGCTTTTTAAGTTCTGCAATCGTTTTCTTTGTAACAGATGCTCGACAAATATTATTTTTTTCTAATTCATTTCTTATGACGGATACCTAAAAGATTGTTTTTTTAATTTGAAATTTTTTAAAAACTTTTTGCCTTTTCCATGTACGATAATGGATGTTGTTTGCTTGATGTGGTTGAAGTTAGACCAATTTCAAGTGCGCCATATTGATCATTTCTTTCAAACACTTTGCATTTTAGACTTTGTGGAACTGGTTGTCTTGATTGTTGCATTTCTAAAATTGCTCCCATAGTTTGGTTCCCATCAGCAATTTCATAATTATCTTAAATATGTAATTATTTTAGAACTTAAAATAAAAAGAAAATATTACCAGCAATTGTTGGATGTTTAGTTACAATTAAAACAATACTTCTGAAATCAAGGAGTTTACTTTCAAATAGTCGTCTTATTTCTTTAACAAGTGGTGGACAAAGGCGTCTTCGTGATAAATTTAAATGAATTTTACTAATTGGTATTGCTGATATTTGTGAAGAAATAAAAAGTCGTTTATTACTTTCAAGATTTTTTAATAAAATTCTTAACTGTTCTTGAGCAGGTGTTACGGTAGCTGCATTTGTTTCTTGATCAGCTTCAGATGTAATTTCATTATCTAAAAATCTGTATGTGCATTTTAAAAATTTCTAAATTTTATCTCACGTGTTGTTGAAATCAATGTCACCAATTCATCTGGATTTTCAGGACATAATTCGTCATCATCAAAGACAACACAAGAATTTGGCATAATAAATTCTGAATGATTTTCATTTGTTTGACAATGTATCTAAGATTAAAAACATTGTTATTTTAAAACGAAATTTTTATAGGCAAACTTTTATTTTATATTCAGGTCCCAAATCATTTGTATATGGAGTATAAATTGTAATATGACATAATAAACCCTTAACACGATTTTCATCTGTATCTCTTTTGAATTCGATTTCATTTGTTTTTAAATTTAAAATAAATGCTGTAGTTGTAATAGATTCTGGAGTGCACTGAACAGGGCATTTTGGTTCACTGAATAACATTAAAGAATGAATATTTTCATTTTGAATATCTGGTGGAATATCGCGAATTTCTTGCCAACCGTTGCATAATTTGGAAAATAATTTCATCTTTATAAATACTGAATATGCTTTTATATCTTCTCTGACAACTAAATGCTAAACGGATGAATCTAAAAACATTACATTATTCATATTTTTTATAGAAAAGAACGCTTTAACTTACTTTATCTGCTGTCAGCAAAAAATTTAAGAAATTACAAATCTTTAAAAACATGCAATAATTGCGAATGATTGTTTTTCATGAAGAAAAAAATCAATTTAAAAGTGAAATTGTTTATGCAATGAATAACCTGTACATCAAGTTTTGCCAAAACTGCGCTATTTTATATCGAGCGATCAATTTTTTTAGTTAAAGGAAAATTATTGCATCACATTTCTTCCAAAAATTTTTTTGTGTATTTTGCTTTTCAGTTACTTATATAATTGATTATTAGGTGTTTTTTGAGTTTCGTCTATCGTTAGTCATATCAATTTATGAAAAATTAGAGAAACGAAGCATCAGTATTTTAAATTTATAAATAAGAAGAAGCTATAAAATCATTTAAAATCTGTTATTTCTACTAAAACGTAAGTTGTTTATAAAACTGAAAGGACTTTAAATTTAAAATTTTTAGCTATTAAAGATGGACGAAGATACATTTTATGATGATGATGTAGATATCGGATTTGAAGGGAATTTTAATTTTCAAGATTTGTTATCAGAAGACGAAGAAGATGATCATCCATACAATAATGAATTTGATAACGATATTGAACTGGAAGAAACTTTTAATATTCGTCAAAATAATAATATTGCTAGCGTTGTTGAAAAGCATGAATCGTATTTAATTCGGTTAAAAGAAAGCGACCGTCGACTTCGACCAATTCCACCTCTTCAGTTATTAAACAGTCAATGCAAATGTGGCCAGCGCTGTGACGCTCTTTTATCCCTGTAAGATGGTTTTTCATACTTCAGTAAAATTTTTAAATAATTCAAAAATTCTTATAGCCATGAAATTTGCCAAATGCGCATGAATTGGCCACTTTGTTACCGTGATAGAATTGCTGCTCAGTTTTATGTTTTAAAAACTTTAATGTGTGGTAAAGAGTTTTTACCCTTTATTAAAGGATACAGAGTTTGCATGAATTTCTTTTGCACAGTCAACATTATTCCAATTGGACGGTAAATTGTCTTAAACATTTTAAATTTTAAAATTAATTTGCAGTGCTCAACGTTTTATTGAACTTATAAATGAAGGAGTAAATAATCCCGTTCATCCAAATACTGGAAGACGTTTTGAGCGACAAACAACAATTGAAAAATTAGCACGTATTGCAATGTACATTGACGACACTTTCGAATCAAACCCTGCAAAAAATTCATATTTGCCTTCATCAAGAATTACAAAATGTACTGCAGCAGGAGAAGCATTAAATATTCCAGTAAAAGACAGAAGAAAATACAACTTTACCAGATTATTTAGAAAGTTAGCATGCAACACTCATTTTATATCTGTAAGTAATGACATGTTTTAAAAATTTATTTACTAACATTATTTTCAGGGAAATGATTTAACAAAATGCAAAATTTGCTCGGAATATTCATTTGCTATTAGGAAAACTTCTTTATGTTCAACAGAAAAAGCAAAAATTCAATTAGAATGGGAAGAACATAAAATGAAAATTCGGTAATGCTTAATATTTACAATTGCTATAAAAACTGTAAATTTAGAAATGATCGACGAGATTACAAATTTCGATGCCTTCTTTCCTTGGAAAAGCCATTTGAATACTGTAGTATTGTCCATGACGGGATGAGTAAAATGAAAACAAAATTACCACTGAATAATGATCATCGAAGCAAATCAATTGTTGACAATGACAGAATGTTTTGTAATCTAAATTTAGCGATTATGCATCAAAAAAGTATGTTCAGCATTTTATTTGAATAATTTTATGTTTTTTTTCAGATGGGAATAATAAAACAACAACTATTGGATTCTTCTCACCTGGATCTTGTTATGATAATTCTACAAATGCTATTATTTCACAAATTATTTATAGTATTTCCACTTTACCTGCTGTCCCAGCTACAGTATTTATTCAAATCGACAATTTTCCTGGAAACAAATCTTATATCTTTAATGCTGCTTTTGCGTATTTGCTTTTATGTCAAACAGCAATTCGAGAAGTAAAGCTTAAAGATAGTAATAAAATATAAAAGTTATTTTTAGTTTTATGTTTCTTTTCTTTTGCCTGGACATACTCACTGCGATGTCGATGCAAGATTTGGAAATTTTAGCACTTATTTAAATGCAAAAGAATGTGGAAGTCCCCAAGAGCTTATGTCAGCATTTCTTGAATGTATTCCTGGTCAAGCACATATGAAACAAAGTATATATAACTTTAAAGAAACTTTAGCTCCATATTGTAAAAATTACGGAATAAAATCAATGTATGATTTTCACATTTACCTTAATGGAAAAAATGAACCAATGGTTGAAAATGCAAGATTTAAATTATCTGAAAATTTACTTTGTGGCCAACGTCAAAAAGAAGATTCAATGGTATCAGAAGTTTTTAAAGTAAATTTTAATATTTATTCTTAAATTTATTTAAAATAGTATTTTTCAGAAAACGCCCCCATTAGATTTGCAATTCCAAATTGATTCACCTGATATGGGAGGTATTGAAAAAATGATTCCAAATATTCATAAATGGGAAAAAGTTATTTCTGAAACTGCCCAAAATGATCTTTTGAGTTTAAATGATGAAATAAAAGAACATGTTGGCACCCCATTTACAACTCTATTGCAAACAATACAAGAAAAAGCTGTTACATTGCAAACGCTTCAAACAAATGAAAATACAACTTCTGGTGATCCTGTTGTAACAGAAGAAATATCACTTTCTACGGTTGCTGATGAAAATGAAAACACTGCTGATCCATCAGGTAACTAAAGAGATTAATGTTTGTATTAAAACAAAATTTCAGAAATAAATGTAGATACGCCGATTGTCACAAGAAGATCAGAACGATTAAGAGCAGCAGCTTCTGCACAAACTACACCCGCATCTCGTAAAAGAAAAGCACCTGCCTCTTCTCCATCATGATCAGAAACATTTTCAAATGCTGACTAATGTTTTTGTTAAAGCTTTAAAAAATTTTATATTTCAAAAACTGAAGAAAATGCATATAAAATTATTTGTTGAATTTGCATTTTATTATTTATTGTTTGTACATAAATTTTTTAAACAAATTCCTTTGAAAAATTAACAACATTATTCTTAAAAAAACATTTTTTTTACAATACTATTTTTTTAAATAATTATTTTAAAAAAATTATTATAAATTTAAAAAAGAGGAAGAAAAAATAGTGTAAAAAAAGAAGAAACATTTTCTCTCTTTTTGCCAAAGAAAAAACGCATTTTCAACATGAGTCGAAAACAAGTGACCTTTCTAGTTGTTGCAATGGCCTAGCGGTAAAAGCGTTAGACTTTCAAGCAAGAGCGCGGCATTCAATCCGCGCGGGAGCTTTTTATTTCAAAAAACATTACAAAGGAAAGCTTAACAAAAAATGAAAACATATTTTGTTAAGAATTCCTTAAGGAAAGCTTAACAAAAAATGAAAACATATTTTGTTAAGGATTCCTTAAGGAAAGCTTAACAAAAAATGAAAACATATTTTGTTAAGGATTCCTTAGAAATGCTTAACAAAATAAAAAAAAGTTTTATATTTATAAAATTTGTTAAAAACTTCATTAACAAAAAATTTAGAAGTCAATTTTTTTATGTTTTTGTTTAAAAAATTAACAATTTTTGATAAATTTGATAATTTCGTTTTGAAGTAAAGTAAAATACCGAAAAATTGATATTCATCAATATCCTTAACAAAAATGAGAAAAAAGAGGGTTTTATACAAATTTGTTGAAAAATGAAAAAGAAACATCAAACTTTTTGTTTTTTGTTCGAACATATGATTGGCGGCGCGTTATATATAAATAGTAAAAAAGTCTTGGTTAACAAATTTCCGTTAAAGCTGATAACAACCCAATTAAATCTAACAGATAACAAAAGTTTAAAAAAAGTTAGAAATTCCCATAAACGGTACAATTTAGTTGTCTCATCACTTTCGGTTTCAACAAATAAAGAAATTTCCAAAACTATCTATGAATATACGGTAAAACTTACTTTACTTTGAGAAGCAGGAAGAAGATTTGATCGTCTTCGAATACTAGCTGTTCGACGAGTTGTCATTCCTGAATGAGAATTTTCTATTCCAGTTCGAATTGAAAGTTGTGAAAGTGATGGAGAAGGAGCCTGAAAAAACTTTGTAATATTAATTCTTTGCATAAAAAAGAATCATTGTTTTTGATGCGTTTAAAATATGTAAAATTCGATTTTTTTAGAACAAAAAACTACCGTAACCAAACTTTTTTGGCTACGAAATTGTTGGATATCATAGTAGTAATAATTCTTTGCATGAAAAAAGAATCCTTATTTTTCATGCGTTGAACATAAATAAAAGTAACTTTTCTACGAAA
Source organism: Panagrolaimus sp. LJ2400 (assembly GCA_024447215.1). Taxonomy (NCBI): domain Eukaryota; kingdom Metazoa; phylum Nematoda; class Chromadorea; order Rhabditida; family Panagrolaimidae; genus Panagrolaimus; species Panagrolaimus sp. LJ2400. Next base: position 452,584 of record JAMRYA010000061.1, read on the forward strand.
AAAGCTGATCTCTAACTGTATATATTACAAATGCGTCAAACATATAAATAAATAACTTACATTATTTGGAACATATCGTTCAGGAGTAACTCTTACTCTCGTTGATCTTCGAACAGGTGGACCTTGACTTGTTCCTGGTTCAGCTTTTATTTGTCGAAGTGGAGTTTTTCTTGGAGTTTTTGGCGCAGAATTTTTAGCCACCACAGTTCTGAAGCAATTTCCTTTTGCATTTATTTTTCTTTTCTTTACTGGAGCTCTTTTAATTTTCTTTTCAGATGTTAATTGAATTTCATTTTCATCTTCAGATGATGACGGCTCAGATAATCTTCCACGAATTTCAGGAAATTCAAGTGTTGTTAAAAGTGATGTCTTTGATGCAATTCTATCAAGTTTAGGAAGCTTTGGAACATTAATTACTGGATGGCTATTAAAGAAATTTGTTGTTGATTTTGCTCGAGAAATTGTTGGTTGATGAACAAGTTTTGGTTGCTGTTCTTGAAGTTCGATATTTGATGTAGCCTAAAAAGCATTGGTTTTAAAAACCATTTTTTTAAAAGAAAGCATACTTTTTTAACTGGAGCTCTTGGACGCTTTCGATTTGGAGCAACTTTTGGAGCTACAGCAGTATTGTTGTTGTTATCTTCTTTCTTCTTCTTTGTGGTTGTTGCAGCATTCTTACGAATAAGTGATTCTGATGATTTTGCACATTCATTTCTATCAATATCTCCAAGACGTATTATTGGAAATGGATCATTCTTTGGACGTGGACTTAATGAAATGCCATCAATTTGAGAGAATTCAGAATCAGATGATGATAATAATTCTAGTAGTTCTTTATCGACCCAGTTGTAACTGAAATAATTATTATTATTATAACGTTGTAAATAAAAATCAATATATAATGTATGCTTCAGTGTTCCACAAAAATATAAAACCATCAGTGTATTCTTGCTTCCATTTTTAAGTAAATACGTAAAGGGAAGCGATATGACAGCTAACAAACTATTTTTACTTTCAGAGCCTCAAGCAGTGTTATAAAAAATAGCAAAACTTAAAAGGAAAATCCTCGTGGAGAACTGTAATACTGTAATAATAATAAATCACATACTTATTTTCACACTTATTTTCATTTTGAGCGAGTTTTTCCCAATATGATGGTGGCTTTACTGCCTTTTCCATGTCATCACTTGTTTCATAAAGAATTGGAGGTATTGTTAAAAGTTTTAATTCATCAGGAGTCATTTTGTAATCATTAACATCAAATGGTCTTTTATCATTATGTAGTTGATCAAAAATATCTTTAGTATGCATTGAACCACTGAAAAAGAAAACTATTATTTCATAAGTATTTGTAAAAAAAAGTTATTACTATGTTGTTGGTAGAATCATAGCATTGAATTTTTTCTTTGGTAATGTTGGAGGTTTAGCAAGATATTGTTTAGGTACAGCTTCTGCATTCGATGTTGTTGCTTTAATACCAGCTAAAAAATATGAGAATATTATAAATTCATTATGCTACAGTCATCGATGAGATAAATAGCAACTTTTCTGTCTTTAACTTAACATTTAATTAGTGAAGTTGAAAAACAAAATATTTGTACATAAAAAAACATACCGATTGAAACAGAACCAAATTCTTGACAAAGATTATTTTGAGCATCTTCAGAAAGCTTTGAAGGACGCGGATTTTGTGATACGGGAAAAACTGGAAGCTAAAAAAGAGTTTCGTTAATAAAGCATTGGCACATGTATGTACAGCGGTAGGCAAAAGTTCCCGTCTAATCACTTGGCATTTTTGTAGCGACAACAATAAAAACTGAATATTGCTAAAACGTCAAAAAAGTCAATAAGTAAACTACTGTAGCAGCTACTACCAGAATGCTAAACAATTTTAGCAAAAATTTAACACGGCCTTTGTCCAAGATATATGTACAATATAATATGAAAGCTTTAGGACATAGTTGATAAATTATCAATAAAATTAGCAGCTATAACGATTCATGAATAAATAAACACTTACAGCTGGCATAGTAAAAGATTTATTAGATCTCATATAATGTAGAAGATCAGATGTAGTATATCCAGCATCATCAACAGCTTTCATAACAGTATCAACTTCAGTTTTACCACTTTGAGCTAAAAAAAAGTTTATTCATTTAATATAACAAATAAAGTCAGGATTTCTATAATGTATGTCACTATTAAGCTGAGTCGAGGTCAAATTTGAATTTGGCGCTGTCTGGCGAAGTATTCCCAAATGCTAAAATTTAAAATGCAAAAGATGCCTCTGTCGGTGATGATCCTTCTAACTAAATATGAGCTTCCAGAATAGAAAAGCCGCGATTTGTCATCAAAAGACCAATTAACAGTTATACTTGAACCATCCTGCTTATTAATCAATGTAAAAACACAAGCTTACCATGTTCAGTATATATTTGTGACTCCATTGCAATTCTTCGTATAAAATCTGTTGTAACATTTGCCAACAGAGAAATGGCATTTGAATAAACTTTATTATATCCAGAATTTGAAGCAATTTTAGCACATGATTTTTCAATATGATGTGCAGCAAATAAATCTTGTGCTGCAGGGCATTGAGTTGATATATCTAAAATATTATATAGTAATACATGATCAATCAATAGAGGATACATAATTTAAACAAATCATTCAAAAGAAGATTACAAACCTTTTTCATCATTCATCGATTCCAATTTACTGCTATCATTTTGATCCTTTGAGTTATTATTATATTCGTTAGGGTTAAATAATTTTTGAGTTGTTTGAAATTGCATAATTTAAAGTAATAGCAATTTGATGATTCTTTTCTTTTTATCGTCGTGCAATTTGAGAAAAAAAGAGATGCGTCGTTGGAATATTTTCAGCAGCTGCTAAACATTTGTTTGGCGTCTGTACATTTTATGCCAAATCGCTTGTGAACGCCATTGATTCTTTATTTTATACTGTAGATGTTTACGATTGACGTAAGAATTAGATTTTATATTTGTTTTATAAATTTTTTGCCTTTTTTTAACTGTAATTATTTTTAGCACATGCTTATAGTGGTAAAAATTTTAACATCATAAAAATACTTTTTGATAATTTTTACTTTAAAGAAGCTGTTCAAATTAGCAATTGATTGTTTAATATAAAACAAAAATGCATAGAAATGGCTTTAAATGTTTTTAAGAAAAATAAGTAGTTAAGAAAATGTTATTGGGGAAACGTTCCTCTTTCTGTTTCAAGTGATTATTTTAGGGGAAAAGATAAAGTCTTTATAGCTAATCAATATTTTTTTCTATTTATGCCGAATCTCCTTTGCCTTACAATTTTTTTATTCTTTTTGGTTGTATATATTCATTTGTGCATTCAATAAACATGAATTTTAACAGAAAGATTGATCCAAATACTCAGATCATTTTGTGTATTTGTTATATGATATTTCACTTTTTATTATTCGCAATCTGTGATTACATTTTTTATACGTTTTGGTATTTCAAGAAAAAACTTAGAAAAATATTTTATGGTTTTGTTAAACAGAAAAACATGATATGGATTTTGGATTCATTTTTGTCATTTGATTTAGTGATTGAAGAAATTTTAATGAAAAAATGGAAGTTTCTTGGATATCGTTTATTGATTTATGCTATTGCATTTTATTGTTATAAAATAACAGCTATCTTTGGAGTATGTTTTACAAGTGGAATGCTGCTATTAGCTATTCATCATTTTCTTCAACGCTTTATTACATCGCATCAAACAAAGTTTAAATTTCAAGCCCTTCCATTACCAATTCAACAAAGATTTTATGAACTTCAATCTCCACTTATTCGATATCGTCTACCAAAAGCTTATTTCAATAAAGCTTTAATCAAATCCTATAATCAGCTATATATTGATAATTTAATTTTAGACAAACGAAGTTATTGTTTTAAATTATTTGATAGCTTCATAGAGAACTTTGGCCTTTATTCTTACATGCAAATGGCAAAAAAAGAGATGCAATTAATTAGAGATGTAAACTATATTTGCAATATCTACGATTGCAAATGTTCCACAAAATTACTTAAAAATTTAATTGTAATTAAAAAAATTCGAATTGATATGATTCCAGTATCATTTAATGAATTTCCAATACTAAACAACTTAAATTTAAAAGAACTAGAAATCGTTGATTGTTATCTTAACGTCAACAAGCTGCAACTTATTTCGCAGTTAAAACTGGAATACATTAAATTACGATTAAATGATGATGGAACAGAATATTTAACAAAAATGAGTGAAATGCTAGAAGCTTCTAAAAGGAGTACTGTAATTAAGTAAGAATTAAAAACTCTTTTAAGCATAAAAACAATATCAATTTTTTAGTTTAAAATATTCAAAGAAATGTGAAAATCGGGCTGAATTTGAGGATTTTTTGCTTCAATGGCTACAAATAAATCGATATGAAAGAAGATATAAAGGAAATTTCTTTTATGTAGTATTAATCCAAAACTATGCAAAAGATGTTTATGTAACTGTTTAAGTAAAAAATAACAATTTTTTATTTTGTAACTTTTAAAGATATTCACTGACTATTATCCTATGTTTTCAAATTATAGTCTTTTAAGGACATTAGTCATCGCTAGATCGATCTTTGACCAATGTCCTTAAAAGACTCATCATCTCTATTCTTACACTTGTGTTTTTCACTGGAATACACACACATCTATTGTTCCTAAACATTTTTTGGTAGTGTCTAAAACAAAACGTTGAGATTGCATCCGTAATAAATAATGGGCGGGAATACATTCATCAAAAAAGGTTCAACAGAAAAAAAAGAAAATCAGTTCATTAACCCACCAAAACATTTTTTGATTAAACCTGTTTTTTTGCAATATTTTCTTTCAAAAAAGGAAAGAAAAAAGTGTCAGCTGATCTTAAAAAGGTATCAACAATGTTGTGGCTGCTTTTTGTTGGTGCTTTATTTGTAAGCTTTGAATCCGTTAAAGCATGTGATGAAGGAAATATTTCATTTGATGGAAATTTAGAAAAATGTGCTACAAAACCTTTGTACTTTTTGGATAATTTTAATTGTGCTTTCTTTTGGCATGATAATTGTGGTGGTCGACGATTGGGTAAGATTTGAATGCATTTTTTTGGGGTTTATTCTTATCTGTAGTATGTGGAAGATTAAAGCTTTGTCTTTTTTTTCATGGCCATTAAAAGCAGTTTATTTTTAAATTTTCAACGAGAAAACAATGAGTGAAAGTAAAAAAATGGGTTAAAATTTAGTTGAAAGCAACAAGAAACTGTTGATAGTAACTAAAATTGAACAATTATTTTTTAAGAACTATTACTATCTATGAAAATTATAACTCTTAAAATTTACAGACTTGCAAAAATTGAAACAATAGAATCCATAAGCTTAATGCGGTTAAAATACTGCTTGAAAAGCTTATATTTCTTTTATATCCATATCCTGAACACTTCTAAAACCATCATAATTTTTAGGAATCTGTGATGAAAATCCTGACTTTCGTAAACAACATTTTCAATATGATGCTTCTGCTGTAGTTGTAAGAGAAGGCTGTATTGCAACTGCATGTCATGGATATAATTTTACTGATGGATGTGCAACCTTTGGACCAGGATATCATAATTTTTGGTTTGCAAAACAGCTTACATCAAATAATATTGCTGCCGGGATTCCCGGACCACGGGGATTTAATGATCGAGTAAAAAGTGCTAAATGCAAATGCACAGCTCCAACAACAACAACCCCTCCACCCACCACTACAACAGCTGCTGTTAAAATGGCTGTTACAGAAAAACTGGAAACTATTGATATTTCAAATATCACTGATAACAAGAAATATGTTTATAATTATACTTTGGATATTTTGCTTATCCCAAAAGAATATGTTAAGCCTACAAAGAGTGATGTTATTGATTTTTGATTGATGTTGTTGTGATAATCATTATTTGTATTTGTTTTTTCAATAAAATATTGAATCTAATCTTTTACAAATACATTAAAAAGAAGTGTTGCTCTAGTTTCGGAGTTGGAGAAAATAGAAAAGGTGCTGCTTTTTATCAAATCTGGGGTTGGAGTTATAGTGTGCTAAGCATTTATCATAAAAAGGGGTCAAAATAAAAAACTATTTGCTTATTTTTACACACAAAAATACAAACTCTAAGAGAATGTTTTTTTAGATAGGCAAAAAAAATTTGCCACCACAGTAGCTGAAAAAAAACATAAATGAAAAACGAACATTTACATTTTTCAAAATTAAATCAAATTCATCCGTCTGTTAATCAATAGCCTTTTAATGTTCTTGTATTCTTTGCAAAACATAGAAATCTAAAGCTCAAAAAATTCGTTGTCCTCAATGATTGATTTAAAAAGATATAAGCGATTTTTTGTAAGAAACGGACTTCACCTCGGATTTGTAAAAAATTTTTTTTCAAGTTTGAAGGCTAATTCCTTGCCTATATACCAAATCGAGGTCGTAGATCACGAATTTGAAGTCGGTTTTGGCCTCCGGTGCAGCTGCATCGAGATACGGCACCTCTTGCTCCAGGGGGTGCCAAAAATGACTGGCTTTATAAAATGCCACATATGGCATATCAACGGGTTCGTCTTAACCTACTGAGTCATAATATAGAAGAAATAATCGTTAAAAGTTATTTTGACCTCAAGTTATTGGCCGTCAAAGTTGGTGCTATGTGGTTTTTTGGCGTTTTGTGCCAAAAGTCAAAATGTATGCATAATTTTTTTTGCTATCATTAGATTCCCCATATGATTCTACATATACCCCAAAAAAAATTTTTCAAAAATCAGAAGCATATGACGGTTTTTCTGGCCATTTTCTATAAAAAACTCTATCTCCAGCATCATGTTGGAGGCAAAACACACGTTATATGCAAGATATTGACCTATGGTGAAAAGCATTATGTAATATTATGATATAAGAGTGTCCTGGGTGATTTTGGGCATTTTCGGATATCAGGGGGCAATATGACGTCCATGCAAAATCTCAAAAATCAGCAACATGGGTGCTTTTGGCAAAATGGCTCAAAATGACGTTTTTTGTTGAAAAATGGCTGTGAAATGGCTTGAATAATTGAAAATACATACAAAATTACTATATTAAAGCATTTTAGGTCATATATGGATGATTATTAGGTCCTGGGGATATGCTCATTTTAAGCAATTTTTGAGGTATTATCGATATATTCCCAAATGACGTATAATGAAAGATATCAACGTTTTGAGACTTTTAGGATAGAATCCAACGTATTTATGATGATTTCAAGCAATTTTAAGACGTTTGAATATCATTTTATGTTGTCTGAGTATACTTAAGTGCACAATGTATTAACTATGTTTGTACCACAGGTGATACTTCAAATGACTTGAAATTGTTGCTAGACATCATAGAGATGCTGAATTTTATCCTTAAAGTCTCAAAACGTCGATATCTTTCATTATACGTCATTTGGGAATATATCGATAATACCTCAAAAAATGCTTAAAATGAGCATATCCCCAGGACCTAATAATCATCCATATATGACCTAAAATGCTTTAATATAGTAATTTTGTATGTATTTTCAATTATTCAAGCCATTTCACAGCCATTTTTCAACAAAAAACGTCATTTTGAGCCATTTTGCCAAAAGCACCCATGTTGCTGATTTTTGAGATTTTGCATGGACGTCATATTGCCCCCTGATATCCGAAAATGCCCAAAATCACCCAGGACACTCTTATATCATAATATTACATAATGCTTTTCACCATAGGTCAATATCTTGCATATAACGTGTGTTTTGCCTCCAACATGATGCTGGAGATAGAGTTTTTTATAGAAAATGGCCAGAAAAACCGTCATATGCTTCTGATTTTTGAAAAATTTTTTTTGGGGTATATGTAGAATCATATGGGGAATCTAATGATAGCAAAAAAAATTATGCATACATTTTGACTTTTGGCACAAAACGCCAAAAAACCACATAGCACCAACTTTGACGGCCAATAACTTGAGGTCAAAATAACTTTTAACGATTATTTCTTCTATATTATGACTCAGTAGGTTAAGACGAACCCGTTGATATGCCATATGTGGCATTTTATAAAGCCAGTCATTTTTGGCACCCCCTGGAGCAAGAGGTGCCGTATCTCGATGCAGCTGCACCGGAGGCCAAAACCGACTTCAAATTCGTGATCTACGACCTCGATTTGGTATATAGGCAAGGAATTAGCCTTCAAACTTGAAAAAAAATTTTTTACAAATCCGAGGTGAAGTCCGTTTCTTACAAAAAATCGCTTTTATATTACTTTAATTTTCTCCAAAAATGTCTGCTATAATTGGTGAATGTATTATTTGTTTATCAGATTTATCATCATCAGATGCCGTTGTAATCAACAAATGTGGTCATGTTTTTCATCAAAAATGTATTAAACAATGGATTACTGTAAGGGCTTTATAGCAATATTATCATCTGATTTCTAAACATAATTATTTCAGTGTTCAGGTAACTGCCCCAAATGTCGCGTCAGAACTTACAATTCTAATGTAATTAAATTATATATTGATGAAAGTAATTCACCAAAATGTTCAACCCAAAATGATCATGCAATCATTAAAGAATCAAAGTTAAAGGGTACAAAAGAAATAAACAAAAAAGAATTAAACATGAAGAAGGATAATACTTTTGATCAAGATGGAACGATATTTGAAGAAATTGTAGAAAATGTTGTTCATTGTATAGGCTGTTTCTGTGTTGGATATTGTGCTGCCAGGGTTTTATGTTGGGGATTGTCAAAGCTTTGAAAAATAACTTCATTTTTTTGTCATTTTTTTATGTATTTATTTATCTGTTTGTGATATACGTTACATTTATTCTTACAACTTCGATAAAAAACGTGGTTTTACTTGATGGTAGTTAAAATTAAAAATCTTTTACAGTAAAGCTTATAGACGCAGATAAATAAGATATCAATTTGGTCCAATACAACTATGCCGTCGAGGAACAACTGAAAACGGATGCAAATTTTGATTGCTTAAATCTTGTGGAATATTTGTATTTGAGCTTTCATTGACACTTTTAAAGCTGTTAGTTATTCTCTTAAAATATCCAATAAACTTTCGGCGAAGTGGTTTTAAAGTTATCAATGCAAAAGTAGCATTTACAAATGGTGGCCATGAAGTTACTGTTAAAAAGATTGTAAATGCAGGCTTTGAGCTTTGCTTGAATAAACTAACAAGCAAAAATAGAAATGTTGGAAGAATGAGAAATGCTACTGGTGTTAAAGCCTAAAATGGTTATGATATTATGGAAGTAATGGATTAAAAAATGTTACCTGAAAAAATAGGATTTTGTTCAAGCTATGATGCATTTGAGCAGTTTTTGGTGTGAAACAATCAGACGAAGCTTTAAAGTAAGCTCTAATTTTGTAACCACAATAAGACGTAACTGTGTATGAAAGTGTTAGTAGCATAGTTGATGAAGCATTAAAAATTATCATATCCAAGAATGACTAAAATTTTTATCAAGAATGTTAAATTTGAAAAAATACAAAGGTAAAATTTAAGTTGGCAGTGTTTCCACGTGCCAAAAGATTAGATGCAAAAGTTGCTCCATTCAGAGGTGATCCTTTCTTGAAGGAGCTAATTAAAACAAAAAGAATTATTTGCCGTCAAATACAAATTTGCTAATTTTCTTGAATCACCATTTACGTCTCACGAACATGGAAGATCAGTTCAAGATATGTGTTGTTTTCTTAATTATAGCTAATCTACTACTTTAAAAAAATTTAAACATACATGTTCTCCACCAGATCCAACTAAAATCTCATCTGTCGTGTTAAAATAATGAGATAATTCTTGAATTATTTCAGTTTTCAAATTTAAATTTGGATATGTTGTAAAATGTGCAATAATAATTTGAATCATTGAAATTGAAAATGGCACAAAAAATAATGAAGCATAAAGTTTGTTTGTAATTGTTTTGTTTCTAAAGATTTGAAATTGATTGTTTTAATTTTAAATAACAACTCACTTGCAAAGAAGCAAATATCTATAAACAAATTGAACTGGCACAACCTAAATATGTTAAAAAAAATTTGAGGTTACTGTAATTTTAAAAATTACCGATAAACTAAAGAAATGAAAAAATTGCCATAAAAGAACGATTACATGATTCCATGGTAGTTGAAAGGTTTGAAAAAGTCCATTATGAAAAAAGAATTCTCGACCTTCAATTACAATACCAATCTAAAAATAGAAACTTTCAGCTTAAAATATTACAATGTCAGTATCAAAATCTAATACCGGCATTATAGTAACCATAACAAGCGAATCAATAATATCAACAATAGCAATTTGTAGAATTAGCCTATTACAATTTTTAAGTTCAGGTATTCTCGTGCTTAAAAGAAGAAAAATCAATAAAACATTAACACTAATACCACAAATTCCGGCAACAATGTTTACAACAAAATTAATTTGACGAACAAGATGTCCTGAAAATTGTTGAGATTTTTAACGTTTTTTGAAACAACAAAAAAATTTACCAGTAAGCATTTTGGTTTAACACAATCCAACAAAAATCTTTAAAACCAAAAATATATTTTTATAAAAAACTTTAAAAGTGTAAAGGCACCTTGTCAACAAAGCCATTAATTTTCCGATAATAAAATTTTATATTCGCATTTATTGAGTTCTTTCTTTGCACAAATAAATACATTAATAAGCTATTTTACGCTTTACAGTAATTTCAATATTGAGAGTTAAGGCAACATTAAGGAATTCAAATGTTAAAGATTAATGTTTTTGTTTGCCAAAAATTTATTATTGTTTGTGTTTGAATTTTGCGGAGTCTTAATTTCCAAGACAAAATATTTTTATGTGACGTAAAACCAGCCTTGTCAAAATAACCATTAATAATTTTGAATGAAACAATATGTCCGGCAAACGGACGAAGAGAAGAACGGCATCTTAAATCGTCTGAATAACTTGCGCTTTACAGATTTACGCTTTTCATATTTGTGGCTCCATTATTGTCATTTCCTAAATGTGGATGCAAGGCCGTACGCGGGCGGGCGGGAGCATCCTCCCCTATTTTTTTAGGTACAAAGCCCTAAGCGTCGACCTCCAGCATCTGTGTCACCACCACGTTCTTCTCGTATTCCTGTCAATGATTCATCTGATAGCGATTCTCCCCCACGTGGACTAAAGCATGCAAAGAAAACAACTGATCCATCTCATATTCAAGGCTCTTCAAAAACTAAAACACATTTGAAGAAACCAACTCGAACACCAGTAATTTATGTTTGTAATTAATATAGAAAATAATATTTTTCTTCCAGAGCTCTCCAATGAAAACAATTGATACTCCTCGACGATCTCAACTTTAATCTTCTCCTCGTGATTCTGCAAGTTTTAAATGCTTATTTTTTTAAATGTGAAAATGAAAGAAGTTACAGGCTGTCAAAAAAGCAAGAAATCAAAAACTTGAAAGTTCCAGTTCTTCTGATTATACTCCATCACCGGTAACTTTTTATATGCTTTAAATGCTTCATAATTATGTCTTTTGTTTGTAGGCATCATCCTCTGCAAATCGATCTCGAACTACTGCTCAAGCAAAGAAGTCTCCATTAAAAAGTCCAGCTAGAGCATATACCCCACTCTCTGAATATGATGAATTGAGCTTTGATATTGAAAGAATTGATAGTCTTATTGATGCAAATGGCAAAAAGAAAATGTTAGTAACAACAACACAAGGTCGTACTAAGACTGTTGATATTAAAGCTGCTGCAAAACAAAATTGCGACGTATGTTTTTATACAATTTTATTCAATTAAAGTCAGCTTGTCCTCGACTTTTTGATTGCTCGAATCCCTAAATGATCTCTTTATTATGTTTATCATCTCCATTATCTCTTTATTATGGCATTGATTTTCCATTATTTTTTCAAAGTTGATTATTTTTTTCTCAATAAATATGTTTTTTTTGAAACTCTTAGAAGGCATTACAGTACCGGATATATAACCAAGCTTTTTGTTTATGTGTATGTTCCTCTCAAATTGGGTTTAATTACAATTCTGTTGCTTCTTAAGATTTTGTGATTGGGATTCACAGCAAAGATTGAGTTTCATAAAGATAATCTGTATTATGCTCATCTTAATCTCATATGCCCATTGGAGACCCGTATGAATATCGTTTGTCTTGACATATAGTAACAGTTGTCGTCAAATTAAAAAAAAAGATTTTTATACAGTATGCCTCACGACTTATTTGTCAGCAGTTTATAATTTCTATTTTTAATGCCCGCAAAATGTTGTGGCAATAATTTGAAAAAAAATCTTAGTTCACATCGCTTTTTAAATACCTGAATTTCCTAAACTAATATACTTGAGCTAAACACTTGCTGTTTGCTGATATATAAATACACATTCTATATGTGCATCAAATGACATTATCGAATTGGAGTTGCAGTAGATACTGTAATTGTATGGGAGAATGTTCTCGAAAGAAGGGTAGATTTTTAAAAACATTTGGTAAAAACTGAAAAAAAAAGGCGTTAAACTGAAACAACTCACTGGGACATGGAGTTTTGATAGACAAAAAAATAAAATAATGAAAAAACCATCATACAATATATAACCTCATAAAAATACAACATTCATAACAATGCATATAGTTAGTTAATCAACAATAAATGCACCTGTTTTTCGCTTAGTATGTATTTAACTTCTTCAAAGAGATTGACTACAAAATGCTAATTTGAGAAAGATTTGTGATAATTGAGAAAATGAAAGAAAAAAAGTTTATGCAATAGTTCGAGTCCATCCAGGCCATTCAATTCTACCGTATTGAATATCAATAATTGTGTCATAAAGTCTTTGCATGATATCGGGCTTTGATTCCATTGTTGGGATTAGAAGCTCTTCGTGTTGTTTAGTTTTTTGATTCTTGTATAAAATTCTGCCAACTGGTGAAACAACACAAGCGGTACCAGCACCAAAAACTTGCAAAACCTAAAATTATTTCGAAATATAATAAATATTTTCATAAACAATAATTTCTTTTGTCTTTCACGATTATCAAACACGTGGAATTCTGAACAAAAACAGATACCCCCTTCCTTAAAAAGTTGTTTTCCAAAAACGGTTTGTTTTTTTGCAAGAAAAAAATTATCAAAAAAACAACGTCATTGAAAAACAAAAACAATTGTCATTGAAATTGTAGGTCATTTTTTAGAGTTACGGTAAACAAAACAATCAGCAATCTTTTTTGACATCAGTTTTGTTAATAAAGCTATTTTTAGAAAATAACATACTCTCTTTTCTTTAATACCGCGTTTTAATTCTTCCATTGTTGGATAACGTTCTGTAACCTTGAATTCATTCCACGATTTTCCAATATCAATAAGTGAATTTCGTGTAACACCAGGAAGAATGAGACCATCAGAAAGTGGAGGGGTGATTAATTCTTCTTCTAAAAAACAAAAGAAAACATTAATTCTGCATTTAATTCTTATTTTTTGCATCTAATTTTTTGTGTTTTCTTAAATGTGCATCGTCACAGAAAGCCTTTAATTGCACTTTTCAAAAAAAAAGTTTATTTTTAAATGCTTTAAAAAAATTGTGAAAGTATCAAAAGAGTAATGATTACTTTGTTGTCCTAGAACAAAAGAAATCAAACCATTTCTTTTGTTTGTTTTTGCATTACAACCAGTTTTTTTGCCACATTTTTTTCTCAGTCATCAAAAATATAAAAAACATACCTCCTTGCTCGTTTCTCCAGTACATAAAAATATTCATCGTTCCAACTTCCGTAAGCTTTTCATCTTTATCATATAGCCATAAAACTTGTTGGCATCCAAGTGACGTGGCAATCTTTCCAATCAAAATTGTTGGGGCGTAATTGCTGTAATATTAAATTTTTAATACAAAAGATGAAAAACATTAAAATTCATACCATCCCATTTTAAAAGATCCAACACCACCAGGAAAAGCTCGAACAAATTCTGAATCAGCAAGAAGCGTAATAGGCTTGAAGCCTGTTGGATAATATGCACCTGCAGGACCAGTAAGAACATAGAGTTTTGCTTCATGTGAATCAGCAACTCCAAGTGTTGGCTATAAAGTGTTTAAAAATTAGATAATTGATTACAAAAATAATGATCAAAAGCTTACATCAGTTCCAATCATTGTTGGCCGAATATATAGTGAACCTGTAGTAGAATATGGTACCCATTCTTTATCAATTTTAACCAATTCAGATATAATTTTAATCAATTCTTCAGTATCAAAATCCTGAAATAGCAGCAACGCGCAACGTTATTTTCAAGCATCCAAAAAAAATTCAATGAAAAAATTAAAGCTGTTTTGTAATTGTTGAGTAACTGTTTGCCAAGTCATAGATTACAGTATACCACGTAATCTTTAACAGCAGCAACATTGCTCAATTTAAAAAAAAGGAAAAAAAAACTTACAGGAAGTGATGTACGTGCAGCAGTTCGACGCATACGTTCCATATTTTGTTCAGGACGAAAAATTCGAATTTTATTATCTACTCCTCGATACGCTTTCATTCCTTCAAAGAGTTCAGTAGCATAATGAAGAACCTAAAATTTGTAGTTATTATTAAAATATGCAAGGTGATTCAATTGCATCTTCTGTTTAGTGGGAGCAGTGTTCTGCTTGCGCCCCGATTTTGCCCCGCACCGGTGCGCCCCGGGGCGCACAGTAGGGGCGAAGTGCGGCGCGCGGGGCGACCTTCTTAAGAAAATTTTAAAAATTTGTAATTTTCTATTGAATTCGATCAAATGGTACATTAGATATTTCTTTTATAAACGCATAAGCGCAAAAAAAGTGTTATCCTAACAAAAAACCGAAAAAATTTGAAGGAAATAATTCGAAACTTTTCAATTTTCGGGGCGAAGTGCGGTGCGCGGAGCAACTTTTCAATAATCAAAGGGCGCGGTGCGGTGCTCGGGGCGATTTTTAAAAAATGCCGGTGCGAAGTGCGGGTGCGGGGCGGCTAAAAACATGAAAGCAGAACACTGAGTGGGAGCTCATCAGTAGCATATATAAAATTTTAGTACTCAGAAACAGTTTGTCAAATGGCGCCAAATTAAAAGTTAAAATATGCAGCATTTAAAAATGGATAAAAATTATAAAATTTATGCTTTTCGGCACTGAATAGTCTAAATATGTATATGTTTCAAAAATGATAAATCAACGGCCTATTGAATCTACGGTATTTGAAAAATCACACTTACCTTAGCACCTGGATGAAGGCTAAAATTATGTAATGGAGAGATAAGAGGTTTTGACCAGCCTTTATCAACATGCCAATCAGCTTCCATCATATGATCAGAAAATAAATGTCCAAATAGCACTGGATCATCTTTTGATGGCTTTGAAAGCATTTTTGATGGTTCAGCTTGAATAATTTCCAATTGATCATACTGAAAATATTACTTTTATAGCAAAAAAAAGAAAAAAAAAGAAAACTTACCGTAAAAGTTGAAGATAAATGTTTGAAGCGATAACTTTCAGCTACATTATACTTCTTTGTTAAGCATAAATTTGAGCGTGTAAAGCATCGACCAAACATTGATATTTTCTTTGTTGTTGTTGATGAACCAAAAAATGATGTGTTGCAGCAGATATTTTCAACGACAAGTGGATTGACGATGATAATGGTGTAAAGAATGATGACGAATAAAAAATTGTGTTGTTGCATTTTTGTTTTGCAAATTTTTGTCTAGAGACAGTCATGCAAATTTAGAGATTTAGTTTTCATACAGTCGAACCTCGTTATAATGCGGTCCAAGGGACCGCAAAAAATCCGCATTATAGAGAGGTTTGCACTATAACGAGGTCAATTTACATTAAATTCGCTTGAAGGGACCGCACAATAACCGCATTATAGAGAGGTTTGCACTATAACGAGGCGCATTATAACGAGGTTCGACTGTATTGTTGTTGCATTTTTTGTTGAGGACGAGGGTTTGGTTGAACAACAAAAAATTTAAACAAAAATTCTTTAACAGAATATTGTTATCTGTGAAGAATTTTAGTAACGTAAAAAAAGCTGGAATAGTTTTTGTTTTTGGCATGTTTTTGTTCGAATACAAATACAGTCGAACCTCGTTATAACGACTTTCAAGGGACCGTGAAAAAAAGACGTTATAACGAGGTTCGACTGTACACATTAGTAGAAAATATAATCTTTCAACATTTATGCAGCTGATTAAATGCAAATAAACTATGTTTCTAATTTTAAATAACGGCGTCTCCAATCATTTGAATTTGTATTATCTTTGATTTTATGAGTGATTTATACACAAAATATTGAATAACTAGTTTGTTTTATTAAAAAAATAAAATGTTCAAACAAGGTTTTGTCACTGGCAAGTGCACTAGAAAAAATATTTATTGCATTTTTATGTTTGTTACGTTGTTTGCAACAAAAAAAAGAAGAAATTTGTCATATAAAAAACGAATTCGTCATCATTTTGATTGAAACCTTTCTTCCACATTTTCGTTAAAACATTAAAAGACAATCTTGCGAAAGATCTTTCAAAAATATTAGCATCGTTTTTTTAAAAAACAGGAGGAACGAAGTGATACAAATAAAAATGTGGCCGTCTTACTTTTTTTAGAAGAAAAATAAGCAAAAATGTTTAAAAATATTTAATTTAAAGGATCTAAATTGTGTCTTTTTGAATATTTGAGTGCATTTTTATCGCCAAATGGCTAAAATAATACTGGGATTTATTGAAATAATCATGTTAAAAAATTGAAAAGGCAATCAAAAACATGAATGTCCTTCCTCGAAAAATAAAAAATTCTCTAAATATTTTTTTCTGTTTTTTCCTTGTTACATGCAAACTTGTCTTGCAGAATTTTTCGATTGTCTGTTTATGGTTACTTTTTGTAATATTTTATACAAATCTATAACAATGAATAAACAAAAAAGAAGTAATAAATTTGTAAAAGCAAACTATCAGTTTTCTAGTTTTTGCAAAATAATTAAGCATTATCGTCAAAATCTTCATTGACTCTGCTTTCAGTATAATTAAATAAGGTTTTTTGCTTTCGAAGACGAAGAAGATAACGACAGAGTGGAACAGCAACAGCAATCAAGACAATACTAGCCAAAACAACAAATCCAAGAATAAATGATGATTCAGAAGGTTTTCTATGATTCTTTGTACAATATTTTTGACTTAATTTATATAACTCAATATCTTTGTAGATAATTGGTGATTTACATTTAAGTGGAGTTTCGCGATATTGATATGCAATTTTTTTTAAATTCATGGTATGTGTTGGATTCATAATATCATCAATAAGCCACGCCATTTCACATGTACAATTAAATGGATTTCCTCCTACACCAAATTCTTTAACGCTATTCCAATTAAGGAGCTTCTCTGGGATAATTGATAAATTACAGAATTCCACTGAAAATGATTCAATTTTTGATGTAATTCCATTTTTAGCATATCCAAATGCATTTTCATGGAGGAAAGATAAATTTCGATTATAGTGGAGATGCAAAGTTGTAAGATTTGTAAAACCGCAAAGTGCACAATCACCAATTGAAGTAATTCTGGCATGTGGTAGTAATAAAGTATTTAAATGTTCATTCTTGCCCAATGATGTTTTATTCAAATCACTGATGAAAGTATTGCTTAAATCCAAATAACGAAGTGTTGAAATGACATTTAAAGCTTTTGGATATGCAGTTAGAGGATTGTTGCAAAGATTTAAAGATTCCAATTTTCTATAAATTTAAAATTTAATATATTTTTTTTGATTTTACAAATATCGAGAATTTTTTTTTACCGCTAATGAAAAGAATCAACCAAAGTGCACAAAAATTTTAGCTGTGAGTAGCAGACAATACTTAATAATTATCCAATGAAAAACCTTATAATTAAACTTGTGTTTTTTTACAAAAGATTAAAATCACATAATTTGTAAGCTTAAAGATTTACAAAAAGGGGTGATCCTCATAGTATAAGAATGTTATTTCATATTCTGCAACCATTAAGACCAATATGCATTCAAGTGTTAATGAGCAAAACATGTTTTCTTATAAAAGCATATTTTGCCCTTCTTTTTTTAAAAAGAAAACTTACATAAGATTTACAAAAACATTTTCAGGAATATTTGAGATATTACAATATCCAAGATACAAAATTTTCACATTTGATAATGTTTTAGGAAACGTCCATGAAGGTAACGCAAATGCTTTTCCCACATTATCATTAAAACCAAGTTGGAGATCTTTCAGATTAACCATATTAGTAAAATCTATTGCAGACAATGATAACATATGGTTGTCATTTAAATCTAATTCTGTAAGAGTTGTGCCAAGTTTTTGTGTTAAAACATCAGCGGTTAAATTTTTAATGTAGTTACTGGATAATCCCAAAATTTTAAGCTTATCAAATTTATCA
Source organism: Panagrolaimus sp. LJ2400 (assembly GCA_024447215.1). Classification (NCBI taxonomy): domain Eukaryota; kingdom Metazoa; phylum Nematoda; class Chromadorea; order Rhabditida; family Panagrolaimidae; genus Panagrolaimus; species Panagrolaimus sp. LJ2400. The sequence continues at coordinate 471,055 of JAMRYA010000061.1, forward strand.
AATGTTCCAGTTTCAATATCAATTATTTCTGCGCTATTTAAATATAAAGATTTAATATTTTCTGCAAGTTTTGGCAATGTTTCATTCTGCAAGTGTTAAAATGAAATGCAGAAAAATAAAAATATTTTTACAAACTTTTTTAAGGATTCCAAATTTATGACCATCAAAGTATGCAGTTTCTACGGTAAAATTTGTAATTAATACTTGAATATTTGCATTTTTGAGCTGTTGAGTTTGCCATAACCAAGTGATACACGAAACACGTTTGTCATAACAGCTACATTGTACTCCTCCTCCTAAAAGATTAATATTTAAAATTTCTAGAGTTCGTTAGTTTTAACATCAAAGATTTAGCGTTCATAGTTTTTTATTTATCTAGTACATGCAGGAAGGACTTTTACGGTAAACAATTTTTGAAACTTACGCAATTTTTCTTTCCCACAAATGTAATATGGCTCATTTTGGGTTTCAGTATTTGATATAGCAGGTGCAGTAGTAGTTGTTAATGAATTTTGGCAATTGCCAATGATAAAGAAATATGCCAGATATATATTTGTCGTGATAAGGAAATCACTATTTCGAGGCCTCATAATTATTTTAAAAGAGTATAAAAGACCGAAGCTGTAATTTTTTATTTTCAGATTGACGAGTGCAAATAAATAAAAATAAATGGACGTCTTTTTCTATTCAGTTAATCTTCCTGAAAAGAATCAGTGGCGAATACTTTAGTTGCTAGTTTTTTTCCTTTTAAAGTTCAAGATTGTTGCCAAAGAGAAAAATACATTGATCGATTTGAACTATTAGAGTTTTGACTTTGCATAATAGTGATACCAACTGGGGATTGATTTTATATTTACTATAGATTTTGAATCTAATCATAATAGAAGAAAACAATTATCGCTTTATTATATGGCGTTCATCAAAGTGAATAAATAAGAATTTCCAGCAAAAAAGTTATGACAAAAAATCCATCCATCATCTGTAACGACATCAATATGCTTATGATTTAATTTTACAAACATGGTATTTTAAAATAAAATGCAGAAAACTAAAAACTAAAGTTAATTTTATATTGCATTAATGACAGTAATAAAGAAATACCAATCTGACAGATTTTGTTTACAGTTTTTATATTATTTTCATAGTTATAATTAACCAAATTTCATCGTGCTTTTATCATGTTTTTATAGCTTTAATTATGAAGATTTGAAGGAAGTGATTCAAAGTATGCATTTTTGAATATAAAGATAATATTTGATCCATAATTCTCTTGATTGTAATTTTTTGCTTTATTTATATAGCACAAAAATGCAGTCCAACATAAACATTTTATCTAGATGGAAGCTTGCAATATAAATATTTCAAAACATAAAAACGAAAGTGTTTAAAACAAAGACAATACAAAGAGTAGAAACTATAAGCTACACATTGCTGCCAAAAACCATGCTTTGCAGGTTTATTTATCAACAAAAGGAACCCTGCTGCATAAAAATGCATTTTTATAGTTTTACATCTACAATCCAACAACACACACGTGAATACAATGAAAAGGGAAAGCAGGTTTTTTAACTATCTTTTTTTTTCTTTGTTTCAGTGATGTTTATTATGCAAACAACGCTTTAACGCATGAATGATAAGTAACATGAAATATTTTTTAGTTTAAATTAGGGATGATTTTTGGTTTTGATAAGAAGCTTTGTGGAGTACAATAAAAATGTTTTATTGCAGATGTATTTGTTTCAGTTTTTTAGAAGTTTCTTTAAGTAGTATTTTTTGCTGAAAGCATTTTATCTGTTGAAATAGTTTTTTATAACGTAAATTATAGGAAAATAAATTTTAGCCAGACGAATTGTAGAAGTTGTTGTGGGCATCATGAGCATCGATGAATGTACCCGATCAAGCTTGGGCAGAACTGCAACTATTGGAGCATTATACGATGTTCGAACTGAAACATTAATGTTATCAAACATTTTCAAAGAGCAAGTTTCCCTTCTGTATGATGAGCGATTACATCCATAACATTTTCAGTAACATTGATGAATTTATTGAAACAAAATGGGATGAATCAAGTGCAGGATTAAAATATGATTCATTTATTTCAACAAAGACATCAGAAAAGTTACGAAAAGTTGGAATTGATGCTGATGCATCGTTGAGCTTGTTGTGTGGAATTGTTGATGCTTCAGGATCAGTGGATTTTGTAAAGGACAAAACTCACAGCGAACGAGCTGTCCAGCTCAATATTGTTGTTTCAAAAACTACTAAAAAGGATCAAATAAATTACAAACAACCAAAACTTCAAGAATTCTATGATTTTTCTGGTCATGAATATGCTACACATGTGGTTGTTGGAATTACATATGGCGCAAATGCAACTATCACTTTTACGGATACAAATTTGAATGGACATGACAAAAATAAAGTAACTGGAAAAATGTCATTAGAACTTAAAAAATTGGAAACAATCTGCCCGAAGCTTGGGAATGTGTCAGCACATGGTAGGTTAATAAACTTTTAACATCCAAGGTGGCTGAAAATGCCGCATTAGTACATCGAGACTGTGGACCAAAGATTGGTCTCACAAAACATTGAATAAAATATAAAATTTTAAAATGTTATTTTTTCCAGTTAATGCCAATGACAACGACGATAATGAAGAATGGAAAAATGAAGAAACTAAAATTGCCGTTCACACTGATGTTCCACCAGCCGATCAAAGCTTACCTCGAACAGCAGAAGATGCAAAAAAATATATCGAAAAAATTGGAGCTGAAAAAGTTGGAAAACAACAAATTTTTCATCTTTTACCAATATCAAGCTTAAACAATTTTCTTCAAAAAAGCACAAATCTTGATTCAAAATTTGCATCAATAAGTTCTGGAAAAATTCATAAAATTGAGTCATTGTTTGATGAGATTGATGAATGCTATGGTCAAATGCAAGATATTTGGGCTGATATAAATAAAACTGCAAGTATACCAAGAACTGAAAAATATCATTTTCAAGATCATATGAAAGAAATGGCAAATGAAATTGCAGAAATTAAGGTAATTAAGTTTTAACAAGATTTTTAGGAGTTGTCATAAGCAGCTGATAATTACTGCTTACAGTAAAATTTTTCACTAGTTGTTTTGTCTCGAAAACTAATTAAAACTTTTTTTATAGGATGATATTCGAAAACTTGTGCTAAAAGTTCGAACAACTGATGCAGATCCATCTGTTCTCGATGAAAAGTTCAACGAAATTAAGAGTACCTCAATAGCATCACGCTTAAATTTTGAAGATTTTTTATGCAAACATCAAAATGTAATTGAACGTGCAAAATTTCTTCGTGAATGTGAAACAAAAGGTGCAAAAACAGCATTAGATGATATACGGCTAAGTGAAATTAAACGAAACAATATCGACAAAAACATTTATATCTTATTTTCATCATTTGAACGAGAACGAAATAGTGATAGAGTAAATTGCTTTCATAAATTACTGATGCATCCACGACCCCAAGATTGCTTTGTCGTTGTTGAAACTGATTCATGGAGTGGCAAACCAGAGGAAATTCCAAAGCGTGCTACAATCCAGCTTATTGTTGATGGAAAGCTCGTTGATGATGACTATGAACCAAATAAAAGATATTTAAATAAAAAACAATTTTCTATGGATGAACTGTGTAAACTTCTGAAGAAATCTGGTACTTTTGAAACAAACTATTCTGAATTTACAAATAAAACATTTTGTTGTATAACAGTTGATAATTTTACAAAGTTAGTTTTAATTCAGACGAGCGATGTCGTTAACTTTTAAATTTTAGAGATACATTAAAATTTGAGGGATTTGAAGAAACTCGTGGTTATTTTGTTCATACAACGGAAGACAAAGATATCTCACCCGGGTATCGTTATTCATTTGTACGTATAAAGATTTATTTGTGTTTAAAACGATATTATTTTTTTTGTAATTTAAAGGTTACTCGAAAAATGGGATTATCATGGTATGGTCCAGCAGTAACATGTGCATGGAGAATACAAGATTATCTTATCGCAGCAAGTTGGCAAATCCCAGTTGCTGGTTCTGGTTATTACAACAATGTTTGCGTTGGAATTACAAATCCTGGTAAAAATTTTTTTGGGATTAAAAGCATGTTCAGATTATTCGAAGACTTTAAAGTTCTTAAAATTTATGCAAGATTTATATTTAAAAGACAGTTTTTTTAGGTATAACTTATAGCCAAATTTCCCAAGAAAACATTGAAAAAATATTGGGTGATCAAAAATCTAATGAGTTTGTTTTTACTTTATCTCTTTTATAATTATTATTATGCAAATTTATTTTTAAGGCGTGCTCAACATGCAATCAATTATTATGAAGGTGGAAAAAAATCTGGGTTTTTCAGTACAATTCATAAATTAGTAATAGATGATGATGTTGAAGATCAAACAATAAAAAATCAAGATTTCAAAGTTAAATTCAAAATGACAAAAGATGCAAATTGTAGATTATCGATTCAAGTGTTCCCGAAAAATGTTAATAATTTTGCACCTGAATTAATTAGCCATGTTGCGGAATAAAAGAAATAGCTTCATTGACAGAAAAACAAAATTATGTTTACCTACTGTTACTCTTTTTAGTTATTAATTATTTGATGATAATGTTGCATTTTTATTTATTTTAATTAAATAATAAACTACATATGTATGATTCATTTTGTTCAATTAACGCAGCAGTCCCGTATTGTTTGACTATGACTACAAAATTTTACTTTGTCATCAACTTCTGCATTTGCTAAATCATGTTTGCATTATAAACATCCTTAAAACAAAGAAAAAAATATAGTTAAAAAATCTGCTTTCCCTTTTTAATGCATTCACGTGTGCTCATAGATTGTAGCTGTAAAAACTATAAAAATGCATTTTTTGCAGTAGAGTTCTTTTTTTGATAAATAAACATGCAAACAGAAAAGAACAAGCAATTTTTTTGGCAGCAAATGTGTAGCTTATTGCTTTCACCCTAGTGGAAGAATCTTTGTCTTTTGTTCTATCAGTATTTCTTCTTTTTCATGTTCTAAAATATTTTCTACAAGCTTCCATTAAAATGAAATGTTAACACTGTGTTGCTATTTGTGTTCCTTTTGTAAAATAAAGTAGAAATTATTACCACGGGAACCATTCATCAAATATTATCTTTATAATTATGACATGTTTTTGATCGACTGTTTTAAAATCTTCATTTTTTTCTGTAAAAACATGGTAAAAGCATGATGAGCTCAGTTCAATTTTATCATTTAAAAAATATAAAATACTGAAAAAAAACAAAGCAAAAAGATTTGTAGCAAAAAGAAAATGCAACTATTTAAAAAAAAGAATCAATCGTTTGTTATGCGGCTCTGATGTTTTTGCATGTATTGTATCATCGAAATATAATGCTGCAAAAGAATGTAGAATTGCTTTGTTCCATTTTTTTCTCAGAAAAAACGAATGAACAATGACTTTACAGCACTGTCTGGTGATCAGCAATATTTGTTTTATAAGAAGAACAAGAATAAAATCACATCAGCATTTTTAAATTTGCTTATTTGAATATTTGAAAGCTTTTGATACACAAATAAGTTTGAGATTATTATAATAATTATATGAAAAATTAAATAAAACATGAACCTGATAAACCAATCATTAATTAATTAGTTAAAAAGAAAGTTTTTGAAACATGTTTTTTACATAAAATTTTCTTTATACAATTTCAATAAACATTCTTTCATTCCTTAAATTCAACCTTTTAAACTAGCGTTGATTTGTTTTGAGACGTTTTGTTAGAGCTTTTTCTGATGTTAAACATTTTTGCTCTTGCTTTTTAGAAAAAAACACCAGCAAAAAGTAACTTTTTTTTACTTTGCCTATTTTAATATTTTAAAACTTCGGATACACGTAAAGAGATCTTCTTCAAAAAACTAATGGGGAAAATAAAATATAAGTAAGTATGAACGGCAAAAAATCAATTTTCCAATGAGAAAAGCTCATTTCATGCAAATGCCATCATTAAGGATCATTAGCTAGACCACTTGAAAATGACCTTATTTTTTTTACCAAAAAACAACGGCATATGAGCTCATATAAAAGGAGCTGAAAAAATATAGATATCTTCAGTTTTATCATCTCTTCTTCATCAATCATGGCTCGTTCTCTCTTCATTGCTGCTATTATTCTTGGTATTTTTTCAATTACTTATGCTGCATCTTTAAAAGATTATGATCCATATGCTGTTAAAAAACGTACAACTACAACTCCACCATCTACAACGACAACAACAATGGCAACAACGACAATTGTAGAAATGGTAAGTAAAAATTATAATAAATTGTTAGCTCATTGAGTATCAGCGCAATTACATTTAAATCACCGTTTAATGATTAATTTTTTAGATTCGCCATTGCACTTGTACTGAATCGCAAGAATGCCTTCAAAAAGCATGGTCAAATATTACAACCTGTCAAGAACAATGCAAATCAAGCCTTTCCTTCTTTGGAAGTGATACAGCTGCTAAACTCAAATGTATTCAAAATAATCCAAATGATGCCGTCCTTGCTCATAATTGCTTCAAAACATCTCCAGGATTTTGTGCAACAACAAATTCTTCTACTCAAATTGTTAAACCGTCTTATGTCGTTGAAGTCAGCAATAAAACCAAAGTTCCTGAAGCTCCACTTATTGCTGCATTTAAAAGCTTTCATATTTGTGCTGGTGAATGTATGAGAAATATTATTATTGGCTGTTTTGAAGAAAAGAAATGTGGTGTTAAGCTTGATGATGCTCATAATATTGGAAAACTTGGTGAATTTTGTCATACTCTTAAAGCATCTGTTGTTGCATCATCTGCCAAAGCGCTTCCATGTTTAGTTCCTGGTGTAAAACCTCGTCGAAAAAGTGCTAAAAAACAATAATTCATTGTTATTTTTTCCTGGTGAATGTTGTTATTCTTTTTTTTCATTTGAAATTTTTATTACTTTGTTTTTGTGTTATGTTTCTTTTGCAAATTATTATTACCTTTTTTCTATGTTATTTCTGTGAAATAAACTTACTTTGTATCGTTATTGTGTTCTAATGAAATGGCAATTTAGTAAAATGAAATTGAGCTTTTTTGAGGCAAATGTTAAAAAGTTATTAATCACATCCAAGTTGCATCAATAACAATTTAAATTAAAAATGTTGTTGTTTGCATAAACTGGGATTTTCATATAAAACTTTTCAAAATGTCAAGATAAAATTCAGCTCATTTTTGTATTGAAACGTTATTTTTTTCTTTAAAAAAATTTTTAAATTCATAATTTTTGAAAGAAAAGCTTTTGTTCAAACACTCTTTTGACGATAAATGTTATTTTTGTGTTACTATCACAGAAACAGTTTTTGACGATAAATGTTGTTTTTGTGTTACTATCACAGTAACAATTTTTGACGATAAATGTTGTTTTTGTGTTGCTATCACAGTAACAATTTTTGACGATAAATGTTGTTTTTGTGTTACTATCACAGTAACAATTTTTGACGATAAATGTTGTTTTTGTGTTACTATCACAGTAACAGTTTTTGACGATAAATGTTGTTTTTGTGTTACTATCACAGTAACAATTTTTGACGATAAATGTTATTTTTGTGTTACTATCACAGTAACACTTTTTTGACGATATATCTTATTTTAGTGTTACTATCACAGTAACACTTTTTTGACGATATATCTTATTTTAGTGTTACTATCACAGTAACACAGCCATCTTTTTCTTGTTTTTTAATTTACTAAAATGTCTTTTTTTAAAAAGGAATCAAAATGTGAATGTCTGAAAAAGGTGCAATTTTCAAAATCAAGTATGCTACTGCGAACACCTTTTTACACATAGGTTTTTGAAATGCAAAAAATGTTTTCTGCAAAAAGTGTTAGCAAGTGCTTGCAATATGAATCATTGTATTTATTTATATTTTTTATTTATCAACATTTAAAACTAATAAAATTTTTGTAACATTTTTTAAATTGGGATATTCGTTATATTTTTTGCTTCAGTTTTATCATTTAAATGTGCAGCGATGGAATTGTCATTTTTGTGATGAACTCTGTTCTTTGAATTAAATCCATAACGAATATAATCAAACATAACAAGAAAGGCAGGAATAATAACAAGGGCATGCAAATTACAAAGGACAACACATAAAAACATCATTTTTACAAATACCTAAAAAGCCGAATTTAATTTTGCATAAAAAAAATAAAAAAGACTTTTGCATAAAAAAACAAACTTACAATTGACATGTAAATATTTACAAATAGCAGCGCGCAAACACATAAAATCATAGAAATACCAGCTTGTACAGCTGGGAATGCAATAGTAGATAAACAAATTGCAAGTTTAACTTTTGGATCTGATCTTGGACCTTCTCGTACTGTAGCAAGATAATAATGGAATGATGTATGGGCTGGTAAATCACAAGATGATCCAACACAGATAATCATTGCTGCCATTGAAATTGGATCAAGATCAACATTCCACCATGAAATAAGTCCCAAAATACCCGTACATATTGAAAGAACTGATACAGTTGCAATAGTAACAGCAAACCAACTATTCAAAAATATATAACATACAAAACCAATACATATGACTGCACCACATACAGCTTGCATTGTATCAATTGGAATATTATTTATGAGATCTAAAAAGCATGAGAGAAGAATATAATTATATTTTCTGAATTAAATCAATTAGCCTCATAGTCAAGGTCTTCTAAAAGCTCAAAAATTTGCATACCTAAAAAAACTGCTTCTTCATGGAAGATGGATGCATCAAATTCTGTTGCATATTTATCGACGACACTTCTCCAGCTATTAAGAGCATTTCCAAGTTTAATATATTTTGATAGTTCTTGTCCATGATAAGCAGTTGTAAAAAAGAATTTCTCCAACTTTGATTCATTCTTTTCAAGGTTTGTATCATTTTTAAGTCGAATAAATCCACCCCAAAATGAATATTCTGGCCATGAAATAAAGCTTGACAAATCTTCCTCATTGTATAGAGGAGCTAAGGCATTGGTTTCTTTAAGCACTTCAGCAGGGGATGGCAGTGTTGTATTTATTGGGGTATCAGAAGTTATTTCTGTGTCATCAAGATTTTCAAAATCTGTATTTTCGAACTGCAAAAAATCTCGAACAAAGTACTTTGTTGCAACAGGTCCCCAACCATGTCCCCATCCACCATTTAGGGATTCCATATCACCGACAAATGCATTCATTCTTTGCAGCCGTTCTGGATTTGAAAAATTTCCAGGATTATTTATGAATACTGTTGCCATAGTAAAATGAGGAACTTGATATTTTACTCGTAGTTTATCCAATACCAGAAGATTAGAATCTTTTGGGAAAAGTTTTTGGGTTGAAAGATGAATATTAATTTGTGTAATACCGTATACTGAGAAAAGAATGTAGAGAATATAAATGATGATAATGGAGGTAGCAACAAATTTGTTGGCAATGACAGAAACATATGTCCACATAGTTTTTGAGATTTCTTCTGTGACTTCTTTAACGGGTTTAGAATTTTGTTTCTGAAAAATTTAAAAGGTATTATGCAAATTATTTATGAGCAAGGATCTTTAAAATAACAAAATATATCAAGATGCCACCTTTGATGTTTTTGATCTTCTGTAAGATCAAAGGCGGCATCTTCATTAACGTTATGAAATAGAAATTTTAAAGAATTTTGTAAAACTTACATCAAATTCAAATTCATTAACCCCAGAATTTTTTGCACCTTCTATTGCCATTTGATTTTTTCTTTCTTTTTCTTCCATTTTAATTTCATGCTTTCCAATTAGTGACATCAATCCAACATAAAAAGTCATTTGATAAATAAATACTACACCCATTGATAGCAAGTTTCCAACACATAATAACATAATTTCAGGGGAAGATGTAAATGCTCCAACAGCATCAGCTAACATATTTGTCAGCGCAGAAATCATAATAGCTGGTCCAACTTCTGACAACACTTCTGCAATGCGATAACCAATTTGACTATTTTCATGAGTAGGATTTGTACGGCATTGTTGAATAATTCGCTGCCATTCATGAATCATGAGATAGGATGAATCAATACCAATTGCCAAAACTAACAAAGGAATTACACAAAGAAGTGAAGAATTTCGAAATCCTATTGTTGTCATTATTGCTAAAGCTGTACCACATGCAAGTAATGGAAGAATACAAGATGCAAGTGCAAGCAAAATTTTTGTTGTACTAGGTTGTCTAAGATATTTTGCACGAATAACTACACCAATTACAGAACAAAATAACATAATTACAAATCCAACTGCAACATATGGAATCATAGAAGTGCCAGCTCGTTTAACTTCTTCTTCCACATAAGTTCGAGAAAGAACAAAAATATCCAAATTTTTGCTATGGTATTTGCTAAAAAATTGAAGAAATAAAAATAACGAGATTTAACAGTGGATAAAAAATATCCGATTTGCTTTTTTTAGAAGGTCAATAAATTGCAACTCACATGGTCAATTTATAGTTTTTTATTGGAGACACCGAAGACCCCTCTGCTTTTGAAAACTTCGAAATTATGTGATATTAACACTATTAACAGCCCGAAAAAAATTAAGTTTGTTTGAAAACATTTAAATATTACGAGCTTTCAGCAGCGTTAAATCCAGAGGACATTTTTAAACTCAAAAAATTTGCTTCTTTTTGAAAGCTGAGTTTATACACAAGTTTTCTTCATTGGAAGACGAGTTTTTAAATATTGCTGCAAGAAATTTTTGGAATAAAGATTGTCGTAAAATTACATTTTACGCAAATCTTGTCCCTCCAACTACAAAAAGCGTGCACAGTCATTAGCCTTTTTTGCTCTCGAAATTTAATTTCCAAACAACTATTTTGTATAAATTAGTTTAAGCAAAAATAAAACAATCGTTAAATTTTCTATTATTTCTTGAATTCTTGTCTTATTCAATACAATTATTTGATTTGCAAAAAGACCTTTAATGATGTTAAAAATAGAGTTCAGCTTTGTCATTTTTGAAAGCAAAAAATAAAAAAATCATTTTTATCAGAAATAAAAATTTTTTAGAAAAAATGGAACAAAAAATATTTCTATTTATTTTTATTACTCGTTTGCATTTGAATAATGTAGATTTAATTATCCAATCTTTTCTAGATTTAAGAGTTTGCTTTTTACCGCTTTTCTTCTCTCGGAGGATATCATAATGCTCAAACTAAAAAATTCAAAAAATACTTTTGCTTTACAAAATGTAAAAAAGAGCATTATTTTGATTTCTTTTATAAATAAAAATTTTTGGTTGCATTACGTGTTGAAAAAATGAATCAGCAGAAAAAAAGATATTTTAAAAAGTTTTTTCTATTAAAAAACAATTAAAAATATCACGTCTAAATTAATGGATATGACTTAAATCATATTCGAATAGCAGAGGGTTGCTTTAAAATATTAAAACATACAACAGCGGTAATCTTATTTTGCGCATCTTTGTTTTTAAACTCCGTTACAAAAGCAATAAAAGAACTAACTTTTTAAAAAATTCTACCACACTCATTTCATATTTTTTTACATCTTCATCGTCCCATCCAATTTGATGTTCAGCTCGCAGAGTAACAACAAGCATCTTAACATAATCCATATTTGTAACATGTCTTTTCACCTTGCTTGTTGAATTCTGTGAACCACTAAGGAGTACAGTAGTAGTATCATTATTTAATTCAATACCAAAAAAGTTATTTTGTAACGAAAATTCTCGACCAAACATTGTTGAAATTGGATATCTTAGATTCATTTTTGGTGTTAGAGGTTGATTGGCTTCAGCTAATTTTGTTTGAATTTCAAAACCTTGCTGAAAATATTTGCGTAATCGGAATGTTTGTGAAATAAATAAAAGTCCAAGAAAAAAAACTTACATAAAATTTTCGAAGGGGTTCATTAATTTGACAAAAGCTGACACAGAAATCATTGAAAGATTTTGATTCATTGTATTTTTTTATTGTAAAATTTGATGACGTAAAATCCAGTATCTGTAAAAGACAATTTTGTTAAAAATGGCGAAACAAAGTTTGAGTGCACATGTCGACATCATGAATATGCAAATTTTAAATTCAATAAAATAATTTCAACGTTGGCATTGACAAATTTGCAAAATAAGCTTACATCAATCATTTCTTTGAGGTAATCACTTCGAAGCATTGTTCCGCCATCTTTTGCTAGTGCAAAAATTCCAGTAGCCATATCTAGGCCAGTATGACCAAAAAATTCTTCATATCTTTGTAACTCCATTCTTGCTCGAGCTCCATATGGTGAATATCCAAAAATATCATCTCGTTGACTGAAAATTTTCAGTAATCAGTTAGTGTGTGTAGTACGTTTTGTGAATCTTAGAGTTTGCATAGGTGCTACACGCTACTGTAACCATTAAAATTTGAATAAAGTTTTTTTCATTTTAAAAAGTTTTGAAAATACAGTAACCTTAAATATGAACATTTTTTTGTAAATCAGAGAAGTGCAATCACTTGTTTTGTCTACATTTACTCTCCAAGCATAAATGTGATTGTTAATCAATTTTAAACTATTGTGCAAATCATCGTTAATAATGTGTTTTTTGGTTTAATTCTTTCTCGAAGGTGGTAGTAATTTCAATGATCTATGAGAAATGATCTCTATTTGATTTCATCAGTTTGCTTTTTACCCTTTTTTTCTTCGGTAATTCTACAATAATAAAAAATGTCTTTCACTTTTGTTTAAAAAAACATGACCTTGTTTTTTTATTGAATGTGAAAAGATTTTTTAACCGGTTTGGAACGGCGTCGTCGCAAATAAAAACAACATTGCTGGAATTTGAAAGAAAAGAAAAAGAAAACAATTACGTCAAAAAAATCAATAGCCATGAATATACGTCAATTTTGTTCGACGAAAAATAAATAAAGCAATGTTTTTTTGTTGAATTTTATTACGTATAATTAAAATTTTTTAATGCAATACTTACGGAGTAAATGCCATCTTTGCTTGTGCTAGGACACTTATAATACAGCAAATAACAATGGCATGCCAATCATAAATACTTATAAAATATGCCCATTTTCGATATTGTCGAATAATAAATAGCACGAATCTTGAGCCTTTTGGTTCATTTTTAGCTGGTAACTAAAATAGAGTTTTTTGTAAGTAATTTTAGAAGATTTTATGAAATAGTAATTTTTGGCTTTGTAAGGCAGCAGTAATGATGCTTATGAGATTTTTCACTGGAGCTAAAACCCCAGCACTCATGGGAACCGCATTTTTGCTCATTGTAGCTGCAAAAAGATTGATAAAAAGCTGTTTTTTTTTTAAATTTTAATGGAAAAAATAAAAGAATATCGAATACAAAAGCTATTTAGTGAGTTAAAAAGTTTTAAAACTTTTGCCGTAATAGGTTACTAATTGCTAGCCATAAGTACTAATCAAATCACCTAAATATGTTACAAGTTTGAAAAAAAGAACTGACATGAATTGATGTTTTTCGTTCACTTATTGATGACTGAGAAGAAGAAGAAGATTCTGAAGTTTGATCACTAGAATATTTTTTCTTTGGTGCCTTCTTGTCTACTACTCCTTCTGCAACTGCTTCTTCACTAGAAGAAGTTTCAGGTACAATTGCAGCTTCTTCAATAGGAGAATTTGATACAAATGGAGGTGATGGTGGCATTATTATTTCTTGTACTTTTTTTATTTAAATTTTTAGAGATCCAGGTTTACTATTTGTGTACTATGGTTTAATAGGGTATACTGAAAAAAAAGGTCAATTAGGGTAAGTAAAGGTTTATAAAACGCGAGAAAAGGGTAATTAATTCAGTTTAGCAAAGTTTTAATAGAACAAAAAAAATAGGACACGATAAATACGTAATAAACTTCCGTAGAAGGGTGTTGGAATTTTTGCAACAACCTACAAAAAATATGTTTCAATGAAAAACATTTTTTTCAAGGCTAAAAAACTACATTGAGATTGATTCGACTAACACAAGATGGATGTTTGACGAATCTGCAATAAACAAAAATTAAAGTCGTTTAAAACCTTTCTTTACCAAAAATTTGACGCAAGCAATAACATTCTCTAAGGGCTTTTAGGCCACCACCATCATCAAAAAAACAAATTTCTAGAATTGTTTAAGAAAAAAAGGTAACAACAAAAAACAAATTTTAGGTCACACGCAATAGAATGTCACAACCTTTTTTAGATCTTTAACGCTCATTATTAATGGTGGTTTAAGAAAAAAAAAGAAGAGTTAAACCCAAACAAATTTTTTTTTTCATGGAAAGTGTTTTAGGTTTAAAGAAACAAAAACTCGTTCAAAGAAGCAAACACACAGAATTCTCTACTAGAAATGCAAAAACAAAAATCATCAAAAACATAAATAATAAAAAAAAAGAAGGTAAAAACCTTTTTTTGATTTGAAAGAGGACAAAGAAACAAGGGTAAAAAAAGTAAGAAGGAATTTTTTCTTTCATTCTATGGAGACGATGAAGACGAAGTAGTTCCAGCAAAAATCAAAAATAAAGAAACCAATAATCATTCATTCAAAAAAAGAATGAAGAAGAAGAAGCAGTTCTAGTTTCTATTTTTTTCATGAAAAAATAGTATTGCAACTTTGAAGAAACTATATTGGAAGAAAGAAAAACTTTTTGAAGGCCATCACAAATTCTGTAGATCAAAGTGAGACAGAAAAGAAGAAAGATGCAAACGTCTAAAGAATGCAACGGAAATGAATCATTAATAGTAATAAAAAAAATGACGTAAAAATCTTAAAAACATGTTATGCAAATTTGCATACAGCTATATTTAATTTCATCTGCTACAAAGAACTTGTTTTAATTGCGATAAAAACACATAAAAAAGTTTTATTTAAATTTTAATTGCCATTTTTTGTTTTAATAAAATATTTTTTCATGTTAGATTTCTTTTTTCCATTAAAATTTTAAAAAAACAAATAACTTTTTATCAGTTTTTTGCAGCTACGATGAGCAAAAATGGGGTTCCTATGAGTGCTCGGTTTTTACCTTCAGTTACATCAAAAAGCTTATGAGCAACAATATTGCTGCTTTACAAAGCAATAAAATTAAATAAAGAAATCACGAGATTTTAAAATTCGTGATTTTGAAAAACAGATTCATGATTTTTATCCATCGAATTTTCCTTTTACAACTTGTTTTTTTGTGTGGAATAGATGATTAAAAAAATTGTTTGAAATGTTTATTTAAATTTTAATTGCCACTGTTACTTAAACACGTTTTTTATCAATGTTAATGTTTTGTTTTTTCCAATCAGTAAAGTGTTAGTAAAAGATAAAGTTGCTTTTTTGTGTTTTCTTTTCCTACTAAAATCACGTTTTAAAATTTCAAAACATGTAATGGAAGAAGGTGTAAATGTTTTTTTCTTGTGGATAAAAAAAAGAGAACACCGAAGCAACAAAAAAATAAACAACTAAAAAACTTGATTTTAATGAGAAGGAGAGGAATTTCATACTTCATAAGCTTTTTTGTGCAATCAAATTAAGATGCTTTTTTAAAGCGGTTTGTGTTTTTTATCAGGGCGTTCCAAAAGTTTTTTCGTTTGGTTTTTCCCCTGGCAATTTCGACTGGGGGCTCCAAAAAATCTGAAATTTCGCCTGGAGGTAGCCATGGGTCTTGGTCAAAGAGTGGCATATCGGTTTTTGGGGTATCTGGAATTTTCATGGAATTCTGAGGGATTTTCGTGGCGAAACCAGGATATTGCGGAGTTTATAGTGGAACGGCGTCTGTAAAATTGGAATTTGAAGCACATATGGGCCCATATGGCCTGAGGGGATAGTCAAGACACTGTCCTAACAGAATTTACAGGTTTCGGAATTTTCTCGAACCTTCTAGAAGTTTCCGGAATTTTTAAACTCAATGTACTGTAGTTGAGTGGAATCTAATGTATTTAAACTGAATTTCTTTAAATTTGTTTAGAATTGCATCACAAATGCTTGAAAAACATATTTTAATGAATTTTGAGTCGATTGGTATCATTTGGGGCCATGAAAAATTATTTTATATATTTTTCAACCTTGATGAAAGGACTAACCTAAAACCAAACGAAAAAACTTTTGGAACGCCCTGATAAAAAATGATTCAAAAGGGAACCACCAGACATGTTATTTTTTTCGGTTTTGTTCATAACATGTTTCACGTGATTCCAGAATCTTTTCGAATTTATGCACATTTTTAGCAGTTCAAATTTCAAATTTACCATTTAAAATACAGCAGAGCTACCGAAAATCTGTAAAACTAAAAATGAGGGATCTTTGGCTAAAGTATTAGACGATATCATTTGATACAGAGCCACTAATGTTTTGCATAAATCTATGGGGAATGTTACTGGGAGAAATAAAAGATATCCATTAGTTTCCGTATAAATGAAATTTGAAAGCTTACAAATTTAATTGCACCAAAAAAGTTCAAGAAAAATAATAAATAAACCTTTAAAAAAATGCTCAAAATTTATTCAAAATCAAGCTTCACTTTGTCGACGACGAGCTGCTAGTAGTAAACCAATGAAAGGTGGAGATGGTGATGATGGAGTTGCACCACATTTAGCATGATATTGAATTCCAACATAAAATGGATGATCTTTTAATTCCATAATTTGCATACGTAATGGTGTATTTGTTGCAATAGATGTATGGCAAAGCTTTTCAATGCATTCCATGTACTTTTCCTATAAGAGATATTTGTCCTTTTAAAGTTGCAATTATGATAATTATTACCTCTTCCGATTCAGTAGTGCCATGAAGCCGAGCAATACTTGCTAAATGTTGAGTAGATGGTAGATATTGGCCTTCACAATCTTCGTCAAAGCCAATTGCAACAAATCGAAGACCTTCTCGAACAAGTGGTGGAATAATATCTGCTCTAATTTCAGCACGATTACAGCTTCTTTCATAAATAAAATTCTTTTTTTCATATTGTGCATATGAAATTGAACCTTTTGTTAAAAATGTTACTCTTCGATTTCCATTTCTTGCAACTTTATTTTCAAGTTGTTGATTAAGAATTTTATCATATGGCCATTTATCAACAATTCCAAGCTTATTTTTTGCAAACTCAGCCGTAGCTGCTTGAAAGCCATAACAAATTGATAATAGTGGAATAAGGTTAATACGAGCATAATGGCATGCTTTAATTATTTCCTCAAAGCCAGCTTTATTTGTTCCAGCAGGAATAAGAATGCCACTGCAAAAAAAATTATTTTTAATTGAAAATTAAAATATTCAATTTTTTTGCTTCTTTATAATTTAATATATTTGAATTCGAGTTAGATGATATACTAATCAAATGTGCCAAAACTTATATTTTTTAAAAGCTTCGAAAAAATCTACTTTAAACGCTTTACTCTAAAAGGGGAAGACAGTTTTTTAATAATAACTTATTAATTGAAACTTACTGCGCTTGTTTCAATAATGTCCATGATGCCTCTTTACATCCACTTGCATCATCATCTTCAAGATCCTGCGCCCAAACAAACTAAAAAAAGGTAGTATTATTAATATTTTTTTGCAGATTATGCTTACAACAATTTCAACTTTACATTCAATTTCAGTTGCAGCAATCTTTAATTGCTGAACCATTGTTTCATATGATTCTTTAATCTTCTCTTTCATACATCCTTTAGCATCAATAGGATCAATAAAATATTTTCCAACAATAACAATTTTAATAACGTCTGTATAGCTGTTTTCCCTAAAATTCATATTCAGTTCGTGTAATCAAAAATGGAACATACCGTTCAACAGTTTCTCTCCATTCATTCAATCTTGCTTCGAAATTTTCTCCTCTTATAAGTTGTAATTTTGCTGCCATCGTTTCATAAATATTTTGTTCTTGAAGTAAAAGTGGAATACTTTTAACGTTAGAGAATTCTGGTAGATTTATAATCTAAAAATTTAAATTAGATAAGTCTACAAAAATTAGCTCTTTACATCTTCAATCTCAGCTTTTAACACTTTATATTCAACATTTTTACTTTTAAAATTATCACTAATTGGTTCATTGCTTCGATAAATAATCATATCAGGCAACCAATCTTCGTCTTTAAGCTTTTGAATATATTTTACCAAAGAAGAAAAATCTCCACCATCAAGTTTTGAAAGATGAATATGCATGAATGGGTTTCCATTATCCTTCATTTCTGCTAATGTTTCTTCAAAATCTTTATCAGCAAGAATATCACCAATTACAATAATGCATATATCAGGGATATCTGTTGTTCCAAAAATTAGTTGTTGCGAGGCATGATAAATCAATCTTTCAGTTTCAACCTTTACTTTATTTGAATAAGTTTTATTATTAATATATGGTTGTTCATGTTCTCTAATAGATTCCAAAACTTTGCCTTTTGTAATAAAATAATCACCAGTATAAAATTGATTTAAAATTCTTTCAAAATACCCAAAATCAATCGCAGCTACAACTCCATCAATTAAGACATATCTTTCGCCTAAAAATTTGTATTCTAATATGGGTTTTTTATTAAACAATTAGTTTATAAACGAGTTTTTTTATTGTAAAATAAGGATTCATTATTTTAAGTGGGCACAAATCATTAAATTCTTTAAATAAAAGAAGCTTACCATATATTGATGGATTTAAGTTTATAGAACTGCAATCATAACAAGGATCACATTTAATTGCAGTAATCTTATATCCATTTGCTTGAAAAAGACTACCAATACTTGCAGAAATAAGTCCATTATCAACACTACTTATATCACCACCACTGATTAAAATAAATTTTGGAGGCATAACGAATATTATCACAGCTCTTCAATAGTTTTGTCAATCACCTGAAAATAAAAAAAAACTAAATTTACAAACGGACAGTAGTAGAAAACTATTTTTGAAAAATACTATTTTTTTGTTAGAATAGTAATATAACAAATACATGTGCATTACAAAATCAAGCGATTTCATTTTTTTGTCTTTTTATTAGGTAGTTTTTTTTAAACAAAAAATACTCTTTTTAGTCTAAATTTTTTTGGGGCTTTTAGGGGCACTAAAAGCAGTAAACATTGGATGCATAGTTACATGCCCACTTGTACTCGTTTTTTGTTTTTAATAAACACAAAAAATGCCAAAAAAATAATTTTTTTTAAAAAATGGCATTTATGGAATCAGCGTAAAGATTCTGTCTAATACGTTTTATAGAAAATTTGTAAAAAAAAAAGTGTCGCGAAATTGGTATTTAGGATACGGTAACTACCAAAAATTTCGAAAGATAGAAAGAAAAGAAAAAATGTCTGCGGTTTTTAAAATAAAAGCGCATAAACAAGAAAAAAAATTTGATGCCAGTTTTCTTTTTGTTTCATTTAAGAGAAACATCTGTCTGCGCAAACTTCTTCCAAAAGTTCATTTTCATCGTCTTGTGTTTTTTGAAAAAAGAAAACAATGAAATGAAAAAGATAGACATGTTTTTCACCGTTTTGATTTCAACATTAAATTTTTTTTAAATATAAACGAACATGCCAAAAACTGTGATTAAAAAATGGGCAACTTGACTATAAAAGATAAGATGTTTTATAGTTAAAATGTAAAAAACAACATGTCGCGAAAGTAGTATTTGGGTTACTGTAATAAAAAAAATAAAAAAAAACTTTTTCGAAAAAACTATTTTTTGTCAGAATAAGATAGTATGTGACCTTTTTAAAACAAAAATAAAAGCAACAAAGTCAAAAACATATTATAAAATGCCAAAAACTGCGATTGGCAAAACAAAAACAATTCTAGACACGTTTTTTAAACCTTGTTAAACTTAAAATGCCCGTTTTTAGCTTTAACAAAAAAATATGCTTGGTTACTATAACCTTTAGAGATATACATGGAGATTCAAGTAAATTGTCAAGTTGGGTAATATTCTCATTTAATCACCCTAAGTTTTTGATGTTTTATTATGTGTAATTTTGTTTAACTTGAACATAAAAAATTGCAAGTTTTATTGAGTCAAGAAAAAAGAATCAAATATCTCAAAGGTTTTCTTTGTCCAGTTAGGGGGTGGTTAAACGATAATAATACATGAAGATACTACATGAAAATCTAGGCTTTTCTGCGCACAATGTTTAAAAAGTCCACCCTCTAACTTTAAAAATAACAAAACAGCAGCCATTAAAAATATAAACATTTTTAGAAAATAAAAACAAAAACAAAACGGGAATTTTTTTTATCTTATTTTACCTTTTAAATGCCTGCCATTTTGTTACTTTTGAAGCTAGAGCTTTGACTTTTTGAACACTGTGTATAAAAAAGTTATCCTAATCTCTGTCAATTTTAAGCTGTCCACTTCAGCTCTCAATAACAGAAAAATTCGGTGTCTCAAATTCCAAAATTCTAGGTGTAAAATATACTCCAGTCAATGATGAATTGATCCTGAAACTATGAGCTTACAGAAATAGATAGGAGCGATTTGCGAGTAAAAATCAGCTTGACAATTTACTTTTAACATGATCTTTTTGTACTTTTCATGCCTTTATAGTCAAAGCCGATTAAAGAAAATAATTTTGGAAGTGACACGCTATTGATTTTTTTTCTCCGAAAGGCTTATGCCCTCAATGCAACCCTCCTAAATACGAGCTTGCTTATAGCATTACCGTAATATGACATTGTCAGCATTTTGTCGGAAAAAAATTTTTTTTAAAAAAGGCCTTTTTAGAAATTTTTTTGAAAATATTATTTATAAAGTTATGTCTCATTGGTTCGATTATAAGGTTGTATAAAGAGGTTATTTCCTTTGTGTGTTTGTGTGTGTAGCGGTTATCCGAAGTGGAAATAGATGAGAATGCTTTATTTGTGTTCTTGCGAAAGAAAGAGGTAATGATATCAGCCTTGCCCGCTGCAGCTTGGGCTGGTGAGAGACCAATGAAGAAGTTCAATTGAAGGCAACTCAAGGCTGTTGCCTTGAGTTAAGTAGTGTCTTTGGGGAGGAGCAGTTATCCGCATATCTTTGAAGGCGGAGTTTAAGATCATTGTGATCGTGTGTTCTTGTTGTTGGAGAACACGTGAACTCCTCCTGCCTTTCCTCCTTTACATCCATCACCCACAGTTTGCTGTGTCCCTTCAGCAAGAAAGAAAAAAGTAGCGCGAAATTAGTCTTTGGGTTACTGTAGCAAAAACAAATGTCAAAGAAAAGGAAGGAATAAGTTTTGTCTGTTGCAGTCTAGTTTAGGTTGAAAAAAACTCATAAAAAAAGAAAAACATTTTTTTCTAATTTTTTAACACTGATTTTTTTGGGCAAGTTCAGAGACAATAAGAGAGAAGAGAGAATCTCTCATTTGCGAAAAATTTTTTTAGATGCTTGCCGTTAAATGTGCGTAACTTTTTAATTTTTAGATATTTAAAAAAAACTAATGGTGGCATTAAATCACGAAGATAGCTATCCGAATGTATAAAAATTATTCCCAAAATCAAAAATTCATTTTTCACCTAACGCCCCTTGAAAAAACAAATAATGAAAAATATAATTATGTTCAAAAAAGAATGAAAAACTTAGTGGATAAAGTAAAATTAAAAAAGCAATTTTAAAATACAATTAACAAGGGAGGTACCAGACATGATCTGGGCTTTGGGCAACCAAATATGGCTTAAGGGCATCATAGGGACCCAAAAACATCCCCCAAAAAATATTACGTGCCATGGCCAAGGTTACGCCGTTTTTTGGGCGATTGAAAATTTTAAAATAACGACGTTCTTTCATGTGATGCATTTTGGCCACACGTAAGCACAAGCCTTAGTGGCCCAGTGGAGGTGACGCTTGTGCTACACTTTTTCTGTCACAGGTTCGACTCCATACAGGTCAATTTTTTTTCTTTTTTTTCTTGATTTTTATTAATTGTTGTTATAAAAAAATAATACAGTTTAAAATAGTTTTTTGTTGTTCTTAAAGAATATTGAGTTTACAATAAATAATGATGATAAGTCTTGATTTTTGCAAAAATAAAATTATAAAAAATATATTTTAAAAGTGAAACCATTTTGCACAAACTATTTTTAATATTCATGGATGTCAGTTTTTCATTTTATTAAAAAATCAAATCCAAATATCTGTGCCTAGCATTGATGTTTTCTTTGTTTTCGAAATTAAAATTTAACGAAAAAAATTCCGTTCATTCTTTGCACATTTATATTTTAAGATTTCTTAAGGGATTTAAAATACAAACAATAGCTTTTAACAATTTTTTTAAAAAAATTTTGGTGTTCAATTTCCACTATGCGGTTAATTAAATCAACAAAAAAAAAAGAAAAAAAATTGACTTGGGTGGAGTCGAACCTGTGACAGAAAAAGTGTAGCACAAGCGTCACCTCCACTGGGCCACTAAGGCTTGTGCTTACGTGTGGCCAAAATGCATCACATGAAAGAACGTCGTTATTTTAAAATTTTCAATCGCCCAAAAAACGGCGTAACCTTGGCCATGGCACGTAATATTTTTTGGGGGATGTTTTTGGGTCCCTATGATGCCCTTAAGCCATATTTGGTTGCCCAAAGCCCAGATCATGTCTGGTACCTCCCTTGTAAAGCTGACAAAAATTATAAAACAATAAACACAATACAAAAGAGAGTATGATTTTACCTAGAAGGTTAAACAGGTTAGAGCAAAGTTTAAATATAACTCATTTTTGCTCAATAAAATACTTTATCCCAAAAATGAAACTAAAATCTTTGTTTATGTGTCAGCACTGTTTAAAAAATAAGTGCGCAGAATAAAGTAATAATGCTATCGTAAAAGTGTCAAATAAGGGGGGAAAACGAATGAAAAAATTGTAAAATATCTTTTATTTGCTTTTTTGTTTGAACATTCGTTTTTTCAAAAATAAATTTAATGATGAAATCAAAACGGCAAAAAACGTGTCTTTTTTCATGATGGGTAAAGGTTGGATTTGAAAGGAAACTGGCACCACTTTTTTTGTTTTATAAGGTTTTAAACGGATAGTAGACAATTTTTTTCTTTTCCATTGAAAGTTTTTTTGATGTGTTACTGTAAGACTACATTTGCGACACTTTTTTACAAAATTAGAAATTGGACCTATAAAATTTAATTTTTTTATGCTGATTCTAAACATTTTTGAAGAAGTTTTCTTTAACAGAAGATCCAGAAAAAAGCGTTTTTGGATTTTAAGGATAATAGTTCAAGTCGTTTCAACACTAAAAAATTAAAGCATTTTATAGAAAATATAAAATTTTATTCAAAAAGCTTTTAATACATAAAAATAGAAACGAGTTCGTCTGTTATTAATACCTCAAAAAAATCATAATAAACCGAAAATACAATCAAGAAAATTAAAAAAGTGAACTACCGGAAAATGCGATTGAAAAATCGGTAATCCAAGCTAATAAGGAAGGCGAAAAAATGATGAATCATCGCATATTAACGACAAGAAGAAAGCCATATAACCTGACAAATCCTCGCCTATAAATGGCCGAAAGTAAACCATAAGACTTTTTTACACCCTTGGTCCGCTTCTTTTAGTTTTTACCTACGTCTACTTTTGGTACAAAAAAATTATGAAACTTTGGAAGGCAAGAAACATTTTGAGGAAAGACAAAAAGAAGGCAGAAAAAATGCACAAATATTCACCAATTACGGTAACCAAAAAAAGAAAAAATGAAATGTCCGCTGCTCGACTCTATCATATAATTGCAAGAAATTTTGCAGTCATAAAAAGAGGAATGCCATAAAAAAACAAAGAAAAAATGAATTGAAAAGTAAACAAGATTGCCTTTTTTTCTGTGTTTCTTTCTGTTTTCTTTATGATCATTGTCTGAGAAAAAAGTTTTTGATTTCGAAACATGCAATTTTTAATATCCGTCTGAGTGCCTGATAGGGTTCGGACCAGGGCTGAGCGGAATCGAAAATTTTGTAACGGAACGGAATCCGGAACGGAATGAATTTGATTCCGGAATTACCGGAACGGAAAGCTTTAAGTAATTAAGTAATAAGATGATTTCCTTATAGCTTTTGCCGGGACCACAGAAAAAAAGCGTAAATTCAAGGTAAAAAATCGAGGTTTGGCTGTAGTTAAATCATAGTTATTTTCTTCTGTTGATTCAGTTTTTTTAAATATAAAACGGCTATTTCATTATGAAATAAATACTAAAAATTTGCAAAAATTCATACTTTTTTTTACTTGTTTTACTCATAAGTGATTTGTGAAGAATAACCCATTGTTCGTGATCTTGGAATTATGCTAGAAAATAATCTACAACCAAATGCTCATATTAATAGTAAATTTTGGTAAATTTTTTACTGATTTTTTTACCATTTTCTCTGAATGGGATTCTAACTTTTTTATTGCTGAATTTATTTATCTAAAACAAAACCGCTAGGAGACAGCAAACATTTTTCATAAAGAACGATGATTAAAGTTTTAAACTTTTTGATGTTTTTTGCATTGATGAAAAAAAGTTGTTGACGCTTTCTAGCAACGTCATTTTTAAGCATATCTATTAAAGCCGAAAGGTGATAAAAAAGCAATTTGTAAAAAATATGACTATTTTGCTTACGGTATAGGTGGATAAGTGTTAAACAGATTTGATTGTAATCTGATTTAATGGTAGGTGACTTTAAAAATCCCGTAAGAATTACTTGTCTTGAATGCAAAATATTCTTGTAGCTGCTTTTTCAGCCAAAACTATGAGGAATATTAAGAAAATGTGATAAACAAATATTTTTCAATCTTTACCAGATCGTTCCGGATTCCGCTCCATTTTTTTCGACCGGAACGGAAACGGAACGGAATCCAAAAAATGAGCGGAATTCCGCCCAAAACGGAATCCGGAACGGAATTCCGCTCAGCCCTGGTTCGGACGTGTTTAGCCGGCTATTAGCTGAGGGTTTTTATTAGCCGATATTAGCTGGCAAATAAGAAAATATAATTTGAAAAAAATTTCAAGGAATTAATTATTAGAAATGTCAAAAACATTAAAATTATTTTGTTAGTTTTGGCTGGTTTATAGCCTGGGTATTTTTAACAGTTTACAAAGAAAATTTTCCCCAGAAAATAACTAAAATTTAAATAAATGAATGTTTTGCATTAAACTTGTTATTAGAAGTACTTTTTATATCAATTTTTTTCTTAAAAGCAAAAAAAATTTTGGCCCAAAAATGACAAAGTTCCGGAAACTGAATTTGCCGATTAATAACCGGCTATTAGCCAAAAACTTATTTGCCGGTTAAAATGAGATCCCTAATGCCTTTCATTTCAATGTTTCAAGCGAAGCCCGTGAAACGGCTTTTTAAAAATCAATTATTTATATAGATCATAAAAATTTATGATACAATATTTAGCGAAAGAATTTGCGATTTGTTAATTACTTATTCAAATGATTTGATATAAGGGAGCATCCAGATCTGACGTCAGCACATTTAGGGGAAGGAGGGAGGGGGTAAGTAAAATCTGACGCTTCATACAAAAAGCGGCAAAGAACAAAAAAAAAATCTGACGGAAAGGTGGGGGGTTTTAAAAATTCAGCTTTTTTGCTGACGTCAGATCTGGACAATTCCTAAGACAGAATTATATAAAATAAAAAGTTATAGCTTGATATGTATCAGTAAGGTATGAATATACTTTCTTTGAAGGGACATGTTTTGTTGTTCCTGTTAATAAAGACAAAAAACTTGCACGTTTCAAAACAGAAGATTCAGAGGAAAGAAACAAATACGGTTTACATCTTTAAAAATGGGTCACAAAAATGCAAAATCTATGTTGAAATTTTACAAATCTTGTGTTATTGATTGCTATCAAAAATCAACAAAAACCCGTTTTTGTGATACTTGAAAGTTTTTTCTTTTTTATGTTAAAATTAATAACACAAAAATTTACCATTTCTGATAATTGTTCCCAACAAACTATCACTTCGGAAATGACAGAAAGTTGACACCATCGACTTCAGAGTAGCAATAACATTGATCTCTTAGTTAATGAATATTTTTTTACTTCATTTTCAAATTCAAAGGATTACCATCAGCAATAATTAGTCGTCTACTAACAAAAAATTAAAGCCAAAAAGAACATTTTATACGTTTTTGCTATGTTGAAATAAAATACATACGATAAAAGAAAACAAAAAGTACAATAAAAGTTATTTACAATAGAAACAAGTTAAAAGCATAAACTTTGAAAGTAGAAAATATTGTAGGTATAATTATAGAATTTTTCGTTTTTGAAATTTATTGAGTTGATTATGACTTCCACAACATTCTTTTGCAGCGTTTCAAATTTCTTAAATTATATGGTTTTTTGGTTTTCTAAAAATTTTTTTATTTTAATAGAAAGTCACTGTTGGTAAAACAGAATGAAGAATTAGGTCTTGTTTTTGATCTAGTTTTCCAACGAAACAATAATTTTAATAAAATGAACTAACATTTTTAGCTGCACGTTTTTTAGCTGCACGTCTTCTAGCAGCACGGGCCTCATCCTCATGGCCATTCATTGCTCGACGTCTTAATGTTGTCTTCAAATTTTTTATATCTGATGTTAATTTATCCATTGCGTATTGATATCTTCCACCATATGCTTCCTTGAACCGGGTTACCAATAATTCGTAAGCAGTAACAGTATCACATTGTGTTCCATTAATTTCACATAAAACTCCTCTGAAAAAAAAGAAATTTAGTTTATTTCATACAAGACAATTTTAGTTTCAGAAACAAAAGAAAGGTAGCCATTTGTAAAATTAGTCCAAAACAAGAAAACAACTCAAAAAATTATTTATATTTATTGAAAATGCATTTTTTTAAAAGGTTTCGTACGGAGATATCTAGAAGTCTCAGAAGATGATTTCAAAGTTTTATATGAGTTTTTCTTTTTCTTCCTATATTTTTCTTTAAGAAAAGTCGTTTTTTTGACCGTTTTTCTCTTATTTCCAACTCTAGAAGAAGACTTGTTTGAAACATTTTTTACGCTGATTGTTATGGTAATGAGTGTTTATCATAATATTATACAGATATGCAGTTTTTTCAAACAAAAAAAAGATGATTATCATTTATTAGTATCGATAAGAAATGGTCTTGAAAGATATACAAAAATTTTGAAAAAAGCGCTATTACGATTTTTTTAAAAAACAGATCAGCGATAATGTTTCCTCGAAAGCATGAACTCGCAGAAGCCAAAAATAGCGAAAGCTATTTCAATTTTATAGCCTAGTACTCACCGATAAATTTGTTCTGCATCAATCATTCCTTTAGTCAAATGTGGACATCGATGATATTTTTCATCAGCAGGATTTTTTAAAAATTCATTACCATTTACAAGATTAAATGTTTTAACATGAAAACTTTTATCATGTTGAGTATGATAATGTTGACATTGAATACATACAGCTGTATTATTAAATTTTCTTATTTGAAACATAAAAGCTCTTCTATAACCATGATAGATAAGAATTGCATCCTTTTTATAAGTTTTTGAAATACCATAAATACCTTGATATACCATATTTGATAGGCTCTGAAATGGTGATAATAACATAAAGTGATTTTTGACTTGAGTAAAACAAATGTAAAAACACAAAAAATTAAGCTCAAATGCCAAAAACTTCCATTAAAAAACGAGAAAAACAAAATTTTGTTGGAAAGAAGCGGGAACACTTTTTTTGTTGAATGCTGTTGAGGAGAAACGCAAACCAGCTGCTGTCTTTCTATGTTTTTGTTGGACAGACTAAAAACGGCAGTGTAGTTTAGAAAGTCTGTCCAAAGAAAAAGAAAGAAGGCAGTTTGACAATGCAGCAGGCAGGTTCACTTTTCTTTCTTTTTTTTCAACCAATTTTTTCTGCTTTATTGATTTTTCAACGACAAAACCAAAGAATGAATGGGTACTATTTTTTTTTCTTTCAAAGACGGGAAAAATTAACATTTTTTTTCTGCACTCGAGAATTTTATATGAAACTAATTGAACACTTATAACTTAATTTTAACGTTCATGTATTAAAACAAACGGCAGTGTAGTTTAGAAAGTCTGTCCAAAGAAAAAGAAAGAAGGCAGTTTGACAATGCAGCAGGCAGGTTCACTTTTCTTTCTTTTTTTTCAACCAATTTTTTCTGCTTTATTGATTTTTCAACGACAAAACCAAAGAATGAATGGGTACTATTTTTTTTTCTTTCAAAGACGGGAAAAATTAACATTTTTTTTCTGCACTCGAGAATTTTATATGAAACTAATTGAACACTTATAACTTAATTTTAACGTTCATGTATTAAAACAAACGGCAGTGTAGTTTAGAAAGTCTGTCCAAAGAAAAAGAAAGAAGGCAGTTTGACAATGCAGCAGGCAGGTTCACTTTTCTTTCTTTTTTTTCAACCAATTTTTTCTGCTTTATTGATTTTTCAACGACAAAACCAAAGAATGAATGGGTACTATTTTTTTTTCTTTCAAAGACGGGAAAAATTAACATTTTTTTCTGCACTCGAGAATTTTATATGAAACTAATTGAACACTTATAACTTAATTTTAACGTTCATGTATTAAAACATTTTGCTTTTTGACCAGAATAAAAGAAAAAATAAAATTTTTTTGAAGAAGCAGAAAAAAGCAACGACAAAACTTTCATCCTTTTAAAAAACATTTTGCTGATTTTCTTTAAGGATGATTTAACACTTATGAACAAATGGGAGTCAGTAAGGCACGTCCTTTTTGAATACTGTTTATTATTTTTTCATTTTAATAAAATTTATTAAAAAATAAGTATTTAAGTTTGGTTAATTGATGGTTTGAAATGAAACAAACAACAACTTTTAAAAAAAATCAAAATTTATTATCAAGCCTTGTTTGTTTGCCACAATTTGTTTCTTCTACATGTTTTTCATTTGAATGTTAATATTTTATTTTTATGATCAATAAATTCATTTTATGCTCTGCTTTTTGTCTTTAAAAGATCAAAGCTGCTTAAAATTTTACAAGATAATTTTAGGAATGTCGTTTTTCTTCGTAACGAAGTGCAGCTTGTACTAATCCAGCAAATGGAGGAGATGATGAAGCAGGAGTTGGATCACCACATTTTGGATGATATAATGATGCAACGTAATATGGATGATCTTTTAATTCTAAAGCTTGCATTCTTAATGATGCACCAGTTTCTAGGCTGCATTCACATAATTTTTGAATCATATTTTTATATTCTTCCTAAAAATGTAATTTTTGTTTTTAGTTTTTAGTAAGATAAAGGCATTAATGAGGCAGTGGCAACTGATTACCTCTTTATCTTTGTCAATAGTTTGAGCGATAACTCTTATTTCATCAGATGAATGTAAAAATTCACCATACCCATTTTCATCAAATCCAACTCCAGTAAATCGAATACCAGCATCAACAAATCTTGGAATTATTAGTGGATTAACTTCAAAAGTGTTTGCAGATCTATCTTTAAAAGAATCTTTCTTTCCATATAAATCATATAGCATCGAATCTTTAGTTAAAATTTGAATAGTACGTAATCCATATCGAATACTGCCATTTTCAGGATTTTCTATTAAAATTGAATTCATAACATTTTGATATTCATCACAAGCATTAATATCAAGTACATTTTGAGCAAATTCAACTAAAACTAATTGAAACCCAAGACCAAATGAGAAAAACGGAATTTGATTGATGCGAGCATATTTGCAAACTTTTAGCATTCCATTTATTCCTGGATCACCATATGCAGCAGGAATAAGAATGCCGCTAAAATATTAGAATACACTTTTCGTTTGACAACAGTGCTTTCCAAAAATAATCAGTTTAAAAAACCTACTCAACATTATACAACGCATTCCAAGCAGCTTTTCGTTTATTTATTTTGACATGATCTTGATGATCTTCAACATCTTCAAGATCTTGTGCCAAAATGTACTAAAGAAATTTGTATATTTTTTATTTAAAATTTTAAAGAGACTTACTGTTACTTCTACTTTACATTGGCATCTTTCTTCTGCAGCAGCAGTATATAATAGTTCAACCATAGATTCATAACATTCAAGATAAATTTCATTTGTAAGTGGATGCCAAAATTTTCCAATAATAGCAATTCTGACAACTGTTGTATAGCTGTCAGCTCTGTAATATATGTATTATTACTATACAAGAAAAAAAACACGGTTCAAAATATATAAAATTTTGAGATTTAAAAAATCTATGCAAAAGATTATATTTAATTTTTATAAAGATACCTTAATTAAAAGAAAAACGACACAAAAAGGAATGCATACCTTTCAATCTTTCGCTTCATTTCCTTCATTCTTTCTTCAAATTCTGGCCCATGTCCGAGATGCAATTTTGCTGCAACAGAATCATAAGCATTTTGTTCATAAAGTAAAACTGGAATACTTTTAATTTTAGCAGCTTCAGGAAAATTGATAACCTATAAAAGTAGTACAAATGTGCTCCCCAGAAAACTTAAAAAATTTTCAATACCTTTTCTGTTTCTGTCATTAACAGCGGTAAAGTATGTTCCTTGTAGAAATCAGTAATAGGATTTCGATTTCGACAAATAATCATTTCTGGTTTCCATCCATGAACTCGAAGATTTTGAACAGATTTCTTTAAAAATTCAGCTTTTTCATCCAACATTTTTGAGACATGAATATGCATGAATGGATATGTTTCTTTAATATGGAATAAAGCTTTCATAAACTTTTTATCAGAAATATTATTTTTGTTATCACTTCCACAAAGTTCAATAATACAAATATCCGGTAAAGTGCCTTTTTCATCAACAGGTTGTTGAAAAACATTTTCAATCCATTCGATTGTTGCTTCAACAATATTTCCAGGTCGAACTTTATCATTGCTGAATGTTAATGCACCAGGTTTAACAGCTTCATTGATTTTTCCTTTTGTAAGATTATTAAATTTTGTAAAAATTTGATTAAGAATTCTTTCGTAATGCCCAAAATTGATTGAAGCAACTTCTTTATCAGCAACAAGAATATATTTTTCAGCTGCAAAAAAAAGAGATTATTCTTTTTACATGTTTTTGGATTTTGAATCTTTATAGTCCAAAAAAATTTGTTATTTATGTGAAGCAAGTTAAAATAATGTTTATAATAAATATATAGATGTTTCTTTGACAACTCGCGTTTAAAAGTACTTTTATGCTTATGCATAAAAATCTCTAAAATCTCAACATGCAAATTTTTTCTCAAAAAGGCTTCAGATTCTTTTTTACTGTGTATTCTAAAAAAACAAGCATCAAAATTTTTGGTTTTCTTAATTTAGAATATTGAAAAAGGAAAAAAATATCGGGACACTAGTGCTAAAAACAGTTCTAAATCAAAGCCAAGCCAGGGTTTTTTGCTTAAACTTGTTTTTGTTGTAAATAAATTATTACAATTGTTCACAAAACTAGCATACCATATTTTGCCGGACAGACTGGTGTTGAATCAAAGTTTAAACAAGGATCCATTTTGATTACTGTCACATTATAACCATTTGCTTTAAGAAGAACTCCAATCGATGCTGGAACAATTCCTTTATCACCATTATTAATATCACCACCAGTAAAAAGGATAATTTTTTGCTGACCGCTTGCTGACATTGTATAAAGAAAAGCTAAAAATAAAATGAAAAAAATTAAAGAGTAACAAAAAAATCTCTAGAGCAATGTCTCTTTGCAAATTAGAAAAATGAAAATTACAACAAAGAAGAAGGTTGCGCAGGAACATGTGGGAAAAAGTGAACACAGAATGCTGACTCATTTTTTTATTGCAATATTTTTTGCGAAAAAAACTCTTCTTATACATATTGTGTTAAAAAACGGCAATTTTGAGAAATAAAAAAAATGACTCAGAAAACCTGGTTTTTTGTTCAGTTTATTTTTTGCTTGAGAACACATGGCACCTGCAACATTTGTTAAATGTCTCTTCGCATAAAAAAAAGCATAACTAGATAATTTTAAGGCATTTTTTTATGATCTTTTACAAATATTATTAAGGATATTCACAAAGTTTCGAGGTAAGCACTGTCGTGTTGTCTTTGATTTGCCGTTTGTCATTTTTCCACATCGGCTGCAAAAAATCAAAGGACTTTGATGTCTCTGATGATTGCTCACTTCCTTTAATGCTTTAATACATGTAATTTTACAACATTTACTGAAAAACACCACTCAAAACAACAAGTTTGTACAATGTATAAAAGAAGATTTTATTTCTGCTTTTGCAAACGACACATAAAAAATAAACAAATTCTAGGGCATAAATTTGAAAAATAAAAATAATATAACGCAACACATTGATATCTTCAAAGCCAAAATAGCGGTTTCTTTGTTAACAATAGTTCCTTTAAGGTTTTGTCGTCGCTGTGCAAAAGCAACAAAAAATCAAAGGTTTGCTGTCTACCCATGTGTTTTTCTGTTGTTATATTGGACTTTTAAAATCGACACAATTTTACTTGTAGAAATTTTTTGCGATGTTTCGAAATAATAATCGTTTTAGAAATGCAGCAATTACACAGTTGTTTGTGTCATTTAAAAATCGTTTTAACGCCTTTTTGTTTAAAGGTATTTTGACACTTGGAGAAGAAAAAAATTTGTATCAAAATAGAGTCTTTTTCTTTCTTATTTTTTGGAATATTTAATGAATTCGCCTCTATTTGTTACTTGAGTTTAACAGTTGATATTTGAATTAAAATCTCAAATAATAATAGCAAAGCGGTGAAGATATTGAGTATTTATCATACATTATATATTTAATAATTACTATAAATTTTACAAATATTTCATAGTTAGTAAAAAGAAGTTTGAAATACATTTTAACGTTTATAGCTAAAAAAATCCTTATCAAAATTTAAAATTATTTTTTTCGTATTCAACTTACTACATAATCATGGGCTTAAAAAATATTGTGTCTTATTTAATGTGGCTAAAAATTTTAGATTATAGTTTGTATAAGTTGCACAAATTTATATCATTTTTATTTGTGTTATTAGTATATCACAGCTTAATGATATAATTCTGATATTCATTAAATTGCGCATCTTAGCACACAGATGTTTTCTTCCAGACATGTTACACAGACATTTTTTTAGTTATTTGTTTGTTTGTTTTTCCATCAATTGAAGACATGTACGACAAAAACAAAAAAAATGCCATTCATTTTTTCTACACTTCCTTTTTTGCAAAAAAAAATATAAAGTCAATGCTTTTTTCTTTCTTTGCTCTCTTTCTTTCCATGCTTTTCATTTTTCAATAAAAACGGCATTAAAACTAAAAAAATGAAAGGGAAAAACTAAAATAAATTAGAATCCCCACTTTTTTTATCTTTCTTTGTGGCAATGGCATTTGGTGCTGCAATAAGTCTTTTCTTTTTTTGGCATTTATTTTTGGGAGTCGTGGTTTTACGTTTTTGATTAATTTTAGCGTATATAGAATTTATCTGTATTCTTTTCTTCTTTCTTTGTTTCTTCTTTACTCTAGCTCTGGAAATAAAGCTAATTTGAATAAATTTTTAGAGGGTGTTTAATACACTTTTACTTTTGGCATTTTTTCGTAGCTTTAGCGTGGAAAATATTTACGGCATCAAAAATAGTGTGAGTTGTTTTTTTCGGGTTTTTTGTAATAAACAGATAATTTTGTTGGGATTTGTCTCATAAGATGGATTTAGCAAATCAAACTTTTGATTTCATTTGGCTCGTGTTTTCTTCTTTTTATTTAAGCCAATAACACAATAGTTCTTTGGATGAATTCAATTCTTTTATATTTTGGTATGATCTTAAATGATCTAGTAAAATTTGCGTATTTTAATAATAGAAGAAATTTGGGCCCTGATAAAGTTGTTTTATCACTTTCGGATTTTTTACGTCATACAAATGTCATTTGAATGAAATTGGCGCTTTTATTTAAGACATCTTAATTGAAAAATAAGTAAAATGAGTTTTTAGTTTAACATTTCATACAAAATTTTTATAATAAACGAACTCCGTAAATCGAATTTTATTATATTTAAAGTTCGTTTTTTTTAAATCTTGGGAAAGTTTTCAAACGTTTTTAAAACACAATTTGCAAATTCGTGTTTTGTAAATTTTTTTTCCATTAAATCTTTCCCACTCACATTAATTTTAAACATGAATAAAAAAATTTAATTTTTCCAAATCTTTTATATATTTTTTTCTTATTATTATTTATCGTTTCTTAGCGACCACACGCAACTCTATTTTCCCAAAAAAAAAAGGTTTTTTTCATTGTTTAAATCCGTTTTCTTTCTTTTTTTGTTATAAATTTGTCATGCCATGTTTTTCAAATATTTTTGGCATGGATTTTTTTCTTTAATTCAAATTCATTACTATTATACATGTGTATTTTTATAGATGCGTATATATGTCAGTGAAAATTTCATTCCATTCATGACTTCAAATTCAGATACCATTGAAATTACTATTCCTGTACCTTCTCTACCATCGTCACTTCAACCAAGAAGAACAAGTCCAATTCGATGGAAACCTGGACCATCACATGCAAAACGAAATTATGCTTTTGCAGCGATTGTAATTATTATAATATTGATTTATATTTTTGTGTAAGTTTGATAAGTTTTCTGGTGTTGAAGTGTTACTCCTTTAATTTCTTTAAATTTTAGTGACTTTTCAAGCCCTGAAAACACTGATAAAACTTTTTCACAAATATTTGATTTTACAAATTTGCCAAAACATCTTGTCATCCTATCTGCAACCCTTAATCCACGATATCTTTTTACTCTTCCATTTTCAATTGCATCATGGCAGAAATTGGGTGTCCATCCAATTGTAATTTTAGTTGGACAAAAAGCTGCATTTATTTCAAATAAACAATCTCGACTTACAATAAAGCTATTACAAGAACAAAATGTTTATGTACATTATGCTGAACCAAAAAGGTTGTCACCAGCTTCGATGAGTCAGGTAGGGTGTTTGAAAAAAAAATTCGATCAAATTTTCTTTGAGATGTTAAAAGGGTTTTTTATAGGGATTTCTTTTAGCTTGCAAATTTTTTATATTAAAGTCAAATATAAATTGAGCATTGGTAATTGATTAAACAAATAAAAAAATTCTTTTGAGATACAAGTTTTTCAATCCTGGGTATGCATGTTTTTCATGGATAGTAACCATTTTGTTTTGATTTTCTTGGTCATTATTTCTCATTTTAGTAAAACGGTTTTTCGTAACAGAAAAACTTTTATTTTTAAAATTTTGTTGCTCTTAAAATTGCAAAAAAACTGTTCCAATAAAAATAAATGATACAGAAACTTTTGAAACACGAAACTTTTTATTACTATCATTTTTACTTTTAGATGAAAAAATTTTTAAAGAAATGATAATAACCACATTAATTTCGTTTCATTTTTTGATTATTATTCCCCCTTTTTTTATTCACTTGGTTTTCGTAAAATGAGAACAACAATTTATCAAAAATAAAAAATGAGTAAAATGATGATAATAACGTTGGAATTGTGAAATATCATCATTAAATGGAGAATATACAAATTTTCAGCATATTAAAGAAATTCTCTCTACAAAACATCCTGGTTTTTTTCGAATATTGAAATCAATAATTTTTTTAGATAGTTCGATTATTTGCTTCTGCCCTTCCATTTTCGCCTGTTTTTCCCATCAATGATACCATCTTAATAACATCAGATGCCGATTTAGCCGTATTTAATCTGCAAAATCATATTCCCAATATCAGCGAAGGAAAAACGCTTCATTTATATAATTCAAAATGTTGTAAACCAATTAAAATTCCTCCCAAAAGAGGTGACTATAAAGTTCAAATGTATCCAATTGGAACTATTGCAGCAACAATAAAACAATGGAGAGAAATTATGGGTAAATATTTTTTATTTATTTTGCGTCTTTATGAAATTTAAGTATAATTTTAAGGTTTTAAAAATGTTTCTATTACAACAGAAGAAATTGAAGATTATGTGATAAAAGAATTTGGCGAAAATTTTTTTCATCCAAATGATGAAAAAAATCCTCGACTTATCGGTTCAAGTATTTGGTATGCAGATCAGTCGTTGATAAGCTATAAAATTAATGAATGGCTTAAAAAGTAAGACCTTGCAAAAAATTAAAAAAACTTTATTTCAAGCTATCAATCAGGCTGTGGACTTTTTCATTTTTCCCTCCTTGAATTTCTTCCAAGTGGCGGCGCTGCCTGCAATCTCCCTAAATATCAGTAATTTTTAGGCCAAAAAGTATGCTATACAAAACTGAACGCGCCCTACATCCTCGAAGAATTGACAGAATTGCCTGGCCCACAGAAGCTCAGTTTTCTCAAATGAAACTTGAAAATTTTGATGATTGTCATTTACCAACTGCTGCATACATGGATGGAGAATGGGAAAAATTTATTCCATTTTTACAATTTGCTTTTAGCGAAAATCCAGAATTAATTCAAAGATTTATAAAATATCGGGAAGATTTCGTTAACCGAGATTGTTGTTAGAGATTTATTTGTACAGTAATAATTTGTAAAACGGGTTGTAAATAACAGATTTTATTAAATAACAATGTTATTTAAAATTTTATAAAGATATTTATTTAGAGTTTTTAAACTTCCAAATTGTCGGTATTCTAATAATGCGTCGCTATTTTTTCTATTAAAATTAAACAAAAGCAACTGAAAAGCAATCGATGAAACAAATAAATATTCCACAATTGACAATATGCAATCTTTTAAGAATGGAAAGTAACCAAAACATTTGTA
This sequence comes from Panagrolaimus sp. LJ2400, assembly GCA_024447215.1. Lineage (NCBI taxonomy): Eukaryota > Metazoa > Nematoda > Chromadorea > Rhabditida > Panagrolaimidae > Panagrolaimus > Panagrolaimus sp. LJ2400. The sequence goes on from JAMRYA010000061.1 coordinate 507,792, forward strand.
CAGCAACAGTTTTTCAAAAAATGGGAGTAACAATGAAATTTGAGAGCAAGGGCGTAGACAGAAAATGTTTTTGGGGAAGGCACGCCTTTGATCTTTTGCCGCGTTTGACACACGTCGGCAAAACGTCAAAGAAATCTGTCAATTTCAGGGGGCACAGGTACCCTAATCCCCCCCCCCCCCCCCCTTGTATACGGGCTTGTTTGAGAGTTTTATTGCTTTTAAAAACGCAATAAACTGCTTGTTTTTAAAAAAAAGATGATAGTAGCGCTGCAACACTCTAATAAAAAAAAATTTTAGTACCTTCTAGGAGAATATATAAACTGACAAATCAAAAAAACATCGTTACAAGCTTGCTTTTTAAAAAATGATATTACAAATGTGATAAGGTGTGATTACTTATCACCCCTTGAAATTGTTGTTTTTTCTGAAACAATGTCTTCCACTTTTAGTCATGAAACCCTCAGGGGATCTCTGTTTCATCCAAAAAGTTTAAAAAAAGAAGAATTGCCATGTTTTTTGTTGTTTTTTAGAAAGTCATAAAAGCAGCTCAAAAACCAACTAAAAAAGTGTTCCTCTTTTTTTTGTGACATTGTTCTTTTGTTTTTTTTTCCGTTTATCTTTAAACTTTTCACACTTGTTTCTCTTTTTTTGTTCTTAAAAGCTTATGCATTTTAGTTTTATACAATCCCAAAAACCAATTAAGTATTTGTGGGGTAAATAGTTTCAAAGAATAAAAAACTTTTTTTAATTAATATTATGTAATAGGCATATTATGCCTGCGGTCTTTGATGAGTTGGAGGAAAATGGGATCTAATGAAATTTTCTACGCTTATAAAGCACGATCGCTCTTTTTTTTAGAAGACACTACAAACTTGAAAAAAGATGACTAATTTGAATAACATTATGCTAATGACTCATAACGTCATTTTTTCATGATAGTTGACATATTCAAGGTTGGAATGCCAGCATCAAAAACGAAGATGTTTCCTTCTTTTGTTTTTTTAATAAATCAACAAATGAAAAGCTCTATAGTTTTTGTTCTATGAAACTGGATGAGTTTTTCTCTTTGTTGAAAATAATAATAGTTAGTGCTTGTTGTGAGTCAGCGTTTCTGAAATCAAATATGCCAAAATATCAAATGAAAACGCCGCTTTTAAGAGCTCTTGATATGCCTATATTTACGGAAGATGACAATGAAGGCACTTACATCCCAAATTAACTGATAAAAACCGATGCAAATCAAAGCGGCTAAAGATCAAAGACATTCCGCTTCCAAAATTTGTTTCTTCATACGGCTTTGGCTCTTGTTAATGACAAAGGTCTAATCTAGTCTAATACTGCTCCTGAAAACGTTTTTTGTTTAAGATTCATTTTCATTTATTCTTTTTTTCAAAGTTCAAAGAATTCAATGACTCGATATTCCGCGTGTATGGTACATCGTTGATCAATTTTAGTAACATCTTTTAAAAGATTTTGTCATTCTTATATTTCTTAAAATAGCCCACACAATACATGTAACAATAAAATGGCCATTGTTCTCTCATCTTCCATTTTAATTCCTATCTGTTCATTTTACGTATTGTTGTTTTCGGCATTTCTTTTAATTAAAATTTCGGCATCTATGATTTCATTTCATAGCAAATTGCTTTGCTAGCAAATTTTATTTGAGAGTTTTTTTTGAATCATTTATTGCCTAACAAAAAGTTTCATAGAATGAAAAAATAGTTTGTTGTTGCTGCTTTTTGGAGGTTTACGTGTTTTGTCGCTTTCAAAATTAACTTTGTTAAAGATATGTTTAAACAACATATAGTTTAAACCGATATTTTTAAAAAGAAAAAAAGAAACTTTTTTGGGAATATCCCTTTCTTTAGGTAATAATTTTGTTTTGGATAAATATAAGTAAACTTTAAAAAAGGAGAAAATAGTAAACAAAGCAATTTTGCAAGAAACACATGGAATGTTTAAAAAAACTGCGTCATTTGGGAACATCTTTTTTATCTTCGGAAGGGACAATGTGGTGGAAATATTATTCGGGTTATTATTTTATTTTTGCATTTCCTTCTTGGTGCTTTTTAATGTGTTGAAGTTTGATGCTTCGTGTTTTTTCACTGTTGATATAATTATGTACCAAATTTAATTAATATCCTCACACACGGCTTTAATTTTTCTGAACCTTTGAATATTACAGTATACAATTGCCATTAACTCTCTTTTAAAAAAAGATTTTTTGTACTTTTATATCTTTTAAATAAGGTAAATGCATATTTTATCTCTCTAGATGAAACAGCAATTTTGGTGCTTTTGCTGTTATATTTAAGAAATTTGAACCATTTTGCGTTGTACTCTATTAAGGTTAAAAAGATGTCCAACACTTCTTCCAACATCTCTGCTTTGTAACTCTTTAAACCTTTTAAAATTTATTTTCAAATCAAATACGTCGGTCGATTTAATCCTCTAAAATGTTGTCATCAAGTTTCCAATAAGTACTCTCTATTACAACTTTTATTACTTCCAACTGTACATTTTCATTTTATCTTGATACTTTGGACTTAAAATCTACTTATTTTTGTTTATATTGTTTTTTCCTTCTTCTAAATTAGCCTATTAAGAGCACCTGCAATTTTTTCATACATAATCTTATTTAAAAATAAACATGCCTAAAAATAAACACAACAAATTTCCGTAACGAAATTACTTCTTTCTGCTGCATTTTTTGTTACTTTGTTTTTCTTTTCTTTTTGAGTTACAGTATCCTACATTTTTAATTGCATTTTTTTCTTGTAATAATTTGTTTGTTTTGATACAACTTTTTTATTGTAAAAAATAGAATTGTAGCAGAAGTCAAGAATTGAACACCACCAAGGTCGTTGATAAGTTTCAGAAAATATTGAGAAATGTCAAATTTAATTATGTTGGTGAAAGATACAGTAGGTGTGGTTGTTTTGACAGCTGACGAGAAGCATAAGTGGTTTTTTATGTGGAAAGCATATGATGATTAATTGGGCATCTGGTTTAGTTTCTTTTGATTTTTAAGTTTGGTTTCTGACAATCAAAATATTATTTTCGTTTCAGAGTTTGGGAAAATATGCATTAATAATGTACACGATGACATTAATGCTTCGCATTTATTTTTTTAAAACTTTATCTTAGTTTTTGATTATGACTAAAAACGTCCTTCTGACGCTCTTTTGTACCATTCAAGTTATCTATCTCTAATGACAAGGAAATGGAGATCCATGACTTGTTAAAAGCCAAAGTGCGGCCACCAAATTGGGCATTTGTGAGTCTTTAAAAACGTCCAATTGTCTCTTTCTGGCACTTTCAATGTTGTGTCAACATTAGTGGCGCAAAATCTTCCTGGAGGGTGGCAAATAACCTACCACTGAAATCAGCGAGTTTTTCTTTTGCTCCAAGAGTAAAATCATAAGCATTCAAACCATAAAATGCATTTTAAATGTTCATGTGAAAAATTTAAATTTTACAAAATTAAAGTTGAATCCAAAACATAAAAATATTTTTTTTTCCGTTTCTTGTAATGTTATTGTAGTAGTAGTCTCATGATCCGTATTTTGATGTTATAAAAAACACAATGACCAACCAATTGCTGTAGGAAATCTTTTTTTACTTCTGCTTTCTCTTTTACAAAATTGCTTCTACTTGGAAAATTTTTTAAGTTGGATGCAAATTTTAGAAAATAATCTTACAACAAAGTACATTTTTTTCTCTCATTACTAAAAATAGGCTTTAAAAAATGATATTCAAAAAAATAAGCGTATTAATACGCAATAAAATTAGTCAAGCATTATCATTGCATTTTTCCATTATTTCTGTACATTTTTTGTAACCTTACTGTGCCAAATAAATTTTAGAAATATAGATATGTAATAAAAAAAAACAGTATTTAGAAAATGTTATTAAGAAAAACTAATTATAAAGTTTTAAAGTACTTTTCTATTACTATTTTTAAAGTTTTTTTCTTCCCTTTTTTGTTCTCATAAATATTAGAATTTAATTGGAAACATAAAAATCAAATTTGTTTTTTTCCAGTTTTATAACAACATCGTTACAGAACGTATTTAACTGAAAAAACTTATATGTTGATAATAAGAAAAAGATGATGTGTTTTTTTTGTTTATCAGTAGCGAGCGGGAAAACATATGGCAACAAAATTTGTCAAAATATTGGTTAATAATTTATTGGTTTTTAAAAATTTTTTTAGAGTAAACATAAATGACAGTTTTACACTTTTATAATTTTACAACATACTGTAGTTTTGAAAACTGGGAGAAAACGTGAAAGTTTGAAGAATAGGGGAACAGTTGCATGCAAAAATAGAACTAACGTGAAAAAAATAACCCTATAGAGAAACTGTAAAGAACTATAATCCGTGATAATTTTGACATCTTTCGTCTGCGAAATGTATAATTAAAAAACTTTATAACCTTATTGTATGACAAAAAGATTTGCATAAGGCAAGAATATAAGCCGTTGCCATCAATGGTAGCCGACATAGTTAGTCCTGCTTCTTGCAATCATGCAAAAAAATTCAACTTTACTTTAAACAAACAAATTTCTTCATCAAATTACTCCCGCAATCTTTAAACTACTTTTCACCAATGTAGCCTGTTTATGTTTATAACAATTTCTCGCACATAGCCACAAAATTTATGGCTGTTGTGTTTTGGCAAATGCCAGAAAAAAACATTTACAATGTTTTCATTGTAAAAACTTCAAATTTTAAAAAACACACAATATTTTGATTCTTGTTTTTCTATTCCAAAATTCGCACATAAATTCAAAGAATTTCTGTCTACGAAAGCTGTAAAACTATCAAATAAGATCTTTGGTAATTTTGTACGTGTTTGTATTTACATTACTATAAATCTTGAGAATTTTCTCATAAAATATTATAAGAAAAACATTCTTAAATTTTTGCCATTTAAATTTTAAATATTTATTTTTTAAAAAAAATTTAAAAAGTGTTTTTATATTAAAATTTTGTCAAAGATTATTAGTGGAAAGAAAGAGAGAGATAATAATTGTGATGGATTCAAAAAGTAAGCTTTATTAAATTTTTTGTATAAATTTGAGGAGAAAAGTAACAGTAGCTCTTTTGTTAAGTTTCTGATGTTAATAAAAATTTGAATGTCAGAAACCCGTTTAAAAAACAAGTGGTTAGGTTTTGTGCTAACTGAAAAATGTGTGGAATAAGATATGTAGTGCTGTTAACTTTAGGTGCCAGATCCGAGGACATGTGTCGGTGCAACGTGGTGGTGCACTTTTAGGATAAAAGTGACCGAAATTATGCAAATCAAAGTAAATTGTTGATAAAAGTTTAATTTCAATGTTTCACAAAAAATTTTAGTAAAGTAAAAAATATAATGGATAAAATTTTTAAAACCAATCTTTGTCTTTTTTTAATTTAATTTAATTTTGATTAATTAATGAGCCCTTCATGCGTCATATAAGAAAACAAAGTAGATAATCACATCTGCTTTGTTTGTCATTTTTCTTTAACGTCAGTTTAGAAAAAAGAAAACCGAAAAATAGATAGCTTCCAAGCTTCATTTTATAAAATAAACGGCTTTATCTTATCGTCTTGTAAAGATAAACTTTTGTTCTTTTGCACTTATAACTTATGCTAAAATAGTATTTAATCTTCCAATTAAAAATTCTCTATCAAAAATTATCATTCACTTCATTGTCCTTCTAACTCATCTCTCTCTTTGCTTTATTCTATTCTTCTACCGCCCTTGCTAAAATGGATGCATTCAAGTGCAATCATTTATCTCTAAAGAATCATAAATCATCTTAGTAATAGCAAGCAGCAGCATTAATTTTGTTATATATAAAAAATTAAAATCTTGTTGCTTTTATTAGATTTATTTATTTTTTTAACTTTGAATTAATGAACTTATATAAAAAAAAAGTACGAAAGAAAACAAATGATATTAAGATCAAAAACTTGGAAAGGGGCTGTTGAGGACTTTTAAGAAATATTTTTCTTTCTAATATTTTTTTCTGCATAAAATAAAACACCTGGTGTTTTTTTTTAATATAAAATGTTTTTTTGGGTGTAACATTTTTAATCAGACTTTTTGAAAAAATAAAAAGTTGAAATGGGATTTCTTTATAAGTGTTTTACTTTTTTCGAAAAAAGTTAGTTATGTGTAAAGTAGTAACTTGTGCGGTCAATGCCAAAGTTGCTTTGTTTCTCAACGTCGATTACCGTAATCTCTCCTTACCTTAATTAATTTCTAAAATGGGCGGAGTTTTTTAAATATTTTTACCTTGACTTACGTGTTTAAATACCATACTTTCAATCTTCCAGCCTTTAACGGTGCAAACATTTTTATAGGCTTTATGTCAATTGAGACCTCAACACCAAAGATGTTACTCGCATATTTCAATGCTCCTGAAACTTTATACTACAATTATACAGATGTCTACAATGGCAAGCTCCTATCGATTCTACTTCCAACAATGCATTTTACTTCAATAATTACTATCGTCTTTAGCATAATTCTAATTTATGTTATAATAGTAAAAACTCCAAAACAAATGAAATTTTTTAAAACATACTTGCTACCGTATATTTTCAATACATTGCTGTTAGAAATTGTAATGTTGCTATTTAAACCATTTTTAATGCATCCATTTTTTGCTATATATTCCTTGGAATTTACTAATCACCTATCAGCAAAATGGCTGCTAATATTTTTTATTTTTATGTCATATTTTGCTATGGCTTTGATAGATTGCATTGTTGGCATGTCAGCAGAACGATATTTTGCAATAAAAGATTTTCAAACAAAACATTCAAAAATGCCTTTTGTAATTTTTTCGGCATTATCGGCATCCAGCTTGGCATATTTGATTATTGGTACAATTGCTGTGCACTTTAAATCTGTTCGAGAAATTTTAATTATGCCAGAAAATGAAGCTGCAGCATTTTTGGGTGATCATTTAAAAGGAAGTGGAAAAGTAATTGATCCAGCATCTGTTTTGGTCTTTCGTCCAGATATTCCTGCAAAACAATTTGCAATTGGTTTTACTATCTTTGTATCTTTCGTCTTCTGCAGATATGTCTTTGCTGTAATCTTTTTAATTCTCAATGCCACAAAATCAAAAATGTCATCTGTGAAAATGTCAGAACGACTACGAAGAAATAACAAAATGTTACTCCGCTGTACTTATGCACAATTCGTCGGTTTCTGTTCATTAGCAGGGCTTCCAGCTTTCATCATTGTTGCAACATTTTATTTTGCATCTGAACCATCCCCAATCATTGCGCTTTGTTTTCTTCTAATGAATTGTTTTGGACTTTATGATATTTTGGTTACTGTAATCTGTATCAAACCATATCGATCATTCTTCGAAAATCTTTACAAATATTTAAAAGGGAGATATCTCAAATGTTGCATCAAAGTCAATCCAGAATCACGATATGGCCGACGACCATCTATCTTTATGATGTCATTCGCAAAAGTGTTTGATAATACTACCTCAACAGAATCTCCAACAGTACCTCCACAAACATAAAGGTATGAAAATGTTGTAATTTTTTTAATTGAAAATATTGCAAGCAACAACATTCAAGGAGAAAACGATTTTCTTGTAAAATAGCTTTTTGGCACTGGGTTTTTCTTTGAACAAATTTTACACCCAAAATCAAAAATCAAAACTTTCGAACAACCCACTTAAAACCCTTTTCCGTTCAATTGCATTTGTCACTCCATTAATAAAAAGTCTGCCCTTTAAAAAAGTTTTTCTATTTAAAAACTAAATTTAATAAAGTTTTATGAATTTTAAGAAACCTTTCCAAAACTAATCATAGATCTTTTACAAATGAAATTACAGTAATCTTATGACTTTCCACGAACATCTTGCAATCCCATTAAATTTTCATTAGTATTTCGTAAAAAATCATAACTTTGTTTTTTTTTTCAATGTTCTCAATGACCACTTAAAAAAAACCGGTGCCCAGATATTTCTAAATAGATCTCTGAACATAAAAAACTTTTTTCAACTGTTTTGAACTTTAAAATTTAATAAGTTTTTTTTTCTTTGCAGGAGGAATAACCGGTGCATATATTGACTTTCAACATACATCACACTTTTTTCAATGATGATCTCTGTTTCATGCCAAATTAAATATGCAATGTTCATCACCAAAAACATATACACTTCATTTTCTTTCATTTTGTACATAAATAATAATCTCATGTAGTTTCTTTTTTCAAATATCATTGCTTCTTCTCTGTTTGGATATCATAAATCTCCTACCGGATATGAGATATCCCTACATATGTGTATATGAGATGTAGCTAATTAGTTTTATTTTTTTGTTTTGCAGTGCCATAAAGTAGAAGTTGTAAATTATTTTTTTCTTTTTTAATTAAATTCATGTGATTTTTGTTGTTTGTGTATATTTTTTGATAATGATTAATAAATTGCTCATTTTTCACATGAATTTGCCTATGAAACCTTTGCACTGAAGCATATACTATTCCAGGTTGAAGATATATACACTTTTATGAATGTCTTGCTTTTAATTTGTCGCACCTAAATTTATACTTTTAACTTTAGTCTTAAAAAATTATAAATAGCATTTTTTGACGCATAAAAATCAAAAGCAGATGTTTATTTTAAAAGTTTTATCTTAACAAGTGATAAACGTTTGAATAAAAACAATATCTGTTTGATGGTAAAAAAGCGTTACAGCAGCATAGTGCATTATTACGTCACAATGGCTATTGGTCCAATGCATTTAAGTGTTTCATCAGACATTGTTCTTCTTCCAATAAAAACAATAAACAACTTGTTTTTTTCATTGTTTCCCAAAAAAGTGCTTCGAAATTAATGCCATGTCCCAAGAGAATTTGTCACACCAAAAAACAATAAAAAAGTTTCGCAGAAAAGTTCAAATATGGCTTTATGGTGCTAACAAAAAAGTACAGAAATGTTTAAAACGTAATGTGATTACGTAAACTAAATTACTGTAACATTAAATAACAACAACCACACACATGACTTTTGTTTTTTCTATGCAAATTCAATTTTTGGGGTTTAATGCTGTTATCATGTAGTCAATTAAAAGTATCAAAAATTTATTCATGCAAAGGTAACAGAAATAATCTAGTATTTTCCGAAAATCAAAGTTTATTGAAAAAACAAATAAATTTTAGCAATGCATTTGTTTGTTGTTTTAACAAATTTTTGGAATGCACGAGATCATTAATTTATTAACTTTTTCTTTGACAACGTAATCATTTATGCAAATGCATTTTATCGTATATTAATTTGTTTATTTATTTAATTTTTTGCTCTTGAGTTAAAAAGTACAATTTTTTGAAGAAGAAAAAATAAATTTGAGCAAATTTTAATTTGCAGCAAAAATAGCAACAAAAATATATAAATATTTATTCCAATAAGCCATAATAACACCAATAGAATATCTGAAAATTAAAAGTATAAATTTTTCGTTTAACAGCATTACAGGAAATTCTAACGAAAATTTTTGGATCTCACTTTTGAGACAAATTATCAGATTATTGGGGGATGCAACTATTATCTAAAAATATAATAACCAAAATTTGTTATCGTCTTTTTTTGTTACTACGTTTACTGCGGCAGTTTTCATAAAATAAGAGTAATAATAATACTTTATTGTTGAAAATATTTGTTACTTTCAAAAAGAATCTCAGAAATGATGAAATGAAAAATTTAATGTTACTATCATTATTTTTAAAGGGAGATATAAATGTTTTCATATGAAAGATTTTTATGTTACAACAACTGCGCTATCAATCTCTTTTTAATATCCAGAAATATTAGCAAAAAGGTTCAAAGATTCCGTTGCTACTTCCTCTATAGTGTTAAATATGATCTCCAAAACTTACATTAAACAAACTATAAAAAGCTGGAAATAAAATTTTTGCATAAAAATCAATTTGTTGTGATTTTAAAAATGTTAAAAATGTACTACTTTTCATGCAGCATACTTCAACCTCTGATGAAGAAATTGAAATTTTTGTATTTGAACGAGTTCGATAATTAATGCCTTGTAAATCATCATTTTCTGTAATCTTTCTTTTTTTATGTTTTTTATCATAGAGTTTTGCTTGATATCCAACAATTGCAAGTTCAACCAACGATGCAAAGACAAAAGTCATAGAGCCAAGAACCCAGACATCTGAAAATGAAAGAGATGTGGTGAGTTGATTAAAGTGGATAAGAATAATTACCGATAGCTTTGATGTATGAAACTCGAGGCAATAGAGCTCGAATAGAACCAAATTGAAAAATTTGTGCTAAAATTGCATTTACACCAAGAAGAGTCCGAGCTGGAATTGCTCGAGGACTTAAAGAGAAGGCAATCCATGAGACTGAAAATGTTAAATTTTATCTTTGAAAAAATTTCTTTGTTATTATGCAAAGATGAGGTATTTCGCGTCAATGCTGTTTAAAAAGTTTAAAGATTTTGATTAGTTTCTAAAGTACCTCTCAAATTGCTTGGTATGCAAACATCACCTAATTTTTACAGTATACCCAAATACATACAAGCTGCATTTTCAGAAAAAATTCAAAGAACTCCATACTTGTACTTTCAAAGACTTCCACAAAACTAATTTAAAAATCTGCTTTGAAACATTTCTTTTTTTGCAAATTTTTATTAAACTACTTTTAACACCTTTAAAATTTAATTATGTACTTTTTTTCGTAGTCTAAAGTTAAAAGTCAAAGAAAAAGAATTGTCACCAACTACAAATGACATTGCATTAATTCTTCGAATGAAATATTGAACTCATAAAAGTTTAGAAGTTAATGAAAATCAGCTGTCAAAGTTTGAATTTAAAAAATCTTACCAAAAATTGTTAAATATGTAGGGACATACGCTTGCATAAAATACCACATATATCTTCTTTTGAATGTAAATGTTACGGTAAGAGTATCCCATTTACCTAAAAAATGTTATTCATATTATTATAAAGGTGTTTTTACACTAAAAAAATGACAAACAAAAATGGAAAAAAGTTTAAAAAACTCGTGGAAAATTGTGAAAAATTGTAAAAAATCATGGAAAATTTAGTACGATTTTCCACGACTTTCCACAAATTTTTAGATCTTTTTTTTTCCATTTTATTGTCATTCTCCGGGATTTAGGGTGTTGTTTGAGTTCCAGATGGGTCACAAAGTATATTGGGGTCCACAAGTGGTGTAAATCTGTTCCCTAGATCCATATGTACTATTCCGAAAAGCTTCGTGTAATTCCGTCTTTTAGAAATCGTTTAATTGAAACATAGAAAAAATAAGAGAAAAAAAGGATGAACATTTTGTCAACCATTGTATATTTGAAAGTAAAGGTTAAAAAATCATACACCACAATCCTCTCATTTACCTGCTGGATAAATAATTTCTTTAATTTCTGGATCAATTTTAATTAAATCAAAATCTGGTAGCTTTATTTGTCGAAGTGGATAAACTGGATCTGGGCGATCAGTATTCCATCGAAGTTGTACCTCTTCATTGTTGTAATTGAAACTGAGGTAAACCAAACTACAAGATTGAGTATCCATTGGAAAATTTGTTAAATCCATTATACATGGTCCACGAACTTTTACACGATAATTAACCCATACTGTTGCATTACTAAATAATGTAAAGAAAACATTCCTAAAAAATAGTAAGATTATAGGATTTTATATATCCACCAAAGCTTTGAGATATTGAGATCTGTATGAGATCACATTTAATTGATAATCAAAACTTGAATCAATAAGTTTTGATTTCAATCTATAAATAGTTGACGTACTTAAAAGGTGAATCATGAATTTCTGCAAATTTTGTTGTAATAAAACAATTATTTGGCATCCAAACTTTTGATAAACTTGCATAATCAAGTGTCATATTTTCTTTGCATGCATTTAAATGTGAAAAATTTAAATTTCGATCAACAAACATTTCATTGACATATAAATCCATCTAAAAAACCTATGTTAAAAAATATCATTGTTCTATTTTAAACAATGAAAAAAAACGACTGCTGATAAGTTTTTCACATAGAGATAAACAGTTGTGTCTGTTTTTCAGCAGCTTGATGTAAATCAAACAATTTTTTTCTGCAAGCAAAAAATCTGCAAAACTAGAAGTTTTTTCTCTAAAGAACAAGGAAACATATATATTTATTCAAAAGAATATTCCCCCGTGGCCTAAACCAGGTGGATAAAATACAATACAATGTAAATAAACATTAAAAATTAAAAATACAATTAAAAACAGATAAAAACAAAAAGAATATTATTTGATTTTTAAATGAGATTGGAAGTAGTGAGATCAATAGTAGAAAGTTTGCTTTTTAATACCTCTTTGCTTTGGATTTTTTCAAATAAGATGCCATATTTGTTGAGAAGGGATGAAACACGAGTTGAAAAATGTGTATTACTGTATTTTCCCATAATATACTTCTTCGGTCGATAATAGCCGGTATCACGATGTCTTTGTAGTTGATGAAAATATAGATCAATTTCCAAGTTCCTTTCATCCACAAAATCAAATGCCATTAAAATATCCATTTCATTTCTTCTTTGTTGAAGAGAAACCATTTCATATTCTTTTAGTCTTTCAGGATATGGCGGGATTACAGTATTTGTCGGATGATTTCGTTTATAGAGCAGTCTGGTGAATTTCTGTTGTATTGATTCAAGTTGATTGATAATATTCTTTTGAGGAACATTAAATATTTGACTACCATATTCGAGATGTGGACGAACATAAATGTTGAAAATTTTAATCAAAATTTTTTCATCATTTGTGATAATTTTATTGAAGATTGAAAACATACATTTGCGAGCATTTGATGTAATAATATCCACATGTTCTTTAATTGAGCATTCATTGTTGATGTAAAATCCCAAATCACGAGTCATTTCTTTTCTTTGAATTTCAACATCATTTAAAGAATATTTTGCATCGGAATTTTTTGGGCCAAATTGAACGTGAAATGTTTTATGTGGAGCAACTGTCATTGATTCAGATTCACACCATTCAGCTACAGTATTCAATGCATTTTGAAGAATAGTTGGGTCATAATTTTTCTTTGAATATGAATAAATAATTTTGAGGTCATCAGCATAAACAAAATGAATAATTCCACCCATTTCATTCAATTTTTTGCTCAATGCAGAAAATACAATGATGAAAATGATAGGTCCCAGTACTGACCCTTGTCCAACTCCAGAATCAGCTGTTGTTTTACTTGAAAGTTTACCATTGACTTTCACCAAAAATTCACGATGACTAAGTAATTTCATTATTAAGTTCAACAAATTGCCACCAATTTTTGCACATTTTAAAGCTTCCAAAATTCGATCAAATGGTAGTTTATCAAAAGCTTTTTGGAGATCAATATAGATAACATCAGAAGTATATTTCTTATAAGAGCATCGGTTGATATGTTCAGTGAATAAAATCATCTGTTTGGTAGTTGAATGTCGAGCTCGAAAGCCAAATTGTTCTTTGGGTAAGAAATTGTCCCATTTCAAATGAAGCATAATATATTCTTTAATAAATCGTTCAAGTGTCTTCAGGATATCGCTAGTTCCGGAAATTGGCCTATAGTCAGCAATGGAAGTTGGATTTGGTATTTTAGGAATTGGAGTCACATGTGATAACAAAAAATCTTTTGGAACATCGCAATTTTGGATCATATGGTTGAATAGATGTGTAAAAGGTGTTGATAATGTTGCTGCACACTTTTTCAATATAATTCCAGGTATTTGGTCCGGACCAGATAGATTCTTGTTTTTGCATTCTTTGAGGTATTTTTCTACAGTAGATGTATTGAAAATAATGTCATTCAGTGAATTCGGTTGTGGTTCATTTCTTTCAAGCGGAATATTTGGATTTGAAATATTATAATCAGATTTGAATTTCTCTTTTATTTTTTCTGCTTTCAAAGTATCATCAGTGATTATATTATCATTGACAGTTAATGTAGGTATTGATGCATATTTGGTTTTGGTGACATCAGCAAGACATTTATAAAAAGTTTTTTGATTTGATAAAATTTTCTTTTGGTTTTTGGAGACGAAGTTTTTGAAAGCTTTGAGTAATTTTTTACCGAGAATTCTGCTTGAATTTGTTTGGGCTGGATCATTGATAAGTTCTATATATTTTTCTTTCATTTCTTGAATAATTTTAGGACAGCATCCATAGTCTTTTTGGGACGAATTATATTGCTTAATGGGAATAAATTTTTCTTTATATATTCCATCAAGAATTACATTTTTAATAAAACCAAACTTATCATTAGCATTTTCGCGTTTTAAAAGTTCTTCTTCCCATTTAATAAATGAAATATACGAATTGAAAGCTTCGTAATCATTGCAAAATCATAATAAGTTGAAATAATATTTTCTTTTGGAGGCAGTTGACATTTGATATCAAAAGAAACAACAATATGATCCAAAGTTGGAAATATTAAAGTTGAAATATCATCATCTTCTGGAACTGCAGAAACATTTTCAGTTCTATTTGTTGATGAGAATATAAGATCAAGGATATTTCGGCAATTCTTTTTCTCATCTATTCTTGTCCAAAAATTTACAAGTTGATTTAATTTAAAATTTTCACAGAATTCATTGATTATTCCAGCAATAATTTTACTATTTTTTACATTAAGTATTGGACGAAAGTTGTTCCATTTGACTTGAGGCAGATTGAAATCTCCAAGAAGGACAAAATCTGTTGGTTGAAATGGAGTGGGTGAACAGAATATATCAGCAAAGTCATGGAAGGCATCACAGGGTTTGATTTGTTTATGACGATAGGATAGAATAAAGCGTAAAATATTCTCATTGTCAAGGAATAGATCAAAAGCAATTGTTTCTTCGATTGAATTTGGTAATGGAATATGGTGAAGATTATTTTTAATTAATGCGCAAACACCACCACCTTGGCGATTGGGACGATCTTTTCGAATTAAAAAATATGGGAAACCGTTTATTAATGAAGCATTTGATGTTTTTGTTTCATGGAGCCAAGTTTCAGTAATAAAAACGATATCTGGTGAATATTTGTTGAGAAATAAATGAAATTTTTTTTTGTTGTAATAAAACAATTATTCTGCAAATTTTGTTGTAATAAAACAATTATTTGGCATCCAAACTTTTGATAAACTTGCATAATCAAGTGTCATATTTTCTTTGCATGCATTTAAATGTGAAAAATTTAAATTTCGATCAACAAACATTTCATTGACATATAAATCCATCTAAAAAACCTATGTTAAAAAATATCATTGTTCTATTTTAAACAATGAAAAAAAACGACTGCTGATAAGTTTTTCACATAGAGATAAACAGTTGTGTCTGTTTTTCAGCAGCTTGATGTAAATCAAACAATTTTTTTCTGCAAGCAAAAAATCTGCAAAACTAGAAGTTTTTTCTTTAAAGAACAAGGAAACATAAAAGTTATTTAAAACAATATATATGCAAAAGTGTTTTTTGCTGTGTTCTTCAACCAAAAAAATATTGATAAAATAGTTGATGCATTGCGTTAAACAACTGACTATCGATAAAAGAAATCTGCAAGCAAAAGAGGAAAGAAAAATCAATCAAATTGATCTTTTTTTTAAAATAGAGCTTTTGAATATTTTCTTTTCCTATCGCAAATTAACTGTTGAAATAACAAAATATCTCTTGTTTCAGTGACTAAACGCAGCACTGCTTAATTCGGAAAAAAAATCAACAAAAATGCATTATATTTCAGTGGAAAACATTATTTAATACACAAGAGCTTGCAAACATATTACAAATTGTTGAGGTTTTTTGACATAAACATGACTAGCTACTAAAAAACAAATATAGTTTATAAGTAAAATATGGCAACAAAAACATCAGTTAATTATAATTTTTTCGTAAAAATTTAATTTTGAATTTTTTTCTATTAGAAATTTATTGCTTTAAAGCAAATTCCTTTTAAAATGGTAGTACCACTTAAAGGTATATATGGATGAACGCATTTTTCAAACATTTAAAGCAACATGAAAAATGTCATTATAAAAAATTCAAATGCGTTCAATTAGGTCATTATTAAAAAGGAAAACTATTTTAAAAGCATATTCATCAGATACAAAAACGTTTAAAACGAATTTTTGTTTGAATTTTTTATGACAAATTCAATGTGTTACAAAAAGGTGATTACTGATAAGCTATTTTTGCATGGAGTTGAGCAAAAGACGGTTGATAAGATTGATTTTTAAGGAAAAAATCAGTAAATTGTATTGACTGCAGACATTTTTTTCCTTAAAAAAAGAATGTCACGTTTTTGAATCTTTAATTTTTTTATCACAAATTAATTGTTAAAACTGCAAAATATCACTTTTTGCAGTGATTAATTGCAGCAATATTAAAGTTAAAAAAATAAGGCTACAAAAATTTGAGCATCAATTTAAGTAAATTCCCGGATGTGAAACGTCATGCAACATTAAAAAATTTTTTAAAATTAAAAAAAAGCACAAACCTCAAAATCACTTGTTAACTCTGAAATTGAACTAATTTCTTGAATCCAAAATTCTACAGTAACCTTCACACCATGATCATCAGGAATTTGATTCTTTGAATAATCATTTGCTAATAAATGTGTTAGCACTTCTGTATCCGTTAAACATGCAGGTTTTGAAGAATCTTCATTTTCAGTATAAGCTTTTGGTTCAATAGTTGCAAGCTTTTCAAAAGTTGGAGGTCTTCGAAGTCCTGATTCATAATGTTCAACAATAATTGGTTCATCCGTTGAAAAATCTTTATCATCGATATTGTATTTATCAGGGGCACTGTAATCTGTTAAAGGCTGCCAATGAATCGTAACATTTGCATAAGAATGAATAAAATAAAAGGAGAAATATAAAAAAGGAGCCAAAAACATGTTTGTCGTTTTTTAAAGCGAAGCTAGTTTGAAGAAAAGAAATGCGCTTTGAAAAATGCTTTTCTTGCAAACAACAGTTTTTTATTTGCACCGGAAATGTCAAATTATCACTGCAGGAGGTGAAAGGTTGCTACCACAAGTTGTGGCCCACAACAAAGCTTTAAGAAACTATTTTTTCACTTTTTATAAGGAAGATTTAGAAATCGGTAAATAACAGCTGATTTCTAAATCTTAATATAACAATACAACCAAGTGAAACAGTTTTTTAAAAAATTATTAAAAACTTCTTTACCCCAAAAACACCGAGACACCAATTTTAGACTAAAAAAGGAAAAAACAACAACGCATTTTAAATCATTGCTCATCAATACCTCATATATTGGATTTTCTACATGCTTTAGGCTTTAATCAAGGTGGTGATAAACGTAGGCCGCATTCATTTATATTAAATGACTGTTGATTTTGTTGGTTTTGTTTTTCAACTTGTTGTAAAAATTCATAAATTTTGAAGTTTTTTAAACACTTACAGTATACTTTCGTTTTAAAAAGTGGGCTTATCTTTTTAATATTTCTTAGCAAATTATCTTGTGAAATATTGGCAATAGAAAATTATGCTTTTTCATCTTTGTAGTCACCGTAATTTTGATATTGTTGATTCAATTTTTTTTATTAAGCATTTTTTCACTTATTATAAGGAAGATTTAGAAATCGGTAAATAACAGCTGAAATATTGGTAATAACTGACATACACTTTTTACGAACAACACAAAACAAACACTTTGATAAAAAATATGCTGATGCATGTTTCTATTGTCCCCTTGTTATTAAAAAGTAGTGGAAAAAAGTATAAACAAAACAGAAATCTACAAATCCTAGAATCAAAAAAAGCGTCGAAAAAAATACAACAAAAAAAAAGCTGTTGCAATCTTGTTGGTGTTGAATCGACATTATGCCAAACATTTACAGTATCCATCTGCAGTAAAAAAATAGCAACAAACTTTTTTTTCTCTCGAATTTTTCCAATGTTAAATATTTGTTGAACAAAAACAGCTGTATATTTCTTTCTTTTACTTTTTCTTTGCTAATTTTCTTCAATCAAGCGATTAATTTTTCCACCTATTCTTTTGCGGGATTATCATACTTTTTATTGTTAATAAAATTACTTTATGTGCAAGCTTTTTTTCCTTGAAGCTTCAATTGAATGAAACTTTTAGTTTCAATTTTTCTTTGTTAATTTTGATGGGTCAAAAAAGCTAATATATAAGCAAATATGTTTTATTTTAAATCATTCAATTTAATTAATTTATTTGTTGTTTCAGCTTTTGCTCTCTTACTCTCAACTAATTTCAAGTTCTTCAAGCTTGGTAGATATGTTTTTCTCAAAAATTCGTCGTCTTTTTTATCACAAGAAAGCTTCTTCTAAACCAAAGAAAATAATTCCAAATCAATCGGAAGATGAATTAATTCTTCGATGTATTCCACCAAAATTTGCTGATGAAGATATACCAAAAATACAAACTCCACCATCATCTGTAAGTTTATTTTTTAAAAGTGGTCCAAGTAGAATTGCAATCATCTAGAAACTTTTTAGACTAGACCTCGATTCACTATATTAACTGATGCTTCTAAAAATGTTGTTGTTAATGATGAAAATCCATTTGCTCTTACAACCACTACCAGACTTCCACGATTCCGTAATAGTGCAAAATGGCAAAGCTCTAAACCATTTGCACAAAATGCTCTTCGTTTTCGATTTCGTTCAAAAGGGTATGTTCTTGAATACAGTTTTATTTTTATAATATGGGCATATATTTTTAGACATCGTTTTATTTCATCCCGTTCAAAGAATTCTTCATCTTCTAATCAACAGCAACAATCACGTGGTACATCAAAACGAGAACTAAAACACGTCAATTCTTTAGATCTTATTCCGTATGATCAACAAGTTTCAAAAAGTCTTTAATGATCTGTGAGTAACTTATGATTTTGTTATATGTGTATATACTGATGTATATTTCTTTTAGTATCTTTTATATTTTGTTTTACATGTTTGTATCTTTTTTATATAAACTTATATTTTTGTTGTGAAAATGTTGTAGCAAGAAGGAATAGCTGGGTTTTTTCGAAAGTCAAATTTTGATAGCTTTCTTTGTCGTTCATTTCCTTTATTAGGTTACTGTAGCTTCTCGACTTCATAGTTTTTGTTCTTCCTTAATTTCAGTTTAA
The DNA here is from genome assembly GCA_024447215.1 of Panagrolaimus sp. LJ2400. NCBI lineage: Eukaryota > Metazoa > Nematoda > Chromadorea > Rhabditida > Panagrolaimidae > Panagrolaimus > Panagrolaimus sp. LJ2400. Next base: position 526,944 of record JAMRYA010000061.1, read on the forward strand.
GAATTTTCGAAAAAAAATCTTCTTTAATTTCAGTTATAAATCAACCGTATACTTAATTTTGTATATATCCAAAATACTGTGTTCGAAAAGTTGAATAATTACGGTGATGTTTAAAAATTAATATAATTTGGATGTTTTAAAAAAATCGGCGAGATAAATGCATTTTTAGATTTAAAAAAAAATTTTAAATACAAAGTTTTGTTTAGCTTTTTGAATTTCATTTCAACTACCGTATACTTGGTTTTAAATACTCAAGAAGACAATTAAAAAGAACTACGAAAAACAACTTATTTGTTGACGATTACTATAGCTTCAAAAGGGAAGTATTGTTAATATAGATTAATGTAGCACATTACCAAAAATTATAAAATTTCAAACATGTAAAACCCAGTCATCATTGTCTAGTTTTATATCTTTTAAGACTGTGTTATTCTTTACAACAACATCAACAACAAAGCGTTTTTGTTCAAAAAATAAAAGTTATGTTTAATGGTAAACATTTTTTTTGATATACGTTTTTTAAAGATTCGATTTGTAATCGTTTTTTCATTGAATGCAGAAAAAAAAGAAACAACTTTTTTTTGTGTAAGAAAAATTTTGGCAGCAACAAAAGGAAAAAAGAAAGCTTGGATACAAAATGTCAAAAACTAGGCAACAGGGATAGGCACCAACAAAAAAGAGCAACTTTATTGCTTCTTTTAGATGGGTTTTTAACTTACATATACATATTAGTGTCCATTTCTTTCTATCAAAACAATAAGTTTAACAAAAATAGAAACAAAAAATGTTGAATAAGAAAACCAAAAAGAAAAATGATGTGAAAGGTTATTGAAAGTTGTTTGTTTTAAAAAAGAGTTTTTTTGCTGTAAATAGATCTTCTTATTTATGTGCGAAAAAAACATTGATAAAAAACTGTGTCCTAATTTTGTGTACATTTAGCCTTGAAATTGTCTTTACCATCGTTTTTTTTTGTATGTTATCAATTCTTTGTTGCTTTTTTGTATCAAGTATTGCCCAAACCACCCTAAAAATCTGCTGCTGTGCTACTGTTTTTTAGAACACAGTTTCAAAATTTTCAAAAACCTTTTCTAAAATTCTTCAAGGCTTTAAAAAGAATGCCCGAGTTGTCTTGGATAATGGTAAAGCTGTGGTAAAGATTATTGTTGATCCTGCTGAATCACTTTTCTTTGCTCAACAAACTTTGGATCTTTCTTTTCTTGATATTGTTGATAGTAAATGTTCTGATCCTGAAAAGCTCTTTGTTGATCTCTACTACGAGAACATTCGGGTTTATTATTATTCAAAAACTTTGTTTAATTTTTGTTCAAATTCCCTTGATGCACAAAAAAGATAACCATCTCGTACAAAAAATTATAAACCTTGGTTTAATGTTTTAAAGAACTCTGTCGCGTACGACAAAATTATTTTTTCATTTCTCAAAAAATTTGAATAAAAATTTTTTTGCTGCTTCCCGTATGTTTACGATAAATAGCCTTGCGTTCACAAATTTTTCTTTTTTTCTTTTGTCATTCTTCTTTTTGAAGTCGTGCTGCAGCTGTCTTCTTTCTTCTCCTTCTTTTTTGTTGCTGCAACTTTTTTCATCGAATCAACTTGTTTTTCTTTCTTCAGCTTCCATCGAATCAAATATATCTTCTTCAGTAACCTGCTTCTTCATCCATCATTAGCTGTGCCATCAGCAACAACAACACCAAATGGCATCCTCCAGTTCACTTGCGAGTACATTTTCTCGCCTTCAAGTTTCTAACAATGATGTAAGTTTTAACTTTCTATCTTTGTCTACTGTATCTTTGTTCTTTACTCCTTATATCTGTAAAATTTTTTCAGAACAATCTTGATTACATTGCTTATGAAAATGGTCATGTAAATGGTGTTACAGTTAAAGCAAAACCTGGTGCACGTGCATATCGAAATCATGTTACCATAATTGTTGTAACACGTAGTGGTCGAGAAAAATGTTTAACTGAACGAAAAAGTAAACGTGATATGAAAGATTTGTAAGCTTGCTTTACTTATTCATTTAATAAATCTTACCTTAACTTTTATAGACCCATCTCTTCGTTTGAACAGCGTATTAATTACATGATTTTGACCGATGCTTATGATGTTTCACATCATTTTGGTGTTAATGATATGTCTCCTGTATATGATAATCGATCAATGATGTATACACCTGTTCCAATAGAACCTTTAACTATTACCCTTGCTGTTGATGATTTGGTCCATGCTTGTGGAGATGTAGCTGGTGAAAAAGTGGTAATTATAATTCGAAATGCTGAGATGGGATACCTTGATCTTAATGATTCTCGATTCTTTGTTGCATCAGATTCTGTTGGACGTGAAGATCATGAATTACGAACATTTTATGAGCTTTTATCTGCACAAGGTTCAATTGATTTGTAAGTTTTCGAGATTTATTTTGAACATTCTCTATTACAGTACTCCTTTTATAGAAAGAAATGTATTTCTGTTGGACGAGAACTTTACATTGATCTTCGTCGTGATAATCAACGCTTCTATCATTGTGGAACATCTTTTCTTCAAGGCTTTAAAAAGAATGCTCGTATTGTTTCTGATAATGGTAAAGCTGCTGTAAAGATTATCGTTGATCCTGTTGAATCACTTTTCTTTGCTCAACAAACTTTGGATCTTTCTTTTCTTGATATCGTTCGTACTCGATGTTCTGATCCTGTAAAGCGCTTTGTTGATCTATACAAGAACATTCGGGTTTATCTCACTTTTTATCGATCAAAAGTTTTACCTGTTCATGGTTTGAGCCGTCAGTTGCTTCAAGATCTTGTGTAAGATTTTTTCAAGCTTTATGATTTTGCACATTGTTATTTTTTAGCTTTGATTATAATGGAACACCTACTCGAGTAATAGATTATTTTTATGATCATTATCACTTTGAATCTCGCGCTGGACAATTACCTGCATTGGAAGTTCGTCTAACAAATGGTCAACATTGTTTTTATCCGCTTGATTGTGTAGAAGTTTTAAAAGCTCAAAAAGTACCATTAACAAGATTCCATCTTATTTCACCAACTGTAAATGATGATATCTTAAAAGTATGTGTTTTTGTAGTCGTTTATTTATCTCTTCAGTAATCATTTTAGCGCAATGCTGTAAAAGCTCCTGAACGCTTTAATCGAACTTTGAAATGCTTCTCTTACCTTGAAATAAGTCATCATATCTTTGAAAGCTTTGGTGTTTCATATGAATCTGATCAACGAATTGAACTTGGGATTCGTGGTAAACCTATGATTACTTTTGCTGATGATCAAACTGTAAAACCTAATGGCAAAGTTTGTTTATCATCATTGGTTATTGTTCATTGCTATAAAGTCTTTTTGATTTTAGACTGGTTTTGCTTTTCAAGGGAAAAGATATATTGATCCATCAAGTTGCAAGAAATGGATGGTAATTACTCCTCAGAATTTACGCCGTGATGTTGAGTGAGTTTTTTGTGTTTGTGATTCACATACTTACAATATTGCTCGTTTTTTAGACAATCAATTAGAGCATTTTTGCAAGCAGCAGAGGGTCGTAGGCTTGGTTTGGCAAATCCTGATTTTAATGTTTTTAATTCTGCTGATCTTCGAACAGAAAATTGGGATCATCTTTTCAGTGATTTGCTTGAATATGGTTACCATTATGTTCTTCTTATTGATCTAAAGAAAGATCGCCTTCCACAAACTCATCGTATGTTTTATCTTTTCTTTCTTAATTTTAAAAGCAAAACATATATGTGTATTTGTAGAAATGCTTAAATGCTATGAACTTCGATATGGCATTCAAACACAACATGTCCATTCTGAAACATTGAAGAAAAAGATGTCACTTGATAACATTCTCCACAAAGTAAATATGAAGCTTCATGGTCTTAATTACCATGTTGTTCTTGAACCATGCTCAATCAGCGGTCTCTTTTATGATGACAAGATATTTGTTATTGGATATGATGTCGCTCATTCAACTGCAACTCGTCTTACTGATGAACCAGAACCATCTGTTGTTGGGTAGGTTTTTTTACTGGCATTAATGGATTACTGTAGCTTTCTTTATTTTTTAGCGTTTCATTCAATGCTTGCAGACAATACCAGTCGTTCAATGGTAATTACTTTTTTCAAGGTTCAAAGCAAGAAGCTGTTAATGGTGATCTTTTGAAGAAAACAATTATTGAAGGCTTGGAAATGCGACATCGACAACGTCCTAAAGCTGGGATCCCAGAAATGGTATTTGTTTTTAGAGATGGTCTTTCTGGTGAGTTTTTATCTACGCATTACTAATATAACTATTTATACATTGTTTATTTTAGAAGGTCAATTTTGGATGGCAAAGAATGAAGAACTTAAAGCAATCAAAGATGCTGTTGCTGAATATTATGGTCCTGGACATCAGCTTCCACCTTTTGAAATGGTGCTTGCAACAAAACGCCATAACCGTCGATTCTATACCGCTCGTCATGAAAATGTTCTACCGGGTACTGTAGCAAGCAATGGAATTTCTCGTTTGGGTGCAGAGGAGTTTTACATGCAATCTGCTTATCCTCTTCAAGTATGTGTTTTCTTTCTTATTTTAATTGTGGCATATTTTAATTACATTTAATTTTTAGGGAACTGCAAAACTCACTGATTATGAAGTGATTGCAAATGAAGCCAATTTATCGTTGAATGATATTCAAGCTTTCACACATGGAATGTGTTACTTGCATCAAATCGTTTCTTCTGCTGTCTCACTTCCGGAACCGGTTTTTCAATCTCATGAACTTGCAAAACGTGGTCGAAATAATTATCAATGTTATCGGTAAGATGATTTTTTGTATATTATTATTTGGATTAATGCTTGGCTTTATTTTAGATCAACTCATGGTGTTCCAAATAGTGATAAAGATGCAATTGCTTTGTTAAATGATCGTCTCACTTACACAGGTTCTTCTCTTCTAAATCATCGCTTTACTGCTTAATAATATTATATCTGTTTCTGCTCATATTGTACTATGCGGGTTTTTTTGTATGTGCATGCTTTAATAAATTTACTTTGCAAATTTTGTGTGTATCTTTTTGATTATTTTACTGGTTAATGAAAATGTCATTTATATTTGCTTTATAAATGAGTTTTAAACAATTACTTGTAATTTTCAAAAATCTTGTCTTTTGAACACTCGGTATTACTGTAACATTGCTTTAGTTACTGGGATGATTTATTTTTCAAGTTTTTTTTAAATATTCAAAAGCCAACATTCGAAAGATAACAAATCAATGAACATTTTTTTAGCTAAAATGTTGATCCGCGATTGTGCCGTTTGTAGCAGCAGGGACAAACTTCTTTCATATGACAATTATAGAACACTTTTTTGTTCTATTTATCTTGAAATGCAAGACGTTTCGAAATAAGATAAAACATTTTTTGAATATTTAAAGTTTGTAATGCAGTTTGATAACATTTTCAACTTGAAATAAAAGAAGAAGTTATTATAAAATAGTAATAACTATTTTTAAAATTTTACTTTAACTTCAATCAGTACACATTAAATAAATAACTACAAAAAAGGTTGAAATTTTACTGCAAAAACAAAAATGTAATCGTTTAAGTATCCAAAAATTTAAAGCACATTACAATATCTTTTAAACAACAGGGTTATGTAATATTTTATGCCGTGAAATCAAATCCATCTTTGTCGACTTTTTTCATTGATTTGAATACAAAGTTAAATTGTGACACTTTTTTGAATAAAAACACGTTTATTTACTATTTTTAAGTTCAATAAATCTTGTGACAATCAAAAAACAGAGAGCGATTAAACAAAGCTAGAAAAACATGTGTCTCTCATTATCCCCTTTTCTTTTGCTCTCTATTATTTCTCGTACTTTCTTATCTTATGCTTAGTTGAACCACTAACAAACAAGTAAAGAACTAACGATATCCAACAATATTTCATTCAATCAAGCAAAAGCAAGCTAGAGAAAAAGAAAACAGACAAATTCAAGAGCAGATGAATGAGATGAAGGAAAACTTTCTAGAAGAGGGATATAAACCAAAAACAAAATCTATTTTAGCATTTGTCTTTTGTTTTGTGAAAAGTAATGCATTTGTTTGTTTTAAACGTTCTCAAAAAAATGGATAGATGAATATTTAAAGCTTTTCACTTCGTTTTCTCGGACAAACAAAAAAAAGGCAGCTTGAAGGTTAAGCAGCAAGAGCTTAATCCCTTTGAGCTTTCTTTTGCTTAAAAAAAAAAGAGCAGCAAGAGATTTTAACCTTAGCGTTAATATTTTTTTTGCATCTTTCTCCTTTGGATAACTTTTCCTTTAATCTTTTTTCTACTCTTGACGTCAGTTGTTTACAACTCCTATCACAAGTCCCCCTTCTCTTCATAGCTATAGCAATATAGCAGCAGGAGTAGTAAGAGTTTTAACAAAGCTGTTGCACCCTTCTCTCTTTTTTTTCTATCCTTTTCATCATTTACAACTCAAAGGTGCCTTTCAGTGTGGTGGTTTTTCTTTGCCACAAGCTGTTATTCCTGTTGAAAATATCTCTTAAATATCTCTTGTTGTTGTTTACGTTTTTTTACTCAAAAACTGCCTACATATTTCTATTTAACTTAAAATTCAAATTTTTTTAGAAAATTTAAAACATGTCTGTCGCTATTAATCATGATTGGGAAGCTAAACAATGGGATTGGCCCCTTCAAGCTAATGATGGTGTTGTAAAAGTTATCAATACCGCAGATAAATTTGAAGTTGGACTTGATGCATCTTTCTTTACTCCAAAAGAAATCGAAGTAAGCTCTTTATTCTTAAAATCAAAAAACCAATACTATAGTAATCCAAACCATTAAAATAATATGCTATATTAATCCAAGATCTGCTAGATTTAGTACAGCTTTACCGTAACCTTCCAATCAGATCCTCATCAAGATAGTCAATATCTATCAAGGGCCTAAACTATTTTTCAGCACTTCACTAATTCTCCCTGCAATTCTAGGTAAAAGTTCATGAAGGAGCTCTCATGATCCATTGCAAACATGAAGAACGTTCAGATGCTCATGGTACCATTACTCGTGAAGTTAATCGTTCATACACTCTTCCCAGTGATGTTGATGGTTCATCAATCAAAAGTCATCTTTCACATACTGGAGTTTTAACCATCACTGCCAGCAAGAAGCATTAAAAAACTCAAAAAATTGATATCTTTGTTTCCAATATTCTAAAGTAAAAATTTTTTCTAGTTAGAAAATATAAGCTAAGATATTCTATTATAAACTATTGTAAATCTTGTAAAATGCTTTTCTTTCCTCCTCTCTTGTAAAAATCACAAATAAACATTTTTATTATAAACTCAACAATATTGATTAATAACAAAACAACAACAATAATAAAAATGATTTTCAACTTAGCTAATAATCTTCTTTCTTGATGCTGCTTCATTTTCATATTCAATTTCAATTTTGGGACCACGACGTTTCTTTGCTTTTGCTGCCTTCTTATTGACTTTGGTTGAAGCTGGTTTTGGTAGAGGTGCAAAGCTGACTTTCTTCTTTGAACCAAGATCTTCCATATCAATATCACTTCCTTCTTCTTGATCACTTTGTTCATCTTCTTCATTTTCATTATCGTCATCTTCATCACTGTCATCATCAGAATCTGCATCAAATGTATATCCAGTATCTTCGATATCTTCATCATCATCATTTTCGTCATCAGATTCATCAAAATCTTCAACAAATTGACGTTGTGGTTGTTGAGTCTGAAAAAATAAGTGTAATTAATCTCGTGGCATTAAAATAATATAAAACTCTATCAATAGAATAAAACAATTCACGAAAGCGAGCGTACAGTATGGAACTAAAATTTTCGGAAGCTATAAAAATTGTTATATTTGCGATTTTTAAAACGCTTTTTGGTGCCTTCATAGCAGTCCCGTGAATCAGTCAAAAGTAAAGGGACAGAACTCTCTTTATAAAAAGCCGAAAAACCTTATTTTATCAATTATGGATTTAATTTTTTACTTTAAATTTGAAACACAGGAAACTCTCTGCTGGTTCCACTCTCGAATATGCGGCCCTGCTTCATATTCATAGTAATTGCTATTAAACGGATTACAACGTTATAGAAAATTTTAATTTCTGGTAGTTCAGTAACATAAACCTCAAAATGCATAAAGTCGAAATTTTGGAATAGGGTAACAAGAAAAGTTCAAAAGTTTTGTTTGACAAAATGACATCTGGTGGTATAGCTTCTTTCTAGCTAGGTTGTAGATCAAGCCATCTTCAAAACGGAACAATTCAAAGACAGCAAAAACTAGCAAATGTCGAGGTGCATTGCGCAAACACGATACGTTGAAGTTTAGAAATACATTGTTAACGAATTCTAAAATTTGGTAGACAGATTTTTACAGTGTGAACTTTCTTTCCAGCAAACAGATTTTTCATAACTACCGTATACCGAAATAAGGCGTTAAAAATTTTGGCTGCTAAGCCATCGGAGAGTGAAATTATCAAAAGACATAGAAACAAGTCTGCTAATAAGTTAATCTAAATAACAGCATAGAGTACAATTCCAAAAAAGACAGAAAAATAATCAAAAATTAGACCATCCGAAAGCTACTACTGTCCGCCACAATGGACATCGCTTAAGAGCAAGCCACGTGATACGCTCGCTGAACCCCAATTAAAGGTTACTTTGGCTTACAAATCAATTTGTAAAGCATTTACCTCTTCTTCCTCTTCCATTTCAACTTCTTGATCCAAAACATTTTCAAAAGCTTTTTGATTAAAATTATAAATATCACCATAGACACCTTCTTTCAAACGACCAAGAAGTTCTTTTTCAATAGCATTATCAAGTCTTGCAGCAATCAAAGCTTTAGCTTCACGACGAACTTCACGTCTTTCAATTTTACGAGCAAGTGGAATAATTTTTTGACTAAAAAAGGCATTAATTAAATTAAAAGTACGATAAGTAACAGTAAAGGTCCCCTGATTCCGGAGTTGAGAGATTACAAAACTATAAGGATAGTTGGTAAAAAGTATTAGCGATCGAATTCTTCTTCTTCATGTACTTTTATGATTGAAAAGAACGTTAAGTAGCACATAGTGGCTATATAATTCCTATAGTTCTCAAATATAGCCAAAATAGAAGACTCCAACTCCGGAAATCTTTATAGTAAGAAATGCTTACTGTTGATTAAGTTGCATTCTTCTCATTTTAATTAAATATTGATGAATTCGAATTAGCCTTGCTTTACATTTTTGTCGAACAAATTTACTCCAATGTAGCAAATTTTCATCAATAAGTTTTACAGCTGCTGTCATATTCTTTGGTAGCTTTACTTTTTCCCATAGTCTTTTAGGAAAATGACTACGTTCTACAACTTTCATATATAAATAGCAGACACCTAAAAAGTGGAGATAAACAAAATCAGTAACAACTGCTACAAAAATGTATACCATTTTCTTCACGAACTGTTGCATATTGACTATTTGCAAGTGGACAAGATGCTCGATTACATAAACCAGTTAAATTAAATTCATTTCGGCAAAACATTTGTGTTTTTGATCTAAAAATTCCATTTCAGTAAAAGTTGAGTGCAAAATCAAAAACTTACGGTGCTTTATAGGCACATTGGCCTTTACCAATAACTCCCCAAGCAATATCATCACTCTGCATTATATATTAATAATAAAATATTACAATAAAATGTTAAAAAGTAATAAAATTTGTGGAAAGTATCAACAAAATAGTTGAAAATAAAATTTGAGGAACGCTGCTTTCATCATTGGCGTCGAGGTGATATTTTGCCAAAAGTTGTTGAAGTTTGAAAAATACAATTTTCAAATCAAAATTTTTTGCTGCTGTTTTTGCAATTTTGCTGATAAATTTTAATAAACATTTCTTATTTGATTTAATTTAATTCGCTCAGATAATATATATTGTTGAAGAGCATCTTCTGCAATTACTCCAACAGGTTTGTAATAAAATACAAGAGTATTTACAGCCTCGACAAGCTTTATAAGTACAAAATATATATTCTTTACTTCGAGTTTTGTTTTACATTCATCTTTGATTTAATTAAATTCATTCAAACAATTTATTTAGCTTAAAAGCAACTTCTACAATTACTTCATTTGCAGGTAATTATCATAAAAGTAGAGCTGCATACAGTTTTAACAAGCTGTTAGACCGAAAAGTATATATGCTTTACTTCGAATTTTGATTTTTCTCATTTTAATTGTATCAAATAAATCATTTATTTTCTTGTTATAGCTTTATAATACTTAAAACATAATTTTGGTTTGATTGCTTTCAATAATTAGCTTAACATTTCATCTTCATTGCAGTTGAGGATACTGTAGCTTAAACAATAAGTTACAAATTTCTTACGTTGTTAAAGTTTAAGAATTTATTTAAAATCTGAATCTGGAATGTATAACTCTTAACAAAAAGCATTGACATTGAGGAAAAATGTTTGTGGATTATAAATTAAACAAGGCTTAAACCTTTTGATAAAAAAACTGTTTTTTTATTTTTATAGCTGTTAATTTACAGATTAATGAAAAAATTTATTTTATTTTATGAATTTTAAAGTTGCACGATAAATTTTTTGATAGCGTGCATTGCAATAATTTGTTATCTGCAATAAGTGCAACACTACAGTATCCACATAACTTGTTTTAAGTTTCAAATATGTGGCTGCTGCTACTGTTTTTAGAAAATTCTTGTTAAACTAAAATCCAAACTTTATCCGATTAAAGGCTTGACATTCTGAGTTCGTTGTCCATTAATCTTTTTTTAAAAATGTCAAAAAGATTCTACACTTTTGTTTAAAGTTTTTGAATATATGAAAAATATTTTGCCAAACAAAATTTATTAAAGTAAAAAAGATAAAGACAAAATAAGCATATTTAAGATAGATAAGTCATTTGAGATGGAAACTAACATTATTTAATAAACAGTGCGCGATTATTATTTTATGAAAGAAAAGATGTCTGAAAATGGGAAATATTCACGAATAAATGTTCTCCATTTCTGAAACATGGATAGAACTTTTGTGAAACTGATGTTAAAATAATATTTCGTTATCACAATACATTGCTTCACACATTTGTAAAGCAATGTATTGTGATAATTTCTATATTTTTTGGATACTGTATTAAAATTTTTTTCAATTAAAACCTTACATTTTGTATTAAAGATGAAAACGTTTCAATTCCGTTCTACAGTAACCAAATCTCCAAAATGTTTATTAAAAAAGCTACTAGTTTAAAGTTATTCCCTTTCACTTTTTCAATCACAATTACTTCCTCATTTTAATGTACTAAAAATGAGTCTACATTGTTCAACAAAAATGACGTTTTACTTTTCACTTTTTTTGTAAAAATTTATTTTTAAAAAGGATTTATCGGGGACAGCGATGAGTCATAGAGGTATATTTTTTACGAATCCACGTGAAGTTTTTTTTATATTTAAAAAACAATGAGTTCAAAAAAAAGCTTTTTTTCTTTTTTTATTTTAAGTTAGACACAAAAAGTAAGCATAAATTTTGTGTGCAAGTGAAAAAATTTATTATTCCCGTTTAATGTCAAGGTTAAACTACATAGGCTTATTGTATCAGGAAGAAATGGATGAATCATGGATAGTTAAGTTAGATGATGATATGAATCGACGAATCATGTTTTTTTTAATAGAAGAGGAAAATATCGTCATTTCAATTTTTTGTTGTCTGTTTACTGCCTTCTGCTGCAAAAAAAAGTTAGGAAAAAAAGAGAGCAAAAATTGAATAAACAATGAACAAGAAAAAAGGTAAACAAACGGAAAGCAAAAAAAAGTTGGTTAAAGAAAGCTCGATTGTTTTGGGGTACTGTAGCTTAGGATACATGAAGGCGGAACTTCTTTAGCGGCAAAATTGGTTGATTGGGCAAACTAAACAATGTTGCTAGGTACATCAATTTTCTTAGAATTATTCGAAGGCGGAGTTACATCTTCATGTCATCTAAGAATTGTAACTTACCAAACTCAAATTTTTAAAAATATAAGTGACTCACTTACCGCTGCTAAATTTTAAATACAGTTTTTGAACTCCCGATTTTAACCACTTCCATCTCCGCTAACTCCACCCCTCAAACTAAAAAAAAACATTATCCTTTTTTTTATATTTTTACAAAAAAGAACTATAAAACCAATTCTTTTTGGATTAACAAAATCAATTATATGTTTGTTGTTTTTGTTCCATCAAAAAAAAAGACATGTTAAAAGAATTACCAAAAAGATTTTTGAATAAATCTAAAAATGTGTTATCACGAATATGGACATCTAAAAGTCATCCCCATGAAAAAACTGATACTGATTGGAGATCAATTTATATTGCATCTTTTGTTGCACTAATTGGATCAATTCAAGGATACTCAATTGTACCTACAATGTGGCCATATATAAAATTTGTAAGTTTTTTAAATTGTCCATTTATTTGAGATTTTTTTTCTCGGTTTTTGAAACACTAATAAGCTAAAAATAGGTTAAAGGTTTTTATTTTCTCTCTTGGTATTTAAACAAAAATTTGAATTTCATAAGCTTTAGCTAAGCTTTAGATTACTGTAGCTTACAGCTTTAACAACTTCATGTGTTATATTAATTTCTATAAAAATTTTTCAGTTAAATCCGAATGTATCTGAAATTGCAAATGGGGCATTTCAAGGTACATCTGCATTGGGAAATGCCATTGCATCAATCTTTGCTGGATATCTTGTTAATCGATTTTGTAATACAAAGTATGTTTTTTGAAGGAAGTTGAAAGATTGATACATTGATTATGGGTTATATTTAAAACATAGCTTTGGCCACTTGGACCAATCTGAAATGAATTTTACGTCAAACGAGCTTAAATTTGATTTCCTCGATATTTCGCTGAAATTTTCACAAGGTTTTCTACTGGTTTGTGAGACTTAACAAAAACTCAGATATTGACGGCTTGAATCTGCACTTTTGATAAGCTTCAAAAACCACTAAGAATTCGTTAAACTTTCGATAAATTGTCCTGAAATTCAATCTATGCAAATGCATCAAACTTCCTATTCACTTTACCACTCTTAATCCATTTCATTAAATAACTGTATTTCCAGACCACCATTAATTATTGCAAAAGCATTAATGATTATTGGAACATTCGTTTATATCAGTGTTGAATTTAATCATAAAGCTGCCTTGTATTTACTTATCGCCTACCAGCTAATTATGGGTACAGCACAAGGTTTTGGAAATGTTTATCGAACACATATTGCCATGGCAACACAAGAATCTGAAAGATCTCGAGGATATGGTCTTGGAATGCTATCAAATTCTTTAGGGACAATTATAGGACCATGTAAATTTACCATGACCCATTTATCATTACCGTAATCTTTCAATTTTGCAGTAGTTCAAATGTTATTTGCTTTAATTCCATATCCCGGCTTAAAATTACTATTTGGATTACATTTTAATCTTTTTACTGCAGCTGTATATTTGGCTTTAATTACTTCAATCATTGGAATTTTGGCATTAATATTTTTCTTTAATGGAAAGCTAAAAGTTTTATCAAAAGAAGAACGAGTTAAAAAGCAATTAGAAATTGCAACCGTTTTACCTTCAGCACCGTCTTCTCCAACAACTGAATTACCACCTCCACCAGCAATAGAAGAATTAAAAGTTGAAGAGGTTGAAGAAATAAAGTATGATCGAATTGCAGTTTGTGTATTAATTTTTACAAAAATTGTTCAAGAAATTAATACTTTAATTTTGTTAACGTAAGTTTTTTGTAGAGGTATTTTTGAAAGAGTATCGTACATATGGAAAATCCCCATTGAGAATCATGCAAGCTAAAAGTTTATAAAAATCAAAATTTGTTAAAAAGTGCTAACAAACCATGAAAAATTTCAATTTCAGTTAAACAAGTTATTTTTTTTTAAATATTCGATTTTGGAGAAACTAAGTCAACATTTAATTTCAATTTCGCTGATTCATGATAACTCTCAATAAAGCAAATAAATTGATACAATATATGACAAAATTTTGATCCCGTTCTTTCCATTTCTCTCTATTTTTTTAATTAAACAATTTCTAGAAGATCAAATTACATAAAACTTTTAGGAATCGTACACATGGATCTGGAGAAAAGATCTATATCACTTTTGGACCCCTAAATATCATTTGACCCCATCTGGTGCCCTAACAATATTCCACACACCCTAAAAATGACAAAAACAATGGAAAAAAGTTTCATAAATTTACTGGAAAACCGTGGAAAATCGTAGAAAATCGTAAAAAATCGTGGAAAATCATACTGAATTTTCCACCATTTTCCACAATTTTTTACGATTTTTCACGATTTTCTACGGTTTTCCACGAATTTTTTGACTTTTTTTCCATTATTTTTGCCATTTTTTGGAGCTTGGAGTATTGCTGGGGTTCCAGATGTGGTCAAAAAGTAATATAGATCTGTTCCACCGGTCCATATGTCCGATTCCAAAAATTTCATGTAATAATTTGATCTTCTAGGAATGGTTTAACTGAAACAGTGGAAAAAATAAGAGAGAAAAGGGATGAACATTTTATCAGCCATTGTAAAACTCATTCTATTAATCCGACGACAACTTTATTCTAATTAACAACCCTTAAAATTACAGTATCTCAATGCCGTATGCCATGACTGTCTTTGAATGGAACAGTCATGAATTAATTCTATATCAATCATTATTTATGGCACCAATGGGAATTTGTTCTTTAATTTTTTCATTCTGTTATATTCGATTTCAATTTGATAAAAAGTTAGTTTAACTTACTTTATTCTTTGAAGTAAAGCAAAAGAAAATATTTTAAGAATTCCTGTAAGAATTGCTTTGTTGATTGGTCTTGGATTATTTATGTTCTTTTTTATTGCAACTTTTCCATGGCCATTCATCTCACAAACAATTCCATATGCACATGAAAAAAATGCAACAGCTTATTATAATCGTAAGGTTTTGAGAGATTGTTAAGTTACAGTATACTTTCTGTTTTTGATAACAAAACTATTGAGAAATTTCCATGCAAAGACAATTTTTAAAACCCCCTAAAATTTCTTTCCTTTTTTAGAATCTGAAGCTGCTGCTGCACTTGCCATGCGAAATGTAACGGGTGAATTAGTTGGTTGTAATATTGCATATAAATGGTGTGAAAGCACTCCAAGAATCCATATTGCAGTCTTCTCAGCCTCCATAATTCTTGTCCTCGGAATTGGGATTCCATTTTTCTTTATCAATTTAGATATTATTTATTCAAAAGTTTTGGGCCCAATTAAACAAGGTGTTTTACAAGGGGTCTTCTTATCTTGTGGAGAAGTCATTAATATTTTTGGTCCTATTATTGTTACGTAAGTTTTTAAAAATTTAAGTTATAAAATTTCACAATAAATAAAAAACTTTTTAAACCGGATTACTGTATCTTCAAATTTTAGACTTGTCTACACTGCTTCTGGTCCAAGATGGATTTGGTTATTTACAATTATTGTGTCAGCATTTTGTATAGCTTTATTTATCATCTTTTATCGAAGGCTAATTCCATTTTCAAAACGTGTTGAAAAGAAACTTTTAAAACGTGGAATTCAAACTACCTCATTTCCTTAAATATAGTAACAGTACTTTTATTAATATTAATACAATAGTATATAAGATGCAGCCAAATTAAACTCCAATTTATTTGTTTATTTTGAAAGAAAGCAATAAATAATATACTTTTTAAAATTTGTTATTGCAATGTTACCTGATTTTTTTTGCTTGAAGTCATCTGAAGCTTCATGACAAAAAATGTTGTTTTTTTGTGTCGTTTATAAAAAAAAATATATGTTTTACAAATATTTACAACAACATAAAAGATTCTTAAATGCTATTTTACAGAAATCAAGAACGTTTTGAGAAAATTTTTTGTAGTAGTGTTATAGTATTTTTTTGAAGCTTTGAAAATTTACTTGTACCTTAATTTTTTAAATCCTGGAAGATTGGGTTTTTAAAAATTTTCAAAATTGTTACTATCAATGAGATTACGGTAAGAACTTACCTGATCGCGTCTGTTATTCTTTAAATGATCATCTGATGACAGTGAAAAATATATTAATGTTACGGATGTTGTTTGTCGTGTTGCATTTGATACAAGGTTTAGTAGAGATAATTTAACAGCATATAATATTTATTGTTTAGCTGGAGCATGTTTCACTTTTTTATAATAATTTTAGATTTATCTGATGATTTTTTTAGCGTCCTCAAAAATGGTCACGCCTGGGTTTTAAAGGGGAAGTTCGGCAAGTCACTTGAGGCCACATGCCTTGTTTGTTGTTGTTTTTTTCCCTTGCTTTTAGAGACTCTCTCTCTCTTTGTCCAATGCCAGCCGGCTGCTTAAAAAACTTTAGTCGCTAGTCGTCATTCTATTTCAGCTTTTTTGCTGCTTACGTCATACCGAACGTCAAAAGTCAAAAAAGAGGCATATTTTTTTAGTTTTGTTTGTTCTAAAAATAGTGAAGTATATTTCAAACTCTTGTAGCTTTTTTTTATCATTTTTCTTTTGCAATTGCAGTGAATGAATGCATTTATTTTGTTGTTCTTTATAATTTTAGTTGTTTCTTCTTACTTTGATGTTAATGGTATGATATTTAACCAGTTTTCATAAATTGCAGTTATGTTATTTTAGAAAGCAAACAAGTGAAAAATTCAACAACTACAATATCCTCAGATACTTGCTTGATTCTTTGTTTTCTCATACCAAATTGTGAAATACACGAAATATTAAATGAGACATGCCATTTTACAGTAACACAAAAATTGACAGCAGAATCATTAAAAAATTCTTCTAAAATTTTACGTATTAAAAGAAAATTTGGAGGTGTCCGAGTTGGTGGTTTTGGAAGTGGAAGAGGTGTATCTGTTGCACGAGGAGCAGCAAGTTCCGATTCAAGAAGGGTTGACTCGGGTGGCTCATTTTTTTCTATTTTTGGCAGCAGTAGCAGTAGCAGTAGTTCACGATCAGATGTTCCAAGCAGCAGCAGGAATAAAAATAGTCCAGCAAAAATAAATGGAGCATTTATTTTTATCGGGGAAGAAAGTCATGGCTCAAATAATAATAACAGAAATAATCAAATTCCCAATAAAAAAGGCTTTTCCTTTTTTTGGTTCTTTTTAATTTTATTCTTTCTTATTTTAGGTACATCTTTTTATTGTGCTTATCTTTCAGCAAAAGAAGTTGCTTCTTTCGATAAAAGGATTTTTATTCGTTTTGTGATCGGATTCTTTGTTTATACGGTCTGTTTTATTTTGCAACAAATTCTTCGATGATTACTCCATCGTTGGGGGAAGCTCAAAAACTTACACGCCTTGTCAATAGTTATTGCAAAAGCTTAACATTTCCCCTTTTTTGACAAAATCTTATTATTATCAAGCTATAATTTACTTCAATTAATATGTGTCTTAAATTATTTTTTAATTATATGCTTATGCCTTATTTTTTTTTGTATTGTTGTTAACATTGCAATAAAACTTTAAACTGAAAAATGTTACTGTTAATACTGATCACATAAAACACATTGTAGCTAACAAACTGCCGAAATTAAAAACTTTTTTATTTTTTAACGATATAACTGATATCATGTTAAAAATTGTCCAACTGGTAACTGTTAAAAATTGCGAGATTAAAAAAGCATCCATTTTATCATTTAACTGGATTTTCTTTTCGATTTAAAGTATTTTTAAACAAAAAAAAACTGTAGTAAATAATCGCTTCAACTGCATATATTATTTTATTAATTTTAATTTAAAATTTTAGTTAATTTGCTGCATGTTAATAGAATTACAATGCAGCTGTTACCTAAAAAACATTTCTTGTTTTTTAAAACGGAAGTAATGTTATTCATCATTCATTTTAATTTTGTTACAACTGACAATAATTCCAAAAAAACAAAAAAATTTAATTGTTAAACTGGAGGTTCAGCAACATGATTTAATTATTTAAACTGTGAGAGTTGTAGAAGGTAGTTGACTGAAGCAAATTTTTTCTGTTATTATAAAATTCTTTAAGGACTAGAAAGTTATATTAAATGAAAAATATCTAACAAACTGATTTTTGAAAAATAGATAAAGTCAAACCTCGATTTTACGTCTTTCAAGGGACCGCGAAAAAACGACGTAAAAATGAAATGGACGTCTCTAAATTTAGAGCTAAAAGAATTTTTAAATTTAAAAAAAACGTAACGTTTTGGAATCCGTAAAAATACACAAATAAAAAGCAAAACCGCATGTTTAACAAAACAAAAATGCACAAAAACATATAAAAAAATATGTTATCAAACAGAACAAATAAAAAGGTAACGGAATAAAAAACATAAATTATAATCAAAAAAAAGATCAATCAATTATTTTTACCAAAATGGAGCAAGAAAAAATCCAAGCAAAATCATTTCATTTGATTTGATTCATTAATCCCTTATTCTCCAGCAGCTGTAGTAGTACTAATATTATTGACATTTTCAGGGTAATAACATTCTTCAACGAAAGATTTATCAATAATATCAAAGAATTGATTGTCAAAAAAGTAGAAAATTAATATTGTGTAATAGAATAATATCCTTCTTTTGGATCGAAGGCTAATTCCATTTTCAAAACGTGTTGAAAAGAAACTTTTAAAACGTGGAATTCAAACTACCTCATTTCCTTAAATATAGTAACAGTACTTTTATTAATATTAATACAATAGTATATAAGATGCAGCCAAATTAAACTCCAATTTATTTGTTTATTTTGAAAGAAAGCAATAAATAATATACTTTTTAAAATTTGTTATTGCAATGTAGTGAAAGGCAATTCGCCGTGTTTTATTTTTGGGTTGTCTTACAAATGATAATTACAACAATATTGGCTCATAGACAAATCTAAAAAGCATTGTTAAAATTTTTACTTTGATATTCACCTTTTAAGTTTTCTAATTGTTATTCTCTAAAATGGTAATTGTATTTTTTTATCTTGTCATAAGTAGATAAAGAGAGACATTACTGATTTGAATTGGGATATTAAACAGTACCGTAATTGCTGGTCAACAACATGTCACCAACCAACACAACTATCTTCTTTGGCAGTTGAAGATTCGAGAGAATTGATCATAAAAGCTCTTTACATGTATTTGATTTTTTTTTACATACATCATTTATTCGGATAATGGAGATTTGGGTTGATGTAATTCAAATATTGTATAGTCGTGGCACAAATTTAGCAACAATTTCAAGTAAAGATTAATCACAATCTAAATTATCAAGTGAATGTACAAATGTTTTATTTAGATTAGTTCCTATTTTTAGCTTACTGAACTTGGAAAACATTTTATAATCCTTGTGATAAGACTTGATAAAATATATATGAGAATTACACTTTTTAATGCTGATCATCGACAACTAAATGGTAATATAATGATTTATAAATTCTCATTTAAGTCGTTTAAATGGAGAATTTATAAAACAAATCAACAAATGCTGAAAATAATTCTTTTACTTGTATCAGCTTTTCATTTAATAATCTTTTAATTCTTGCTTCTAAACAATCAAATTATTTTTGTCATTATAGTTTTGAAAGTGGAATTCTTATTTGTAAGTCTACACTAGCTTTTGAATAGGATTGCTTGAATTATTTGAAAGTTAAGCGCACTAACCATCGCACTCTATGAATTTTGAAGCCTTTTGTACAAAAAACCGGGAATACTCAGCGTAAAGTACTGTAATTGCTTAAAAAAATGCAACAACAATATGGTTTCGCAACGAAAAGCCAGCAACAAATGTTAGCCTTTTTTCATCGAATTTTTTTTCACACTTTTTTTTGTGTTGATCAATTTTGAAGAAGTATTTTTCTTAAAAGATTATCAAAATTATCAAAGTTTTTTATTACAATATTTATATCTGTAATATCAACAATACATACAATGAATAATATTCCTCCTCGTACTTTCTATCGTTCTCGCGATAGTAGTTATGATGGTGGAAGTCCTCCTCCATTTGGTGGTGGTGGTTTTGTACCACAACATTATCATCCACAACAACAGCAATATACAGGTGGTGATATGCCTGTTTCACCTCAAATTCGTGTAACAGCTCAAGATGCTGCAGTTTTTGGACAAGGTATGCATTGATCTCTTTTGCTGCTAATACATTATCGCTACTTTTTGCAGCAATTCATGACAAGCTTCAAATACTTGAACCACCTCGTGCTAGAGCACCTCGTGACTTTGTTTCTCAAACAAAGCCTGTTGAACAACTTTTTAAAGAAGATGAAGCAAGCTCTGCTAATTATGCAACAACTGTCGCTGATGATGACGTCATTAATGTTGAATGTGGTGGACGTGAACTTGTTAAAATTGAGTAAGCTACTTATTGTACATACATATTGTTATTAAATTAGTACATTCTTTTTTAGAAATTGGAGTGATGCTGGATTTCCTGAATCTTTAATGCTCAACATTAAACGATCAAAGTATATTAAACCACGACAAATTCAATCTACAACTATTCCTTTGATCCTTGATGGATATGGTAAGCTAACTGATGACTTAGTTTAATTAAATTCATTTTAAATACTTTCAGACGTTATCTCTCATGCTGAAACTGGATGTGGCAAAACTGCTGTATGTTTGCTCATTTCTTTAATGAGATATATTAATGATGCTGTTCTTTTTTAGGCTTACTTGATTCCTATCATTTCTGAATGTATTGAAGCTAAGACAAATGGAACTTTTAAAAGCGATGGTGGCTATCCTTTTTGTATTGTATGTTTTCTTTTGATAGCTTTCTTTGATATCTTGCCAAGCGTTTCTCAAAAAGGACGGTTGCCCGTAATATTGATTTAATTTAGCCCAAAATCTGGGCTGGATCCAGGCAACAAAGCTTTTTTTGATTCAACCGTTGCCATAACCTTTGGGCGTGGCCCTCCAGCCGTTAGTGACAAAACTGACCCATTAAGACTTTGAAAAAAGCCTTCCGTCCTTTTCTCTTGGTCGCAACGACATTGTGGTTAAATAACGATGTAATTTTTTTAGATCTTGACTCCTACAAGGGAACTGGTACGGCAGTGCTATGAGCAAGCATTGAAATTGGCATACGGTAAGCCACTCTCTCTAGAATTAGTCATGTCTCTTAATCAAATACTTTTTAGAAACTGGTGTTACTGTTGCTAGAAGCTATGGCGAATTACCAACTAGAAATAATATTACCGAAATTAATGCAGGATGTGTATGTTTATCTGTTTCTCAGAAGTACATATAAATAACGAAAACAATATTTTTTTTAGGATATTTTGTGTATTAGTCCAGGCCGTTTTAAACATTTTAGTGATGAAGGCTGTATTGGATTTAATAAGCTTCGATACCTTGTTTTTGATGAAGGTGATCATTTATTGTCTTCACAATTTTTGGGTGACATTCGTCCTGTTTTGGAACTTCCATCATTTCCTAGTGTAAGTTTTTCTATCCATCTCTTTCTAACACATTTAATAAAAGAATTTGATTTCAGGGAAAATTGCGTCAAACTCTCTTCTTTAGTGCAACCTTTTCCGAAGATATACTTGATACAGCAAAAACATTTATGCGTCCAGAAGGTTGTAGAGCTCTTGTCTCCAATCATTTAAATATTGTTAACAAAAGATGTATTCAAGAATTTTCTGCTCCAGAATCTGGTCAAAAGTTTATAGATCTTGTTAGCTTTTTGCGAGCTGAACTTGAAAAAGGTATATTTTTAACAATTTTTTGACTATTACTCATTGGATTTTTTTAGTTGAATATGATAGTAACAAATTTCCACGTACATTGGTTTTTTGTAATACTCGTGAATATTGTGAAAAATTGGCAAATGCTTTATGCTTATCTGGAATTAATGCAGAACCTCTTAGTGGAATGCGGGCTCAAGATTTGCGAGAAAAGGTATACATACTACCATTACTGGACATATTTCTCTGTTTTTCATATATTACTTTTTTAGGCATTTGATGATTTTCGCAAAAATGTTATTTCTTGTTTGCTTGTTACAGATATTTGTGCTCGTGGAATTGATATTAAAGAACTTGATTTAGGTTTGTTTGCTTTAATTATGTTGACAGCATCTCATTCCTTTTCATTTTTTTAGTCGTCAATTATGATATGCCACTTGATTATGACACTTATGTTCATCGAGCTGGACGTGTTGGAAGAATTCGTGAAGGAAAATGTATTTCTTATGTTTCACTTGAACGAAATAAATCTCTTCTTTTTGAAATCCAAGAGGTACTTTTTTAAATTCGTAGAGTTAGTTATCATTATAAAAATTTAGGCTATGAAGAAATCTGGTCATATGGTTCCACCATCGCTTGACACACTCCTTAATCAAGTTCAGCAATTACCAGCTGAAAATCAAGTTCAACAACCACCAGCATTACCCGTTGAAGAAACTCTTGGTCAAATCAATGAAGCACCAGCTAGTAATGCTGTAGAAATGTCTAATCATGCTGTGGAAGCTGTAAAACCACCATCTGTTGCAGAAGTTCCTGTTCAACCTAAAGAAGTACCAGCTGATAATTCATCAATTCATGAAAAGAGTTCTGGTCAAGTTGAAAAAGCACCAGCTGAAAATCCATCACCTGTTGAAGAAACTCCTGGTCAAGTCAAAGAAGCACCTGCTGCAAATGATCAAAATGTTTGTGGATCTCCTGGATGGTCTATTATTACTCCTCAAGCACGTGCTGCTCATGATGATGACGATTGGTAATTTTTTGAAACGTGCTCAGCTAATTTCTTGCACTTAATCTTTTTTTCGTATTAATTCTTTTTGTTTGATTGATTTTGTTTTGTTTTTACCTTTTTAAATAAATTTGTGATTGTTGTCGCTTGTATGGAGGGTATCATTTGGATTTGGAAGGGGGAATCATTGACATTGAATTAGATTTTATTTAGTCAGTTTTTCAATGTTTCCACAGTATCCCATGAGAGAGAGATATCAGCAGCAACTAATTTTTTAGACAGCTTTATAAAGTTTATTAAAATAGCGAGTCTACTCAATGAAAAAAAACCGAGTCCACATGTTAGTCACGTTAATTTTTTGCCGCCTCGAGATGTACCTCCCTTGTTTTAATGGAAGTCAAAAATAAAAATTATATCCAGTCCAATCATTATAACCACTTGTAAAAAAAACCTTTTAGAGATAAGTGAAGTAGTCCTAATGATACAAGTTTATCATGATGTAGTTAATTGTATGGAAGAGACTTATGAGATTGTTGCACTGATCACATTGTTTCCTCTGCATTGATTATTATTGTTTATGGTCTTTAATAGATTACATTTTCCAAGTATTTGTTCACCAAAAAGTTCTATAATTTTCCTTCTATTTGAATAAAACTTTGTCTTCAAAGAAGCTGACTGTTATTTATCCTGTTGGATCATTTATATCCATTCATGTTTAAACTTTTTCAACGTATTTTTGGTAAAAAACAAAAACCATTTTTTATTCCAAATCAAACATTTTCCCTTCCAACTCCAATAATCCGGCATCTTCTCACCAGCGGCTACTTTGGTAGTCAATTAAAATTATTCAAATCCTGCAAATTATTTCGAAATCATTTTCGCAAGTTTCGAGAATTTGAAGTGGAAAAATTAACCTTTTCACGGGTTGCTGTTGCTTGTAACTCATTAAAAGATTATCAGATCTCTAAAAATTCTTTACGTATTCGTCTCTTTTTCTTTTACGAACACTACAAATGTTTTATTGCATTAAAGACTGTCGTGAAGAATGTCACGAATTTGCATAATCGAACTTTGCAACATTCATCATTCCTCAAAACGTCTATAAAAGAAAATGTTGTCTCTCTTTCTTCTTTCATTCTCATATATATTTTTATCTCTCATTCATTCATCTATATTTTTATGTCTCTTAAATTTATTTTATATATCTAATAAATTCTTATATTTATATATTATTTTCTCTGTCATTAAGAAGTCTATTTCTTCTTGACAATTGGTACTATTTTATTTCTGGCATTAACTGCAACAGTTATTGTCCAACAAATTATATATATTTTTTCTCAAATAACTGAAAACTTATACAATGTCTGATCGTGTTATTGTTAATTTAAATAGAACAATCAAAGAATTAACAGAAACAAGTGATGAATATAAAATTTTATTTGATGCAAATCCTCGCCCGTGGTCATCCGAGCTTAAGATTGAATTTGAAAGTCTGTTACAGCTTTTAAAACAAGATCAAGATTTTATTCTCGAATCATTGGATAAATGGGAAGATGCATTAAGAAAAATTAAAGATGTTGATCAAAGAAAAGCAGAATTTGAAATTTTTGATAAATGGAGAGATGATGATATGAACCGTAATCTTATAAAAGAAACTGCTAAGATTCTTTTAAAAGGAGGAAAATATCTTCTTCAAGAAAATACTAATGATGCTTCAAATATTTCCACCAAAAATGATGTTACAACAACAAGTGAATTGTGGGTTACTGCTACAGTACCACAGCTAAATTTACCAAAATTTGATGGAAGCTATCTCAAATGGAATCCCTTCTGGCAACGTTTTCAACATGCTGTACATTCTAAGCCATATCCAAAAATCGAAAAACTGATAAGTTTACTCGGTTTCCTTGAAGGAAGAGCATTGGAAGAAGTTGAAGGTTTTGCTGTATCAGAAGAAAATTATGATACCATTGTTGATACCCTTATTAATCGTTTTGGGAAAAAATCATTAGTTGTAATTGAACTCCAATCAAAGCTTCGTGGTATTGAAAAGGCAACATCGCATTCTGAAAGCTTGAGGACTACAGTAAATATGCTATGTAATTTATGTCGTCAACTACAAAATCTTGGTGTTGATGTCGATAATTATTCAACAAAAATTGATGTTATTGAAAAACTGCCTGATAATGAAATGAATAAACTAAAATGGTTATTAATATCTGATCCAGATAATGCAACTATTGAAAAATTAATGGATAAAATGAAAGAAATGGCTTTGAAAGCTGAATTAGCTTCAAAGTATTGTGCAAAATTTGATTCAAAACCATCAAATAATGTTCAACCAAGTACTAATTCACCAAATTTTAATTCAAAGAATATACCAACTGATACAGGTGGTAAATTCAAATGCAGTTTATGTGATGAATATCATAATGCATCAATATGTCCAAATTATGTTTTACCCGAAGAAAAGCTAACACAACTGCGTGCAAGAAGTTACTGTACAAAGTGTGGATATCGAAATCATGATACAAAAAGTTGCTTAAGAAAACTTGAATGTAAAAATTGCGAAGGGAGTCATGCTGATTTTTTGTGTACTTCAAAAAATGTTACAAAGAAAACTACTGCTTTTGTATCTGTTGAAAAGAAACAAGGCATGTTGCTTACCAAAGAAATTATTGTTGTTAATCCTGTTACAAAAGAAACAACTGAAACAGTCGTTATCTTTGATTCTGGATCACAACAATCATATGTTTCAAATAGTCTTATTCGACAGCTAAAGCTTCAAACAATTCAAAAAGAAAAACTTAATGTTACAGGATTTGGAGCTAAAACATGTGATTATATTTCATCATTGGTAGAATTACAAATTAAAACTAGTGATGGACTTATGAATATTCATGCAAATTCAACGAAAAAGATAGCTGCAAATGTTCCAGTTGCACATGCAGAATCGTTCGAATTAAGTGATATTAAAACTGTTTATAAGCCAGCTGATATTTTGATTGGTATGGATTATTTCTTTAAATTTATTACATCATTAGAAAAATATGGTGATAATCTTTATATTGTTCATTCAAATGTTGGAAAAATGTTATGTAAGAATATGCCAGAAAATCGCAAAACTACTGTGTCATCCATGGCTATTAAACCTTCACAACGTCTTCATAAAGCTGAACATGATTTACGAAAATTAAGAAATCATGAATCTTGTATGAAAACAACTGAAGAGCCAAAAGTAACAAATGTTATTGAAAAATGTAAAGTAAAAACTGATACAGCTTATACTTGTAATGAAGAACAAAATGCTTTAAATATTAATGAAAAGCATGGAACTGATAAAAGTATTTGTCCAAAATCTCGTTCAATTATTAATCGAGCAATGAAAGTAAAAACTGGTACAGATTTTACTTGTAATCTTGAACGATCGCGTGTTACAAATGTTATTGGCGATGTACAAGAACATGCTGAAATTCTTTCAAATCAAGGTTCAGCTGTTCAAAAAGAATTTCAACGTCAAAATAAATTTGTAAGACCACCATCTTCTTTAACAACTGGTACAGATGTTACTGATGAGTTTCTTCAACATGATAAACCTTTACCCCAAAAATTTCAATATTTGTCTCCGCAACAACAGTCTGAATATCTTGCATTATGTGGAAAGCCTACAACTGTTTGTGGTGGGGAGGGTCTTCCAGAACATTCAAAGAAATCTCCTATGAATACAATGAATATTAAGAAAGTAGTTACATCTGATACAGATAAACTTAAAAAAGAATATACTAAACAATCAATAAAGAATAAAAGCAATAATGATCTGAATAAAATTGTTCGTGATGAAAAAGATTCTGATGATCGTGCTTCTCATACATATCTTATTTCTTTTGATTATTAATCCTGCCGCCGGGAATGTCGTGAAGAATGTCACGAATTTGCATAATCGAACTTTGCAACATTCATCATTCCTCAAAACGTCTATAAAAGAAAATGTTGTCTCTCTTTCTTCTTTCATTCTCATATATATTTTTATCTCTCATTCATTCATCTATATTTTTATGTCTCTTAAATTTATTTTATATATCTAATAAATTCTTATATTTATATATTATTTTCTCTGTCATTAAGAAGTCTATTTCTTCTTGACAAAAGCGATTAGAAGTTTTTCATATGTTTGAAGATGATAATGATTACGATGAATCTTTGATGCTAAAAATGTTTCAAACTTTGGATTTTAAAATTCTTGAAGAAATTCGCATACAATTTCGTATAGTTAATGAACAAATGTTGCTACAATTCTTAGTGCCATCTTTGATTAATTTGGAATTAATCTTTGCAAATGTCCAAAATGAAAATATATTGGAAATTGTGTTATTAAATGCAGTAAATTTAAGAAAATTAAAGTAAGTATTTGTGGTGGTGGAAATTTTTTGTAGCATTGTTACAGTACTCTTTTGAAGTTTAGCAAATTTGGTATTGCCTTTCAAAGCCTAGAAATAAATTTTTTTAGAGTATTTTAAATTTATTGCTATCAATGGGATTACGGTAACAATAGAAGTTCTTGATGAAAAAAACATTACAAATTTGCTTAAATCACCTCCTTCTTTTTCTCAAATTTTGCAAAACTCTAAATAGCTATTTTATTTAGATGTACTTGGCAGTTAAATGTAAACCCACTCAAAACTTTAATGAAATTTCAACGTTCAACAAAACTAAATTTTTTAAACTTTTATGGCCTATTTTCTTGTCCTACTGTAACAGATGTGGCAGATTTTATAATCCATCATATGGAATCTAATGGCAATTTAAGCTTCTTTTCATCGGACAAAAGCTTTGAAGCGCCTTTTGAATATGAGAAAGAAATTCGTCATTGTATTAAATCAAAAACCAAAACAGATGACTTCAATGATTTTATTGTAATGGCAAAATATGGGTTTTATTAGTATTTTTTTGTAGTTAAAAAAATGAGCAATTTATTGAACAAAAACTTCAGAAAATGTTGCATAAACTTTTTGTTTTATGTTTTGAATAAATAAATTTTGTTATACCGTAATACAAGGTAAAACATGATTTATAATTTTTAAACAGAAAGATGTTAAATACTAGCTAGCATTTTGAAAATTTGATATAGCACGTTTATAAAGTATTTACAATTTATTTAACTAAACAATATGTACAATTCTTGATATTACAAAAATCATGAATGTCTCGGGAAAATTTTTTGTAGCAGTGTTACAGTACTCTTTTGAAGGTTAGCAAATTTAAAATTGCTTTTCAAAGCCTAGAAGTAGATTTTAAATTTATTGCTATCATAAGGATTACGGTAATAATAACTTACATGATCTTTAAAGCCTCTATTAATTTTTGAATTTGATCTTTCATGATTTTCAACATCTTCATGTAAAAGACAATCAATATTATATCCGCCAATATGACGTGGATATTCCATGCCATTATAAAACGATGAACGCATTTTCATCATGATTGTTTTGGAATAATTTTGGATAGCTAAAATATTATGCAAACGAAATGAATAAAATGTTTAAGTAAATTTAATTAATTTAAAAATACATTTTGAAAAACGTAATGTGTCACAATCCCTAAAAATACAAAGTAAAAACAGAACCTCATGTCTGAAAGCATTTGATGAAATATAAACATTGAAAACACTTCTAAAACTTTTTATCAAAGAATTCTTATCACTGTTTATTCCTTATTTGGAAACTGCTACGTAAAAATTGTTTATTTTTCACTTCAATGAAAACAACTATACGCTTTTACTATTGAAATTTTAAAAAAGCAGTATATTGAAAAAAATTGTTTTTGCAATAAAAAGGAAACTTAAAAGGTAGTGGAGAAATTTGAAAAGGCATTTCTTAATTATTATTATATTTATTGTTATCAAGATTTAATGAATGGCTGACAAATAAGAATTTTTATTTGTTGTGCTCAACATAAAACCATAAAGTATAATTCGTAACATTACAAATGTTCACTTTTTTGGTGGTTAGTTTTCGTAGAAACAACAGACGCTACAGTATGCTTCTTTACTCCAAAATGTTAGATGCCAAAACAGAAGTTACTACTTCGAAGCAAAGATAAAAAGAACTTTTTTCGGGAAACTACAGTATCCTAACAAGGGTTACAAAGATAAAGAAGGTTTTCGTTGGATCATGATTGCTGTAATAAGAATGAATTACAAAAAAATAAAAACAAACAAGAAAAACAATATAATCTTATCAGATTTCAATCTAATATATACACCAAACAACGAATTAAAAAACCAAATGATTACCAATTTATATTTAACATACATAAATTAAATTATCTAATCATAAATAAATAATACACATCCAAATTACATTATTTTTTTATTTTTCCATTCCAATTGCTTCATCAACAATCCAATAAGGTAGATGTTCAACCCGACCATTTGATGGATCAATATTTCCAACAGCATATAAATAATCAATAAGTTGTTTAATACGAATAAATGAT